>JAPTHN010000007.1:39454179-40001679 GCA_026936325.1 Platynereis dumerilii
CAAGATGAATTCAAGAATGATGAAAGTCTTCCTATTGAAAAAACCTGTGGAGCAGTCGAAGGTGCCTTTCGCAAGCAACTAACTGATGCTTCTACACAGACCAATATTGCATTTGATGACATCGCCTGGTGCTCGGACGCTGACCTCATGAATAAGAAAAGTTTGCGGCGATTCTTGACTGTTGAAGAGATTACTGGTGCTCCATGCAAGTTTTACACAGGATTGACATTTATGAAGCTATGGTATTTGTTCAATGTTGTGAAAGAAAAGGCCAGTAGAATGACATACTGGCGTGGAAGTGATGGAGATTATGATGAAAAAAGAAGAGGCCATGGTCGGGAGCTCTCCCTCTGGCAGGAATACCTGCTGTGCCTTGTCCGTCTGAGGAGAGGTCTAGAAATAGAACAATTGGCAGGAATGTTTGCTGTTTCTGTAACCACTACTTGCCGAGCTTTTAATACCTGGATTTCTTTCCTATCTGCCGAATTAGCCCCTTATTTGTTGCGATGGCCAAACCAGGAACAGATTAGACTTCATCGACCACCAGCATTCAAACACTTTCCACGAACAAGAGCCATTATTGACTGTACAGAATTTTATGTGCAACGGCCCAGTTTGCCATCCTCACAGAGGAAGACATGGAGCTCTTACAAGCAACATAATACCTTCAAGGCTCTTGTTGCAATAACCCCTACTGGTTACATATCTTTCATTTCCCGTCTTTGGTCTGGAAATGTGTCAGACCGAAGGATTACCATGGACTGTGGCTTTCTTGATTTGGTAGAGACTAATGATGACATCATGGCAGACAGAGGTTTTGTTATTCGTGATGCCCTGGCACTTCGAGGGGCAACATTGAATATTCCACCATTTACCAAAGGCGGAAGGCTAAGTAGTGCCGCAGTAACGAAACCAGGAGAATAGCTCGGTCTAGGATCCATGTTGAAAGAGCCATAGGGCGACTTAAATGTTTCCGAATTTTAGATGGCGTTATCCCATTGAGCCTGAGGAAACGCATGGATGAAATTTTTTTGGTGTGTGCATGTTTATGCAATATGGATAGCCCCCTTGTAAAGTAAGAAAGTAATCAAACAGTGTCAACTGGAAAAATTTATTTTAGCACCAAACATGACAAATGAGATCTCTTCTTATACATAATAAGAAATATATAAAAGAAAGCATTTGTACCAACATTGATGTGTTCAGACAAAGTACAGCATGTATGTCATTCATCAACAAGTGCAGCTAATTTGAGTATATATAATATAAGCTATATAACATCACAAAGTTAATTAATGTTGACAGCTTATGTCTGCCATGATTTCATCATTATGATAATGACGATGTTGATTACATAAAGTTTTGAGATTTTCCATGGAAAGACTAGACATTCTGTATTGTACGCTCAACATGCCATACTGCAAATGTAGACACTTAATAAATAGCACCTTTTTCAAAAATGTTATCATTTATACAATTATACTTGTTTATTATATACTGATAATAGCACCT
Organism: Platynereis dumerilii; assembly: GCA_026936325.1. Classification (NCBI taxonomy): domain Eukaryota; kingdom Metazoa; phylum Annelida; class Polychaeta; order Phyllodocida; family Nereididae; genus Platynereis; species Platynereis dumerilii. The sequence continues at coordinate 39,455,692 of JAPTHN010000007.1, forward strand.
TAATAAAATTGTATACTGGGTATATATTTATTATTAATGATATAATAATAAACAGCATCTTTGACAAATTGTATAATTAATATCAAGGCAAAAAATGCAGAGTAATTACTATATCAAGCAATTTAAACTGTGTTAAATATGATAAAATATCCCATGTTTATAACAATTTTTTTATATGATGTAACAAGTTCAACTGCAATTCACAGAGCAGTTTCTCTGACAATATCAATCTTGAGATCATGAATTGCTTTTCTCATCATTGTAACAATAGACAGTAGCTTTGTAAGTAGCAACATGTTAAGGTTTAAAATGATAGCATTCCTAAGACATTGTAGACCAGCAATACTACACATACTGTAATTGGAAACTTCATAGTATTGAAACTAAAAGGGTACATGTGATATGCACATACTGATAATCGGACTAGGAAATAAGTGGCTGTTTGAGATTACAGGCTCATATGGTCGTTGTTAATCTAGAAATAAGTTTGCAACAAATATGTAAACAAATATTCCCTACCAAACTTCAATGCAGCTTCTTCAATTTTTGAAAATTTGCCATGATCTGCTGGCACCTCTGTCCACGTTGTCACGTGGACACCTCGTTTGGTAAACACAACCAGATCACAAACATTTACCTGCAGTACACCAAGTTGACATTGGATCTGAGTGTAGTATTTGTGATTAGGATCCAAAGTTCCATTGTCTCTCAGGCCACAATACTTGATGGCTGCCTCCTTAGGAACTAGGTCCTTCCCAGAAGCAGGGCATTTGATCTCAATCAGCCACTTATTCCCTCGTCCAGTGTGGCTTTCCTTGCATCTGCAAGTCACAATGCCATCAGGTGAGCAGCCAAACAGTGGGTTCTTGGGGCTAATATGCAGCCCAGTTTCTGTGACATCAAGACCCCTGTGCCTCTTCTTCTCCACTAGGCTGTATCTTTTACGAGCTTTGGGCTCTTGCTGAATGCCCCACTGAATGGCACTTACATTTGACAGATCATCATGTTTCGTTAAACTTTTCAGTAAAGCCTCTGGATCAGCAGTTGGATCTCTTGTTAAGGTGGTGAGCCTACTCAGAATACGGTGCATCACAGATGCTGTCATGCGACCATTGCGCAGGGTATGCCAATCCAGACATGATGACTGATCTTTAGTCATTTCGGCAATTTCTGCTAATTCTTCAGCTGTGTGGTTGAAATTTCGGACATAGTTATCATAAAGATCACATGGTTCATAATTACCGGGTTCGATCGATGTAAGCAGACGGTTTAGGCCTGCAGCAATGGTTAGCTGATTGGCCCTCGGTGAGGGTTCAGAGGGTCTTGGCATTTCTTCATGATCCGTCGTTGATGGCTGCTCAGTCATATGAATGCAACAAGCATTACTGTCTATCTGCTTCAATCCCTTGCAGAAGTCCTCCAGTTGTTGTTGGGTTGGAGCATTCCTATCACTTGGCAGCCTGACATCTGTGACAGTTGTTGTGTAACAAAGACACTACAAAGACATAAAGCTCCCTATGCTCTCAGTGGTAATCCCCACTACTGCAGCGCACCATGTGGAGGGTTGGATACCCCCTGAGTTCATGAAGTAGGACAACTGCTGCAGCCCTGGCTCCAGTGCTGAGTTGTGTATGTAAACAACAGTTTGCAGATGCCTGTTTGTTTCAGTGATATAATCTCAGTTTACACAGAAGAATAAGACAAATGTTTATATGATTTAGGAGACAATTTTAATCAGAAATATTAAATAACAATGACAACATTGATAGCTAGTCTTTGCTGTTAACAAATACAGTCATAATGTAGTAACATGGTGGATATAAAATACTCTGGAATATAAATATACAGAAGGAGACTCATTTTCAATAGGACCAAGGAAACAATTTAATACAGTGTGAATTATGAACCAATTACACAAATCATGATAACATAAGCCATTGCAGATTTCTTTACAAATTCTTCAATTGTATCAATTTTCGGTTACGTTTCCCTGTCTGCTTCTTTGACATTTCTTTGTTAGCATGCTTCAAAACAGCGTGCAACCTGACTTTCATGTACAATTTAAGCATGCCTTGAAGATTGAATTTGCATGTATCATTGCTGCATGAAAGAAAATTTGAGGTTGTGGGTTTACTAAAACGGAAAAGCCTGCCAAGAATATTTTGCATGTGAATGACATGATCAATATTTTGGTTGAAATGCCCTTCCCAAATTTCTACTAGTCCCACAAAATCTTCTTTAGGGAAAAACAAACCTCCTGGACCAGAAAATGATTTTTCATCCAAAAAAACATACAACTGGGATTGAGGGGCTTCTTCATGCAAACATTGAGTTTTACATTGAGAGCAGGTGACCAACTTACTTTTCCTCAAAAGATGCCTTGCCATGTATGCCTGTACATTCTTGAGAGGCAGTGTAACCTGTGAGACAGGTAAATTTGGCACATTGTCATTTTCTGCAATATTTTGAGTGACTACTAAATTAGTTGAATTCTTGGCATTGGTCATGGAGAAACTAGTGAGTGACAGCAAAATGTTATCCGTATCTAGCTCACAATTGCTTCCCTGCGACGGCTGAAGCATCTGATCGAATACCACTTGCCGGTAAGCTGCCCTGAATTCTCTGGCATCAGGGTTGAACCTATGCCCACCCTTCCCTCGAATGATGGAAAAAAGGTTTTCTATGCAATCTTGGTTTAATCGACTGGTGAACAAGAAATTAAAGTCATGTTTTTCACTCAGCTCTGACCACAGCATCTTCAGGCTTTGTATGGAGATCATCCAACCTCTCATACAAGGCTGCACCTGCCCATTTGGTAGGGTCAATTTTGAGAAATAATTGAGGGCTTCTTCCAAGAAGTCAATGTGCCCTGACTCATTTGATAAGGCATTACCCAACTGCCTCCGACTTTTAAGGGAAGAGCTGTTAAAGCTATTGAAAAGTTGATCCATAAACTCTACAAATTTAGCCGTGTGAATGGCATCGGAGTGCAGGTGACCAAGTCGTTGCAGAGTCGAAATACCTGCAGCAACTGAATGACTAAGCACCTGCGCTGCCAAGTTTACTCTCATTTTTGTGAACATTGCCAAGGTGAAATGATCATCTGTCAGTTTCGGGGCCATTCTGATTGGTCCTGCTTTATCAAAGTTGTAGAAGTTGACAATGTCCCACCAGTCTATTCTATGACCATCATGAATGAAGCCATGTTTCTTCAGATTGTTTCTGATATTCTTCAAAAGGTGAGGAGGATCATATACCACGAAGATCTTGTGGTCAGAATGAGTGAAAAATGGCTTGCTCACTGTCACTTTACTATGTGTCTCCATGAAACTTCTATTGTTGGAGCCTTGATCACATATAAGTACTTTGACCTGTAGTCCCACATTTGACAATTTGTCAATGGCTTCCAACACCAGCTGATGTAATGACTTAGCAGATACTGGACCAGCACTTAGAAAATATCCAATACATTGCTTCCATTTTCTAGAAAGACCACGAATCATGAAGGCAAGGGCTGAATTAGCCAAATTCTTTGTTTTCCCCATACTGCCCAAGTCCTCAAGTCCTTCAATTTGGTCATGTGACTTTTCATACAATAAGCTTGATTTTATCGACATTTCATCAAATATCAAAACACACTGTCTGTCATTTGGTGAGAAAGAACTGACCTTTTTTCTCAAAGCCTCAAATACTGAGTCATGAAAACCAGAGTTCACATTTATAGATTTTAACAATTTTGCCAGAGTGACTTTACTTGGCAGAGTAAACAATTTACCCAAAATCCGATAGGCTTTGCGACTGTGGTAAAACACAGATAAAGCAAACATTTTATCTTTCAATGACCATCTCATGCCTTCTTTCCTTTTCAATTGATTAACTTTAATCTGAGATCTGATAAAAGAAGCTGTCTGTTCTGGGAGAAGTTTGTCTAATTTCTTGCACACATTAGCTATTTCAAATTTAGATGTCAATTCCACTTTAGAAGTACTCTTTTGCAAGCGAGATACCTTGGTCCTCAATCTAGCAATGGTCCTTTTCATTTTCTTCTTCCGTGGTGTGTCAACGGCTTCAAAAGATGTGGTCGGCACGGGCTCCTCCACAGGTGCTTGGATCATTTCTGAAAATAATAACATAATTATACATGTATATGTATTTTTTTTAATTTCCAGTGTTTTGTAACAGGTTACAGACTGCTATCAGTGTAGCTGTAAATGCATGCCTATAATATCATACCTGGTGCAACTTCAGCAGCATCGTCTATTCTGGATCTTTTCGGACCTGGTCTGGTAACATCGATCATGGCAGGTGGATTCGGCACTTTGAACAAGGTGGGGATGGACACATCTTGGATCAGTTTGTCCTTTGTCTGTGCATTCATGAATTGCGAATCTTCAAAGTGGTCTGAACACAATCTCTTGTTTTTATACAAGTATGCTGATGTGAAATGATCCAAATCTCCTCTCCTTGTATTTATCACCCATTTGCGACACCTAAAAACAGATAGATATAGGCCCTTAAGTATAAATATGATATAGCTTATATAGTTGTTATACAATAGCAATAAGATAAACCATGGAAATCAGTTTTTGGAGATACCTCAATCATCTGAACATAAAATGATGGCCATACTGGATATGAAATAAATAATTGTTACTAACCTGATTGGTTCCTTTGGAAAACGAAAAAATGACAGGCTGCAATTGTGTACATTATTTGTGCAATCCCATGCTGTACAGCTCACACCTCCTTTTTTCCCCATGTTCAGTGTGTGACAAACTGTTTGCATCTGCAGCATCTTGGAACTTAAAAACCTTAAAAACCCACTCTATTTGACAGCTACAGGATATGTTTCTTGTCTTTATTAAGATTAATGTGTTCAGGAAATACTAAACCCTCTCGAGATGCAGCCTCCAGGTCAGCACAATGACCCACTTGTTTGTCACATTCCTTTTTAATTGAGAAACATGACAAGTCCCCCACTGGTTGTCTGGCTTTACATGCTAACAGTAGGCTGCTGGCTGCTGGGCCAGGCAGGGGGTACAACCCACCGTCTGGTGCGCTGCGATCGTTTTATTTCACATTTTAGCCAGAGCTGTATGTCTTGTAGTGTCTTTGTGTGTAATCAGTGTGGGAGATAGAAACACCATTCTGCACTGTCGCAATCTTCATTTTCTTGATCTCCATGGGTTGATCATCCTGGTGACCTCTCTGAACCCATGGCATTGGCACACCTGTACATGTCTTGATCCGGAGTAGCAGCCACATGTCGACAAGCTCCATCTGCTCTGAAAGAGAAAATGGTATTCTAAGAAAGCAGTCCATAATACTGATGACAAATCAATAATGGTCCAGCAAATGCAATGCTCATGGCGGGTCCAAAAATGGTGGTTAATACATGACTATTTTTCCTTATAACTTCACTACTTATTATAAAGATCCATGTACAGACCAAGTTGAGGTAGAGAGTTAACCCTCTAAACCCCTCCCCTTTGCTTTGGATCCGCCAATTGATATTTCAATTCATTAAGATAATGAGGGATCCATGACTTCACCTGGATCCGCTGGATCTTTTAAACTTTGGATCCATACAATGGATAATGTGTTATTAATATCAAAGGGGAACCTGACAAGAATCTTTATCATTTTTATTTCTTTCTTTTAAAAAGCCTCAGAAGAGTGATCTCATCTGCATCTGATAGATCTATATAGCCTAAGATAGGCCAGTGTAAACAAACATAAACACATATAATGAGTCTGGTGGTTAGAGTCATTAGACAGCTATAATCTACAAATGTATCTGGTTTACTTCTAGCACATCCAGTTTATCTATAATTAACTGCAGATGTGCACTGAAGATGGCATATTTGAAGAGTGGGAATACCAATCTCAAATACCTCTCCATACGAGTTCCTTATAAAGACAACATATTGTGACACCCTAGCTCGCGCCTATGTACATTTTGACAATTCAAAATATCGATTTGACTTCACAACTTCAAAGTGGCAGAAAATGGTCAAATCTTGACGGAAATTAATGAAACTGGTACCAAAATGATCAGAATAATGCCAATTTACCTACTAGTAACACTAAGAAGGAGCTCAGAACAACCAATTCATCAAAACGAGCGTGTTTTGATGAGCGATAATGTGCGCCGATTCAGTTCCGAAACATGGAATTTAGCAGTTCAACTTCACCTGTTGTCAAATCGCCTAAAAGCCACGTAGAACAGTCAAATTTAGACTAAAATGAATCTTACACTTTCTCCAGTCAACTTCCAGCCATTGTCAGGATGAAACAACCACTTGTCTGGTCAAGAAAACCATTTTCGGCTGCCAAAGTTCAGGCGCGAATTGGAAAGATCCAAGATGGACTCACCCAAAGTTTCTTGACCCTGCTCCCCCTATTGACAATGGACTCAATCCAAAAAGTTGATAAATAGGGGGCAGGAACCACCGTTTGGGTCAGTCTTGACTCAACTGTCCAAGGCCAAGGACCAAGGCTCAACAATGGAAAATGAACTTATTCTGACTTTCTAAATTTTCTAAGACAATTCAAGACCCCAACCAACTACTTCCAACTACATTTCAAGTTATCTGACAGTTAGGAAAATAATATTGTTATTTTCCTTGGTTACGGGCACTATAATCTGGGATCAGGGCACCATATTCTGGGACCAGGGTACCATATTCCAAGACCTTGACCAGGGAACCATATTCCGGGACCAGGGACTGGCAGGGTACCATATTCCGGGACCAGGTACCATATTCCAAGACCTTGATCAGGGCACCATATTCTGGGACCAGGGTACCATATTCCAAGACCTTGACCAGGGAACCATATTCCGGGACCAGGGACTGACAGGGTACCATATTCCGGGACCAGGGTACCATATCCCAAGACCTTGACCAGGGCACCATATTCCGGGACCAGGGCACCATATTCCAGGACCACGACTAGGGCACCATATTCTGGGACCAGGGCACCATATTCTGGGACCAGGGTACCATATTCCAGGACCAGGATCAGGGTACCATATATTCCGGGACCAGGGCACCATATTCCAGGACCACGACTAGGGCACCATATTCCGGGACCAGGGCACCATATTCCAGGACCAGGATCAGGGTACCATATATTCCGGGACCAGGGCACCATAAACCAGGACCAGGACTAGGGCACCATATTCCAGGACCAGGGCACCGTATTCCAGGACCAGGGCACCATATTCCGGGACCAGGACCAGGGCACCATATTTAGGACCGCAACCAAGGCACCGTATTCCAGGACCAGGGCACCGTATTCCAGGACCAGAGCACCATATTCCAGGACCAGAGCACCATATTCCAGGACCAGGACCTGGGCACCATATTCCAGGACCAGGGCACCATATTCCGGGACCAGGACCAGGGCACCATATTTAGGACCGCAACCAAGGCACCGTATTCCAGGACCAGAGCACCATATTCCAGGACCAGGACCTGGGCACCATATTCCAAGACCAGGGCACCATATTCTGAGACCAGGACAAGGGCAGGACCAGATAATAATACACGCTACCAGCTGATTGATTTCCGAGAGTGGCAAGACTTTCGTTTCAAGAGACAATAGTAACAGATATCCAGTTTAACAGAAAGCTAACTCTTATCAAGACAAGCAAGACTCAATAATCCTGACTCTTATGAATTTCATCTCATTTTACATAGACTCAAAGAAATCAAGACTGCTTATATCTGAACTTCCATCAATAATTATTCAAGTTTTCAATAAAGGCTGAAATCTCCCTAAATCTGAGTTTCGTCTCCAGTTACCGTAGCTTGCGCGTAACATTTTGGTGGCAGCGGTGGGATGTCTTCGTAATAGGCATCCAGTGAAACGAACAAGCCTACAAGTTTTTGACAAGAACTTTATTTAAACTTTATAATTGGAGAGGTGAGAGAAACTCAGTGAACTTGTCATGGAGGGAGTACAAACAAGGAGTAAAACCAGCCTGAGAACAGACATGAGGGGCCTGAATCTTGCAACATCCCCAGAAGGAAGAACCCTGTTAAAGACACCTAGATCCCCCCATAATAGTGGTCAAGACTTCCCGGTCAACAACTCGGTGGTGGATGGTCCCAGGTACCTGTACAAGGACGATCAGAATTTTGCAACGCCTTCTTGTCCTGCTTCTCGAACGGATGGCAGATGCCTGCAAGAAAGACAGTACTCTGAGTCACAAAGACAAAGATCCTCTTGCAACTGGGATTCAGGAGTCCCTAATTATCCGGCAGATGAGAACCGGTCTCCTTCATTGATTCAAACTGCTTCAAGGTCATCACCTAGAGTCATGAAAAATTTGCGATATCAAGAATATGATCCTTTTCACCGTAGTAGATTGCCAAGGAATGACAGATACTCCTATCCTGAAAGACACAGCTATGAGGAGTCGCAGAGAAGACAGTCGAGAGTCATGGATTCAGCGCCTGTAATGAAAATATCCCTACCAACTTATGATGGGAAATCAAGGTGGCAAACTTTCATCAGACAATATGAAGCAGTGACTTTTCAATGGGCAGAAAGGAAGAAGCTACAATATCTCCTGGCCAACTTAAGAGGAGACGCTGCAGAGTTCGTCTTTGATCTGGAGCCTTATATTTTGGAAGACTACTTTGATGTTGTCGATGAGCTGGAGAAGCGATTCATGACTCATGAAACCCGGGAGACACATGTTCGTCAGTTTTACAGCCGAAGATTTCAACGAGGAGAGAACATCCGGGAGTTTGCTTCAGATTTAAAGCGCCTCATCCGAAAGGCCTACCCAACAGGAGTTAGTCGCAGAGTGATGGAAGACATGCTCCTAAAACAATTCTTTGATGGCTTCGATGATGAAGACCTACATTACTATGTGCAGTACTTGAAATCACCAGAGAGTCTGGACAAAGCTGTAGAACTTGTCTACGAGTACGACGACTGGAGGGATATCCAGCGAGAAAGCCCTCGCTCAAGGAAGACATCGACCTGGAAAGAAGGCAATCACAAACGAGAGACGTCAGACAAAGAAAACGTCAGATTTGTCAAAGAGAAGTCTTCAGAGGCATCAGATCTTTCAAGAGGGACACTAACAGAGCTGACGGAAGAGCTCTGTGAGTTTGATGTCACAAATGATACAGCAGTTAATTGAAAAGCAGAATCAGACCAACTCAGGAGCACGGAAAGTCCAGCAAAGTAATGCTGATTGTTACAAATGCGGCCGAGGAGGATACTTCGCACGACATTGTCCAACGAGGACTGAAAATTTGAAAGTGGTTCATACAAATGAAGAGGAGGATGAGATTTCCTCAGATTGTTCAAGAAATTTAAACTAGAAAAGGTCATTTCTATCGGCCCAGAAATGACCTGTGCAGTCTCAACAAGAGAGGTTACGGACAGCTCCAGGGAAGTTTCAAAGGGAGTTTGTCCTGCAACAAAAACAAAGAAGAAACTCAAAAACAAAGTCAAGAAAAATGTAGAAAAATTGGAGGAGTCCAAGAGAAAAATTCTGGAAGTTGCGGAAGTAGGTTCAGGAAAACTGAAGGTAAATGAGAAGTGTACGGCTGGAACAGCAAGGTTGGTTGTTTCCAGGGTGGAGGAAGTCACCCGTCCAGTACCTACTGAGGGTCTGACAACTGAAACAGGTGAGGAGCACAGGAGGAAGCGTCATGACAGTCCCCAAGAAGTTTCTGAAAGGAATAATCAAAAAGAATCTGGACAGAAGATAGAAAAAGTTGTCCCAGGAAGTAAGCAACCAGAACAACAAAAGTTCAAGAAAGAGGAAGGTTCCAAGTCAATCTCAGAGGGAAACAAGGTTTCCAGGACCTCAGGATGTGAAGAGTCGGAACCAAGTTCACCAGGGTCGGGTGAGCTGGAATGTGAAACAGAGGAGAATAAATCTGGAGATCCGGGACGATCTGGGAAGTTACAAGTTATTAGAGATCCAGCATCCAAGAAGACGCCAAGGAGTTCTCACGCAGCACAAGCAGAAGAAGAAACTGATGGGAAAAATCCTTTTATAAAGCAGTTGCGGAAGTTTCTCATCGGGAAGAAATTTCTGATTAGGACAAATCACAGTCCATCATAGATAGATCTTTGAGGACTGACTTGTGATGACTGAAACCAAGAATCTCTTCTTCAAGAAATCCAAACTTCAATCTTCTCTCTTCAGGACCACTGAAAGAAATCAGTCTTGATAATTAGCATCTCCAAGATTACATTGATTACAGAAAATAAGAAAATGAATACTCTGGAACAAGGGAGAAATTTAACTTGAGATGTCTATAAAATGGAAAAAGTAACTTTGAATGATCTTAAGCCAAACTGTGGAGGTCACTAAAACGGAAAATTTAACTTCAGATGTCAGTATAATTGAAAGAAAATTAACTTGAAATGTTCGGAACGCTGGATACCCAAACTTCAGATGTCACTAAAACGGAAAATAATTAACTTTTGATGTTCGGAACATTGGGAGAACAACTTCACAAGTCTCTTAAACAGAAAATCCCCTGAGAAGTTAACAGCCTTCAGAATTATATTTCACCAGTGAAGTATAATTTTAGGAGAGGGGAGTGTGACACCCTAGCTCGCGCCTATGTACATTTTGACAGTTCAAAATATCGATTTGACTTCACAACTTCAAAGTGGCAGAAAATGGTCAAATCTTGACGGAAATTAATGAAACTGGTACCAAAATGATCAGAATAATGCCAATTTACCTACTAGTAACACTAAGAAGGAGCTCAGAACAACCAATTCATCAAAACGAGCGTGTTTTGATGAGCGATAATGTGCGCCGATTCAGTTCCGAAACATGGAATTTAGCAGTTCAACTTCACCTGTTGTCAAATCGCCTAAAAGCCACGTAGAACAGTCAAATTTAGACTAAAATGAATCTTACACTTTCTCCAGTCAACTTCCAGCCATTGTCAGGATGAAACAACCACTTGTCTGGTCAAGAAAACCATTTTCGGCTGCCAAAGTTCAGGCGCGAATTGGAAAGATCCAAGATGGACTCACCCAAAGTTTCTTGACCCTGCTCCCCCTATTGACAATGGACTCAATCCAAAAAGTTGATAAATAGGGGGCAGGAACCACCGTTTGGGTCAGTCTTGACTCAACTGTCCAAGGCCAAGGACCAAGGCTCAACAATGGAAAATGAACTTATTCTGACTTTCTAAATTTTCTAAGACAATTCAAGACCCCAACCAACTACTTCCAACTACATTTCAAGTTATCTGACAGTTAGGAAAATAATATTGTTATTTTCCTTGGTTACGGGCACTATAATCTGGGATCAGGGCACCATATTCTGGGACCAGGGTACCATATTCCAAGACCTTGACCAGGGAACCATATTCCGGGACCAGGGACTGGCAGGGTACCATATTCCGGGACCAGGGTACCATATTCCAAGACCTTGATCAGGGCACCATATTCTGGGACCAGGGTACCATATTCCAAGACCTTGACCAGGGAACCATATTCCGGGACCAGGGACTGACAGGGTACCATATTCCGGGACCAGGGTACCATATCCCAAGACCTTGACCAGGGCACCATATTCCGGGACCAGGGCACCATATTCCAGGACCACGACTAGGGCACCATATTCTGGGACCAGGGCACCATATTCTGGGACCAGGGTACCATATTCCAGGACCAGGATCAGGGTACCATATATTCCGGGACCAGGGCACCATATTCCAGGACCACGACTAGGGCACCATATTCCGGGACCAGGGCACCATATTCCAGGACCAGGATCAGGGTACCATATATTCCGGGACCAGGGCACCATATTCCAGGACCAGGATCAGGGTACCATATATTCCGGGACCAGGGCACCATAATCCAGGACCAGGACTAGGGCACCATATTCCAGGACCAGGGCACCGTATTCCAGGACCAGGGCACCATATTCCGGGACCAGGACCAGGGCACCATATTTAGGACCGCAACCAAGGCACCGTATTCCAGGACCAGGGCACCGTATTCCAGGACCAGAGCACCATATTCCAGGACCAGAGCACCATATTCCAGGACCAGGACCTGGGCACCATATTCCAGGACCAGGGCACCATATTCCGGGACCAGGACCAGGGCACCATATTTAGGACCGCAACCAAGGCACCGTATTCCAGGACCAGAGCACCATATTCCAGGACCAGGACCTGGGCACCATATTCCAAGACCAGGGCACCATATTCTGAGACCAGGACAAGGGCAGGACCAGATAATAATACACGCTACCAGCTGATTGATTTCCGAGAGTGGCAAGACTTTCGTTTCAAGAGACAATAGTAACAGATATCCAGTTTAACAGAAAGCTAACTCTTATCAAGACAAGCAAGACTCAATAATCCTGACTATTATGAATTTCATCTCATTTTACATAGACTCAAAGAAATCAAGACTTTATTCAAGTTTTCAATAAAGGCTGAAATCTCCCTAAATCTGAGTTTCGTCTCCAGTTACCGTAGCTTGCGCGTAACAATATATTTGCTGGTGGAATTTCAGAAAAATATCCCTTTCTTTTAAATATTAAAATAACTTGTTCTGCTGCATCACATATTGCTTAGATCCACCATATTTATAAAACTATGAAGTGAACTTACCCTCCTTTACATTCACAGAAGGCCTGTTTAACTGATCCCTCTTCTTTCCAAAAGGATCCAAAGTGAATAGTAAGTCTTCTGCAGGTGTGTCAATGTTCTCTATGTTGTTTTCACATGAGCCAAAACAGAGACAAAGCCATTGCCGTTGTCATATTTGAAGATCTTGAGCACATGTCCATCAGAGAAGAGTCTGTAATCCAAGGCTGATTTGTAAGCCTTCAACTTTTTCTTGTCATAGTCCGGCCTGCTATCCACTAGATAATTAAAAATGTCATACAGTCCTATTGCAGGCAAATCTGTTGTATCCTTGACTAGAGAGAATTTGTCCAAGACAGTGAAAGGATCAACAACACCATGCCTCTCAAGCTTTTCCAGATAATCCTTCCTGCTCTCCTCTTGTGACAGATTTAAGTCAGGATTAATAGGCAAAGATGCCTCCTCACTAGCTTCACACAAAGCAACTAACTCCTTCTTGTGTTTTCCAGTGGCGGTTATTCCCCTTTGCTTCAAAAAATCCCTTAATTGTACAACTGTTTGCTTCTGATAAGCTGCCATCACGCATTGGAATAAGGGTAATACAGTGTAAATACACTGCAGTTGGCACCATGCCAGCATGATGGCTTGGAACGTGAGCTAGTTACTAGGGTGGTTGCTATGCACAGTGCGCATGCCTACGGCTCCGAGAAAAGACCCTATTCCAAATAACTATCATCCAAGTTTCCTAGTTCTTCATGCATTTCTGTTGCCCCCGTAGGCCTCCTCGTGGCGGTGGGTGGTGACACTAAGGTGAAGCCCTCTATCCTTAGTGGCCAACACGAGACAGTGCGCTTGCACACGTCTCCCCGACGGAAATGGGGCAGCCTGTTTGCCGTGGGTTGCGACCCATGTCGGAGGATGAAGGGGTCCTGGTAGTTGAGTTGGGTGGGCCTAAGTTGTTCCGTCCCATACAATACACTACTTTGGCCTGGATTTCTCCTAGACGGGAGGCTGGATTGGCCCGGTCCAGTCAATCGGCTTGTCATTGTGTCACTAGGACTTCGGTCCTATTTGGCCATGGCTGATGGGTCAATCAAAGAAGGTTCTGACCAAGTCTACATGCTTGCCATGTTTTAAATATGATTGCAGCTGTATCTCTTACCAAGCCTTCTACGAGTATATCCCCCATGTATCCCTGGACTAGGGTACTGGGCGCAGCCCTACCCATATTAGTCCCCCTTGTTGGGCTCCTTGGTGGGTGGGGAGCATGGGGGATGAACATCACAAATTTCTATGGCATACTCTTTTGCTAATTCACAGTCTCGACAAAAATGGCAGCAGTCATCCTCGGATGACTGTATCGACCCGGAACTTCTAAATCGACAAACGACAACACGAAAGTCGGAGTACCGACACAGGTACATAGTGTTCAAACCAACTAACAGGCTATCTCCCTTCGCCATCTACAAGACCATACTTCAAGAAGTCGGCGAACCTGCAGAGACAACGTTACAGAGAGATGGAACCGTCCTATTTAAGACCAGAAACGACGACCAGACTGGAAAACTCCTGATTCTGAAAGATTTTGCAGGTACACAGGCAATAATCGAGCCTCATCGGACCTTGAATACTACCAAGGGAGTGATTTCTCCTCCCTTAACTATTTGGACGATTTACAAGAATGTTTTTAAACTTTTACTGATGTCATTCATTTTCATAGAATCCTACAGAGGGATAATCGGGAGCTTCTTATCTTGACTTTTTCAGACACGACTCTTCCGGAGAGTGTCAAAGTTATATGGGAGCAATGTAAGGTACGACCTTACATCCTCAATCCAAGAAGATGCTACAAATGTCAACGTTTTGGTCATCTGAGCAAGTGGTGCCGACGACAAGAAGTTTATGGACACTGTGGATCCCAGGACCACATCAAATCAAAGGAACAACCTTGCTCATCCCCTCCTCTTTGTGTCAACTGTAAGGAGGATCATCCCTCTTACAGCAAAACTTGTAGACAGTGAACTAAGGAAAAAGAAATCCTCACATTGAAGGCAACCCAAGCGATATCTTTTCCGGAGGCTAGAAGGATCGTGGACCAGCACTCAGGAATTCCCAGCTATGCGGACATGGCAGGATATCGACATCCTCATCAACGTGCGACACCAAGACGAAGACTACAACTCGAAGAACACAGCATCAACAGATCACACCAGCAACACACAGAGAACCCAGAAGACACTAGCAGACACTCGGGAAGAACAAATGAAAAAACCACTCTAAAGACAACAAACACCACAAAACAGTCTACTTCCCGAGCAGACCTTGAAGAACCAAACACACTGGCTGGCACCACAACTCCTCCAGATACAGCAATGGAAGAAGAACGTCCAAATGAAGCAGACACTGAAGAGGAACAGGAAGGATCAAATGATGGTGGGGACACGACACCCAGCAATGAATCCATGGAAGAAGAACATGAAGAGGATCAAGGGGACTCACAAGAAGAAGAAACGAACAAGGACAAGAGGAAGAGGGAGAAGATGATCCAGAAAACAAAGAACAGGATGGAATGGACAAAAAGGAAACAAAACCTGTGGATGAAGGAAAAGACAGGGCACAAAAGGATGACAACCAAACAGTCACAGTCACAACCAAAGATTATCTTTACTACTTCCTAGATGAAGAACCATCACCTGAAAAGATTGAAAAATTCCGCCCGACGTTTGTACGCAACTGGCTAGAACTGGCAGTGAAGCATCTTCAAATGTCTGGCTTTGGCAATGTGTCTCGGAAGCTGACTGAATGAACAAAACTAAAGTTGCACAGCTGGCGTGAAGATACACATACAACCAAAAGAGAAATATTCAATTTAGTCACCAACTGCACCTTCACTGACGAGTTCTATGGAATCCTCAGTATACTGGTCTTACATGACCATCTGTCTGTTGCTATGAAATTGATAAGAAAACAACGGACAACAGACAACATGACACAAAAAAGGAATAACTAAGTAGCAATCTAACAGAACTATACAGACAATTAGTATAAACATGATACAAAAAAAGAATAACTAACTACCAATCAAACAGGACTATAAAGACACTTAGTACAAACCAAGTATGTCTCTAAATAGCCCAACAAGGTGCTGATGAGACGTAAAACACACACACACACACACACACACACACACACACACACACATGCATTTCTGTTTCCTCAAGGTCCGCGGGCTCTCCCTCGCCAAGCTTTCTGCCTGACTGGAGGCGGTCTCAACCCCCCCGGTCTTTTCACTTACAGCTTTCACATTTTGTCTTCTTTGTGGCTTTGGCTTTGGCACCTTGTAGGCCTTCTCTATTCCATGATCAGCGACTCGTTTAGCTGCTGCCCTTGTAAGCACAGGATATAATGTATATCCATCATTCTTGGACCACCTCAAAGTGTCTTCAAACTCATTTAACTCACTTTCATTATTTTGAATACTGAAGTGTGTGTTTTCAGCTAAATCTTTTTCAGAAAGTGCTTGTGGTATTATGTATGGGTCTTCCCTTTTCCATGAAGCATTTGGATGCCTACTCAACAGATCAGCCAATTGTATAGTCAGGTCACTGGAAGGGCTATAGACTATGTTAGTCTGGAAATTCTGAATTTTCCAATATAGACGTTCTATTCGTCTAT
This sequence comes from Platynereis dumerilii, assembly GCA_026936325.1. NCBI lineage: Eukaryota > Metazoa > Annelida > Polychaeta > Phyllodocida > Nereididae > Platynereis > Platynereis dumerilii. The sequence continues at coordinate 39,471,969 of JAPTHN010000007.1, forward strand.
TTGCAAATTCAGAGCCACTTTCCATAATATGTTGTATGGCCTTGTGGTCTGTTAGGCACAGGAAGTGCCCCGTGCCCAAGAGATTGCGGAAGCTATTCATAGCTGTGTACAGGCCCATCATTTCAATTTCAGTCACACTATATGCTGTCGCAGCTATTCTACTCAAGGCTTTACTCATATAAGCTATTAACGCCAACTTTGGACGTCCTTCTGAGTCCTCTTGCAACTGAAACAAGCTAGGCCCAACGGACTCTCGGCTGGCGTCGCACGCAATAACAAACTTGCCGTGCTCTGTGGGGAACGCCAGAACTGGCGGCGTAGTCAGATGCTCCTTCAGCTTCTTCCAAGCCAGCTCTTGTTCCTCATTCCATTCAAAGTCCACATTTTTGCATAGCAATTTAGTCAAGGGACGCATCACCTTTTGAAATCCTTCAAGAAACATAGCCACATATTGAGTTGCCCCTAATATCTTTTTAACTTGCTTTTTGCTAGTCGGTCTCTCCATTTTTAGCAAGGCCTCCATCCTACTCTCTTTTATTTTCAATTTGGGGTCTTCGCTATCAGAAATGACGATGTCATAGCCCAGGAAAGTCACCTTGTCTTTTTATTGCAAAAAAGCACTTTTTTGGTGAGACCATCAATAGCTAAAATATCTTCTCTAACAACTGCAAATGCTCTTCGGCTGTTTGCGAACATAACAGGATGTCATCGAAATATTGGAAAACCTGTTTCCTGTACTCCTCCCTCAATTCTCCCAATATTCTATCAACTATTTCATTGAACACACTACAGCTGATCCCGAGCCCCATTAGGAGAGCTTGGTAACGATAGATGGGTCCATTTCTACTCGTACATACTCCCAAGAAGCGTTGTGACTCTTTTGTTAGCTTCACACTGTGATAAGCTTGAATTAGGTCAATGGAGCTTATGAATTTTCCTGGCCTTCGGCCGAATTCCCTGACAAATGATACCACTGTAGTCCCAGGTCTATTTGCAGGACGTAAAGCTCTATTAACTGCGCGTAGATCGGTCACGATGCGAGGTTTCGCTGTCGGGGTACGTCTAACTATAAACATACTGCTTGTCACTTCTGCCAGACCCTTCGTGAATACCCCAAGTGCACATAACTTCTCCATTTCCTTTTTGACAAAGGACTCGTCTTCCGCACTAGCTATGTACGGCACACCATTGTATCTCTTGACTAATCCAATTTCAGAAAAGAGAGAAACTGCTTCTCGATGCTCACATAAAATGTTAATCAATCTTTGTCTTTCATTTTCATTGAATCTATTTTCTTCGAGACACACCTCGCTTTCAATTAGCTGTCTTGTCGATAAAAGTAACCGTGGATCGTCTTTGTCATTCCAAGGGAATAGCTTCAGTCTATGCTCCCTCAACTCTTCAGGAGTCATCTTTGTCTCGTCAACATCCAGTCTTCCTCAGTCTACTTTTTCAGTCGAGTCTGGTCCTAAGTCAATGATAGCATTAAAGTTTCTGTCAACTTCATTTGTTTCTGCAAATGTCATTTTTAGTTTATTCCCATCTTGCTCAACTACATTACAATGCAGGAATGATTGCACATTATTTTCTAACTGCAAATATCCTATAAGAGTGTGTTTAGCCAGTTGCTTCGGTCTAACACTATCGTTGGCAATGGGCAATCTAGCCTTGCCTCTGTCAAAGTGCAACAAACATCTGCTCGAAGTCAATTCTGCAATTTCAATGTCGACATTCAATTCAAAGTCACCAGTTAGATATGGTCTATCTTCAGCTGCAGATATTTCTAAAAATGTTGATTCTCCTGCTTGCAAATTAACATTTCTATCAGTCAATACTGCTATGCTTGGGGCCTGTACCAGCGAAGTGTGATTCGCCGAGTCATATATCGCTTTAGCTTGCTCTTGCAAATCTGCTCCTATAACCATTTCAAAGCTAGCTGAAACTGCATATACATGACCTTTCATAATCAATTGTGTTCCCCCTATGTCAACCATAAATTCCACTGATTCAGTGACCCGTATGGATTCGCCATTCCCGACCAACAAGTTAAAAGGATCATCAAGTTTCTTTGTCCCTAATTTTTGTAAGTAAGGGCTTCGATTGATTAATGACTGATTTACAATGCTAATGGACGAGCCAGTATCATATAATGCTAAAGCTTTCATCTTATCAGGCAATGTACATTTCAGCAGATTCTTCGAATCTGTATGCACAAGCGGCATGAAGTCTAGCTCGCTCTGAGCTGGATTCGAACCTATTACCTTCTGAGTAGTATTAGGAGCTTCTACCTCTTGCATTATGGGTCGACTACTATACTCTTTCAAAGATTCACTGTAGTCATTGCCGCAATCTGCATATCTGGGACGCTCGACTAATTGTCTTTTTGATTCATTTTCAGATATATCTTCTAAGAAGCTAACCTTTCTGGCTGTTATTGCTTTATAAAATTCCACAGATGGCTGTTCGCTCTCAACCACCCTACAGAATTCATTCAACAATTCACAATCCATCCAATCGTCATTTAAACTAACGACTTTTTTTGGTTTTGCCAGTTCACGCTATTAACACTTTTTTCTGCAATTTCCTCATCGTTTTCAGACATGTCACCAAGATTATATATTTTATCTGTCTCCGACTTAAATTCAGGAGCCAATGGATCTAGATTGCTGTTCAGTATCTCTGTCTCTTCCATACTGTGGTATTCACAGCTTCTATCTGACTCATACAAATTATCGCTACTTGTATTTATGCTCAATATTTTATTCACTAATTTCTTATTTTGATCCATCAGATTATAACTTATCTCTTGCAGCTGATCTTCATTTTGATCAGATCCAGAGGAAGTTGTACTATCACTTGATTTACCTCTGGACCACTGTTGGACCAGTCATTTTGACGTATTCTGTCTTTTCTGACTTCCTCCCTCATATTTTCTGCCATTGTTCTGGTCTCTTCTACGATTTTGCTGCCCCCCTGCTGTCGTGGTCCATTTCTGGGACCTTCGTTTCTGTAAGATCTACCTCTCCTGTCATTTTGTTGGTAATTATTGGGATAGCTATCGTGCTGTGGTGCCGACCCTTGATATGATTGATATGGTTGATTGTAACCTTGATACTGTTGCACTGATTGGCTGTAACTCATCGGTGGGGGCATCGGAGGTGGCGTGAGCATTCGTTGTTGTTTATATTGTCCTTGATAACCTTCATAAGGTCCTCGATTACCCTGATACTGATTTCTCCATCTAATAGACTCGCATTCATTCGCCCTGTGTCCTCGATCCCACACAAGAAGCAACGACCCTTAAATGGGCCAGCGAAGGGCGTCGATTGTCTCTAGGTACCCTTGAGTCTTGTTGAAAAGGTCCTTAAAGTCTAAGGGCCCTTCTTATTTTAGCTGGCAGACCACGTCGGAAATGGTCCTGTACGCTCATTTCACCCAACTCTAATGACTTTACAAGGTCTTTTATTTCCGCAAGATACGACGTCAGACGCTGATTCTTAAGAAGCTTCTTCGACTCTAAAGCTTGTAATTTCGATTCTCTACAGATTCAAACTTTTGCTGAAGGGAAAAAATAGAATCGAGAGATTCAGCATGAACGTCAATCCAGGACCTCGCTGCTGCTCTACAGAATAGACGCAAGGGTCGTAAGGTCGCTGGGAAATCACCTGCTAATCCCTGATATTCTATGTAATCTAGGAATGATTTAAACCAGTCGCGAGGGTCTTCCCCTCCTGTACCAGTAAAATGAAGGATGCACCACAGGATTACTTGAAGCCATCGTACTTCTGTTTGTTTGACTTTCCTGTCTTTCTTTCCCACTTTGACTTTTTGCCTGTGCCTCCTTACTTTTAGAAGTAGCTGTATCACTAATTCTAGCACCCCCACTTGCTTGCGTGGTCTGTGTAGTCGACCCTAATTGTCTCTGTCCAATACTTGGTACTGTTGTGGTACCAGTATTAATAGTTGTACCTGTTGTCACCTTTGTACTGTCAACTGCATTAACTGTCTTTAACTTATTTTCAGGCGGAAGCAACCTGTAATCAAATGTATTGCCCTTTGGGTCAGTTCCCAAAGCTTTATCTCCTGCACTCAATAAAGTATTTATATTTTCACCATTTGTTGCTGTAGTCGTTGTCGATGTCGTTGTAAATTCTGTACTGTTTGTAGTGGTAGGTTCAGTTCTCTCAGTAACTATATTATCTGTCCCATTAGTCAAATTATCTCTTATCTCATCTTGTGTATCAGCATCATCTTTATCATCAACATTCTCTACAGGTAATTCATTATCTTTTTCTGGTATATCAGTTTGCTTATCTTCATCAGCTACTTCGCTATCAGCTGCCCCTTTCTTATCCTCTTGAGACTTTTGTCCAGTTATTTCTGTATTATTAGTTAACTGTTTCTCTAATTCCTCAGCTTCTATTTCCTGACCTCCAGCAGCACCTGCTTCTGCAACTTATTCATTTCATGAATCTTTTCTTGTATTATTAACTCTTCAGGTACTTTCTCATCATTATTTTCCATAATATCCTCTCCATCTAACTCACTTATAGGTTTTTCTCCCTTAATAGGTGAATCTAACTCTATTTGACTTCCCAAACTCTCCCTACTTTCCCTTCTTGTATTCCTACTCTCTGTACTCGTCCTTCTCGTAGGTTTTTGCAAAATTAATGGTACTAAAGTACTGACTAATTAGACTAGCAGGGCTAGTTAGACTAGCAGGGCTAGTCTTTAGGGATACTAGGTGTCGTCCAGTTCCGAGTCTACCATCTCCATGGCAACCACAGTAGTAGTACTGTCTATTTACACAAGGTGGCTACACTTTCTTCTTCTTCTTATTGGGAGTTCCCTCCTGTGTTTTGGAGCTCCCCTATTGATAGTTATGATATGGTCAATGATGTCAATCAATGTTAGTCAGTGATGTCAGCCGGGATATCAACCAGTGATATAAACCAGTGATGTCAGCCACTGATGTCAGCCACTGATGTCAGCCACTGATGTATGCCGCTGATGTCAGCCACTGATGTATGCTGCTGATGTCAGCCGGTGATGTCAGCCACTGATGTCAGCCGATGATGTCAGCCAGTGATGTCAGCCAGTGATGTCAACCGGTGATGTCAGCCGGTGATGTCAGCCACTGATGTCAGCCACTGATGTATGCCGCTGATGTCAGCCACTGATGTATGCTGCTGATGTCAGCCGGTGATGTCAGCCACTGATGTCAGCCACTGATGTCAGCCAGTGATGTCAGCCAGTGATGTCAGCCGGTGATGTCAGCCGGTGATGTCAGCCACTGATGTCAGCCGGTGATGTCAGCCACTGATGTCAGCCGGTGATGTCAGCCAGTGATGTCAGCCGGTGATGTCAGCCACTGATGTCAGCCGGTGATGTCAGCCACTGATGTCAGCCACTGATGTCAGCCACTGATGTCAGCCGGTGATGTCAGCCAGTGATATCAGCCACTGATGTCAGCCGGTGATGTCAGCCGGTGATGTCAGCTGGTGATGTCAGCCACTGATGTCAGCCGGTGATGTCAGCCACTGATGTAAGCCACTGATGTAAGCCGGTGATGTCAGCCGGTGATGTCAGCCGGTGGTCAGCCACTGATGTCAGCCAATGATGTCAGCCGGTGATGTCAGCCACTGATGTCAGCTGGTGATGTCAGCCACTGATGTCAGCCACTGATGTCAGCCACTGATGTCAGCCGGTGATGTCAGCCACTGATGTCAGCCGGTGATGTCAGCCAGTGATGTCAGCCAGTGATGTCAGCCGGTGATGTCAGCCGGTGATGTCAGCCACTGATGTCAGCTGGTGATGTAAGCCACTGATGTCAGCCGGTGATGTCAGCCACTGATGTCAGCCACTGATGTCAGCCACTGATGTCAGCCACTGATGTCAGCCACTGATGTCAGCCGGTGATGTCAGCCAGTGATGTCAACCACTGATGTCAGCCGGTGATGTCAGCCGGTGATGTCAGCCGGTGATGTCAGCCACTGATGTCAGCCACTGATGTAAGCCGGTGATGTCAGCTGGTGATGTCAGCCGGTGATGTCAGCCGGTGGTCAGCCACTGATGTCAGCCACTAATGTCAGCCGGTGATGTCAGCTTGTTAAATGATGATGTCAGCTGATGAAGTCAGCCAATGATGTCAGCCGGTGATGTCAGCCGATGATTTCAGCCAGTAATGTCAGTCAGTGATGAGGTGAACAAACTGCTGATCGACCCCCTGCTAGTCTTGCATATATATGGAAATATGCGCCTGTCTAGTCTTTCAATTGGTTCTCCTAGCTCAAAAGGATCTAGTAATTTATTTACCACTAGTACTGGCAAGTCTAATTGAGCAGCACCTCCTAAACCAACCCAAGAAGAGTAATGCAATTTTTCGTCTTGTTTTATTAATTTTGCTTTATTTTTCATAACCCAACCTTCTAATTGAGCTGCTGTCAATTCATGAGACAATCTACTACACCACTCTCTAAAGATAGCATAGTTAGCCATTATTTCGATCTACTCTTATAAAGTTCATACAACTTGACTTGATACACCCACCACTAGCTATAACTCATAAGACAACAGAAACCATATGTTTCGTTACAGTCAAGAACACATGTATGCGTAATTTATGATGCGTTAGCTTAGCCATCAACGTTGAAACGTCATGCAAAATTCTTTCTTATATTGAAATGTCATACTAGGGTATCTGTTTCACATATGATACCATTAAGATTGATCAGCTTGTTCAGTTTGTAACGTTAACAAGACTAATTCTAACGGCTATCATTGCATTTATCCGCATGCAGATTAATTAAAAACAGCGGCCTGTACAAGTCTGGTTATACTAGAAAACCATAGAAAATAAAAGTACAAAAATCTGCCTAACATATTAAAACACATGCTTCTTGTATTTTCTTTTACTTAACTTTTATTTATCGGTGCTGTTGCTCCTACGTTGTTTTTAGAGATGTTTTATGAGATGTTTAGCGATGTAACAGTTGATTCATCCCTCCTCGGTCACCCAGGGGTCGTTTGTAGGACGATGTTCTAAGTCGTTTCTCAATGACATCCCAGCGGTTCGGTTGTCCACCATGTCATCTGGTCGATGCTCCCAGGAGACCGTGTTCCTTCGCTCAGTCCTGGGCTCAGCTAGGCCTCCTCCCTCTCGGCTGCTCTGCTCTGCTTCACAGAGAGCCAGCAGTTAGATCACAGCTAATAAGCTGTCTCAGAAACCATTAAGAGAGGCCTCACAAGGCTTTCCTCGAGCACATGGGCCAGCCAGGCACACATAGCAATACGCTTGGCAACAGCAGAGCACCCTGCAGTGCCTCTTGAGCTGCTCTATTTTCTTAGAAAAGACTCTTCAAGCACTTGTGGGCCTTGAATCTCTCCTTGGTGTCTGCACTCAAAGACAACATACGATCATCTTAAATTAGGAGTGAAAGGACATTCTGCTATTGAAGCTAGAAGAGTTCATCATAGAAAGATGCAAGAATTTTTCCCAATTAATTAATAATAGTAATAAAATAGCAAAATAGTGTGACAGTACTTGTCACACTATCTCACCATATTCATGCAATAATCATGCGACATCAACACACAAGACAACCTGCTGAACTGGATAATGGTATTTTATTAATTTTCCTTTTCTCATTTAACTGCCAGGAATTCTTCGAGAAACTGGCGAATCACAAAAATATTATCTCTCCTTGGCAGGAAATTCCTTCTGCCGAAAGCAATTCATGATTAAGATTGCTTCTACGAGCAGGAATTCTCCCTCTGCTCGGTGAAAATCTGGTGATCACACCAGTGAAAATGATACCAGCGAAAATTAAACCTCTACTGTCTTTGGAAGTGCTAGCTGAAAAAATTTTTATATCATGGGCAATCTCTTGATAAGATATCTTTACTCCTAGATATCCTGCCCCCCCCTTTCAGCCAATTAATTATAAATTAATTGATTGTCTATCATGACTTTAACTGACCTTGCTACTTATGCTATTCATCAACTGAGATTCGTATCGATTCAATGAATTTTCCTGCCATTTGCTAGTCATAGAGTCCTCGCAGAATTTCACCCTGAATTCTGTCATTCTCTACAACTTCTGGACAATATCTTATCTATTCTTTTATTCATACACGAGATGGCGCCGTCCTTCATCTAATTTCTTCTTCTTGCAACTGGCTCCCTCTCATGGTTGATTCGTAAAGCACCTCTAAATCAAAGAAAGAAGAAAGTGACAAAGAAAATGACTTAGGTGGTTTCCAATCATTCCATTTTTGCTAAATTCAAGAGATCGGCGATGAGAAACTTCAAATTGTTGCTAGAGTAGTGTCTATTTTTCTATTGATGGATGTTATCTTGTGAAAGGGAACGTACACCTCGTCATCTAGTAGGGTGTTGTTTGCGACGGAATAATTATAAAATATATATGTACATGATCTCAATTTACAACTTGCTGACGAAATTCAATTCTTCTCGGTCTAGATGTCGTGTATATAAAATTGATGTTGATGAACTTTGAAACACACTGGTATTTACACCAGATGTCGACTAGATGCAGTCGACTCCCAGCGTGCTTGTAACTCCTCCCTCTCGATCATTCCTGGAGGGGGTCATTCTACTCCACCCCCCTTGTAACGCACATTCCATTCCAACCTAGACCGAGTCTTGGCTGTCGTCGTTCTCGATTTTCTACAGAACGACTTAAATAATCGTGTTTGTTTCTGTGTATGGGTTGGAATTGATAGATATTATCCATCCAGCTAACAACATCGTACTAATAGTATTTACTGCTTAGCTATTGCTGTCGGAGTATCATTATTTTTACATGAGTACCTTGATTACCTATCTAATCAATTTCATACTTTCCGACCCTTCGCTAATTAGCGCAATTCTACAATTTAGCTTTTAAGTTACTAACCCCAAATAATTCTATTTTTTTAGCGACTAATGTTTACATTCTGATATAATTTTTGCCGAGTCATGCGTAGTCGTGGGAAAATTACGTAACAACCATGCTGTATTATATAATACCCAATCAACCTCACTGGGGTCACTGTGTCTTCTGAGTTCAAATTCATCGAATTAGGTCAAGTTTGTTATTTTCCACATAAAAATTCCTAAGACATATCAGGAAATGACTTTGATTGCTTCTCTACTTTCTAGAATAATCCCTGTTGTGTAAAAGATTGATGCTAAACAGCTCGTTGATTTAGATTGCAATGTCAGCACTTAAATAAATGGCTTAAAAGATCTTCGGACTGCTGGAATATGGACAGCCCCCTTTTCCTATTAATAAAAATTATTATGATGAACTTCTCTTTGACTTGATGAACATTATGCACCCTGCCAAGAAGCTAATGCTCAATTCCATAAATTAAGTCGAGAATAAGTCTGAGCCTTGCTTGAAATTGTGGTGGATGGCCAAGAAATTGGTGTCTCCCGTATTTGAGCAGCTTTCTACATTTTACTTCTATTGACTATTTAGATTACATTATCGTCCAAAGAGTTATAACAACCTTCATAATGATAAAAAAAATATTATGCTATTGATAAAGTTGTTAAATGTTTCTTTTGGACTTTGATTACCGTCCCAAGAGATATTATAACCCTAACATTGGAAATAGTAAATGATGCTAACTGCCAGCTTTTCGAACTGATTTCTAGGGTGCGAGGAAAATGGCACAATTCCCAGAAGTTAGTGCCATACTCAATTGAGTATTACCACACGTTTGATTCCCAAATACTCAGTTTTCATCTCCCGATTTTTACCTCCTATCGAATGATAAGAAATGAGGCAGTAATTATCAACCTTGCCAAAGTGGATTTCTCACAGTCTACGACAATGAAAAAAAAACTGTCTGATCTAATTTGCAGACTGTCAACTGTCACCAAATTCTCAAGTTATCATGAACATTTACGACTGCTCTCATTAGCTTAGCTAAAGATTTAGCAGAAAACCATCATCTTGCGATCCAGAGGTCATCAGCCTTAACCTTTTTGGCCACTTGTCTCTTTATGAGAATACGACTTGGATCAATTAATTCATTCTTAATTCGATCATGCACTGGTGTTTTCAACACTTATAATATAAATCCAGTTTACTGATTTAATCATATCCTTGTCATCAATCGATGTATCATTACAACGAGCACAAAGTTTCAATTCATGCAACAATCACAAGGACACTTCTCATATCATGTTGTTCAACAAACGAGTTTCAAGTAGAATTGGTATCTAAGATCTCATTTTTCTATTCACTGACTCAAGCTTACTTTGGTATTATTAGTTTCAAACTTAGTGCGAACTTCCTTCAGTTGCCAATATTAGTTAATATACGACGTTTTACAGATGATAAATTACTAAGACAATATTTGTACTGAGATTGAGGAAATCTAATCACTGTGACATAAACATTGATGTAAATGCTTAACTTAAAAGATATGCATTGTTATGCTTGTTATCCAAGAGATATACATATATACAATTTAAAAACGATTAATTTCAAGTAGTGATGAACAGTTATCAACATACTGTCATGTAATTGCTAAGTTGATACCTTGACGTGCAATTATAGTTAAATATCGTATTCTCAATTATGACGATCTTTCGGACGTTCTAACTAACGACGAAGATTTGACTGATCTTCTGAAAGGTTCTTATATATTACTTGTATTAGCTGGAATACTCAACTCGAAGAAAATATTGGAAAACAAATCTTAAAGATGGAAATCGAGGCGAACCATAGAGAATAATGGAGAATCAGCTTCTACTGAAGCGAAATGTCTGGTTTTCCAACTTCCGACATCAAATCTTAGCTTGAACTAATCTGGAAATATTACACGATCTCAGTTATGCTATACCTATTCTACCATATGGTTAACGTTAATTAATTCGAATATAAGTGGTCTCACTCTCCAAAATTACAAACAGAAGTCAAAACAGAATTCAAAATTATATTATGAACAGAATACATATACTCAACCAATGTCATATTCACACGATTCCTGTAGATTTCAGAAATAGTCCAATTTAACATATGTGTAGTCCAAAGCATTAGATTATTCATATTCATTGTAATTCACTTTTATAGTCTGAATAAATGATATTGTCGATTTTCGAATGATTCACTATTTTGAGACAGTCCATAGTTGTGGTTCCTGCTATCAATTTCCTCCATAATTCGATTTGCTGTTTTAATGCCATCTGGCTACTCGATCTTGTACGGTTAATCTTCTCGTATCTGGGTCTTGCTCGAAGCGACGAGCCATGTTATGAAACACGGATTTAAGATTTTCTCTGCTCTTGCCTCGATATACTTCGGTCAGTCTGTCCATCCGGTATAAGAAGGTCGGTTCGTCGATGGTCGCCAGTTCTTCTATGTGTTCTGGCCATATAATACCAGAACATGCCTGTGGTGAAAGTTGAAAGACACTTCTGGTCTATGTTTTGAGTCTCGAAGGCGTTGTAAGTACGGATAGACGGTCATTGTATTCCTTGTCCTCTCGCCATTCCAATGAGAAACAGTATATTGGGTGTCCATGTCGCGGGTCGTCATCATTCTCAGTCTACTTGTACTCGTCTGTGTAATGGAATCCTGTTTTGTTTGCTGTGTTGTTTCCGTCTGTGTAGATGCGTCAGTCGTCCTTTCAGCTCTGGCTAGTTCATGGCGCATCAAACGATCGTACATTTCCTTTTGAGACGACCTTTTCTTCATCTGACAGTCCTTTCTCCGTGTCCGTCCGCTGGTCTGTTTTACATCCTGTATTTCGTCCTTGTAATTTTATCTCGATCTCTCTTATTTCTCAAATAATTTTCGTTGCATCGTCGGCGAACGAATTCCTTTATTCTACTTGTTTATCATCAAGTCATAATGTATATATTTCAATCATTTTATTACTAGCGCGGCTTTGCACTTTCTCTTTCAAATCTATTAGTAAGGAGGAGTCTAACTGCATGTTCTGTCATGCCTTCGATCTCGTCAGATCGGAATTTCGTGCAATTTAAGATTGCTCAGAGTCTCGTCAGACTCTTAATTTATGTGGACTATACCACCTTCGACCTCGTCAGGTCGGAATTTCGCGCAATTTAAGACAGCACAGGACCTTATCAGGCCCCCTAATTATATGGGTAATACCATCTTCGACCTTGTTGGGTCGGAACTTAATGAGCATTAAAGCTCTAAATATCCTCCTTATTACTTGACTTCCATAGAGTTATTTGTAGTTCGTAGTTGCCACGGAGAATTTGTTTCTGGTCATAATGTTAATGTGCCACTTAAATGCTAGCTTGAGAGCATGTGAATTTTATTTAAAGTACTAATACAAATGGCTGGAATGTGACATTTCTGCTTTCACTTGCGACTTTCCTTTGAAGGAGTATCCATTTTGCTGTTCTCGTCTCTGGCGGGCTTCGTGCTAATTGCAGTTTTCTGAAGGTGCACTTTTGTGGGGTGTCTTATTTTCCAATTTCCAACATCAAATCTTGGTTCTTAGTTGCCAAGGCTTATTTACTTCTGGTCATTATTATTGTGCAAATAGAAATGCTAGACAGAGAGCATGTGAATTTCATTAGAAGTACCAATACAAATGGCTAGAATTTGACATTTGTGCTTGCAACTTTTCTTTGAAGGAGTGCTTGTTTTTCTTTCTGTCTCTGGCTATCTATCGCTATTTGCAGTGATACTGATTCAATATGATGTGATGGAAATGGTTAGACCTTGGCATGTTCATGACATCAATTGAATTGTTTCTGGTCATGTGAAAATTATTTCTGGTTTTGTATTTATCCCATTAAAATGTTGCAATGTTGAAATGTGCTCTTGTAAAATAGTTTATTGGAGGCTGATGCAGGCTGCCTGAGTGCTCATTAATTTGTTAGACAATTCTTATACCAACTAATCTGTACAAACTTAGAAGGATATATGATGAACCATTTTTCACATATTTTACTTGTGTGCTTTTTCAATGGTTTTCTTGGAAAGCAAGCAGACGACAAGCCTGGCGTATTATCCAATCTTCCAGAGGCTCCCTCTGGATTTCGGTAGCTCATCACTCAGGCCAGCCATAATCACTGCAACATTGTGCAACAGACCCCTGGTTGTCAAAGGGCCTCTGGCCTAGCTTTTCTCAGAACTGTCTGGATAACTTTTCGTTGGCCATGACATTATCTCAGGAGTGCCTTCACATCAATCAAGATGAGTATCTGGTGCACATGAAGGAGTTGTCAATGTTGAAACTTGAATGATCAAACAAAGAAACCCTCAATCCAATGCAAGATTCAATTAAATCCCATTAAAATAATTAAGACTGCGAATTTGTCACACATGCAAAGTCTGTAGTTTTTGCTTCAGTAAGCATTCTGGCTTTTCAAGAATTCCAATGCGAGAAGGCTGGACATAGGGCAACATCTCATCAGCGGGCAGAGACTGTTCTTGGCCTGGAGGTTGAGGAGGCGGCTGACATGTAAGAACCCAGCGTTGAATAGCAATACCATTTGTACAGTAAGTAGTTCCTTTACCAGAAGCAGTTTGCTCATTTATGTCATTATTGTCCCAACAGAAGGTTGTAAATACTCCTGGAACAATATTACTAGGAACTTTGGTGCCATTGTTCTTCTCCATAATTTCCTGTTCTAATTCAAGCACTTCCTTGTTTAATATGCAGTGACCAAACCTGTTCAACATAGTCACCATTTGAGATGAACCAGTCAGATTCTTCACAGTGACACCGAGTGCTGTATGCTTCAGAGGCCTGACAGGCTGACACGGCCTTTTGTTATAACATACACAATGTCTTGACCAATCGACATAACCTTCTTTTGCCATTGTTCAGAGGTTCTGAGATATCTCCAATTCCTCTTTAAGGCAGTTGTTTTGCAGATTTCAACAACCACGCTAAAAACTTGTAAAGGACATCAGGTAGAGCTTCTATGGAGCGATGGGTAGAGTGGAGTAGAGTAGCATTTATTAGACCGGAAAGTATTGTACAATAAATTGGAATATTATTTGAAATACAAGGCCAGGAGACATTCGGTATGCTCTTAAAGCGATGAAGGCAGCCGTCACGCCTCCGTATTGGGCTTGATCGACTAGATTCCTCAGTGTGATTGACCTATTGCACTGCTGCCTTAGAGCCATGAACAAATCTTCCCAAGTCGGATTTGAAATACTGATGTCAAATTTATTCCTAAGACGCTTTTTCAATTTTTCCTCTCGATACTGATCAGACGGTTGTCCATATTGCTGCAATAGTTCTTTGAAACATTCATTTAAAGTGGACATCTGCATCACATCCTGTCCTTCAATCACACTTGCTTGAATTTCATCTGCTACAATATTGAAAACTGTATCGTAAATGGATGATCCATCCATATCCGGCTGATCAGTCTTGTTCTTTATTATATCAAGACTCTTTGAACAGCTGTTAACAGGAACGATGGTATTTGACTTCAATAACAATTGGATCATTTCCACAAAGTTCCATGGAAGTTCTCTCATTGCCATGGATAGCAGCAGCATTTAGAAGGCATTGTCCTGCTTCATACGTTTGACATTGCACAAGTTTATCGTGATTTTTTCCATCGGGTCTGTACCTCTCCTTCTGGCATAGTATGCATTTGCTTAACGTATTGTCAGAACTTCGTCTTTTCAGAGGAATATTAGAGAGATCATCAGATAATTCATCAGGAGTCACAGGAATGTGTTCTCGTTTTCTCACTAGCCTGTCAAGATGAGATTTATGTGTATAAGCCTAGTAACAGACACGATGATAGCCGCCTCTTGGACCATCATTCCAGAAAGTTTGAAGTTGTTTGTATGCACTGTCTTGTCTTATTTCAGCTGCTTGTCTGAATGGGTTCCAATTAGTTTCAGTGAATGCAGACAAACTCTCTTTGACATCATGTTTGTGACACAGGCACCCACCCATTCCAATCCAACACATCTTTTGTAGCCATTATTAAAAGCCTAATATCCAAGAAATATCTGTCACAATCATTCCCCGTGTTTCAAACCATGCTAACAACTTAATAGCAAGAATAGTCCACAATAACTCGAGACAACATCATTCCAGTAGACTGTCATTTTGCTTCTAATAAGTTGAATCAGCACCTATTTTTAGCTCACCCAAACATGTGTTCCTGGTGGGAGCAGACACTCCAGGACACTTTATCGAACGTTCATGTGTCCAGTATCGTTTATGCTCGTTTGGCTCAATGTTCGATCACAGCTTGACTTTCAACTCGATTGTAGATGAGGAGGCCCATCTCATCCCAGTCTTAGATTGAAGGAGCTATCGAATTGCCCGTGCTCTCACACTTGCTGTAATTCTTCCTCTTTGGGGCTGATCATGTGCCTGCCCTGTGTCCTTTGGCAATCCAGAATTGTATTCTAGTAGAGAACAGAAATCTGGGACCTGGTCAGGTACTCCCCCTCACCATAATAAATCCTCTTATACCATTCGACACCTCTGTCAGCCAATCATGAGCCAGTATTTCACTGCAATAAAACCCTTATTCTTTGTTGTCCAGTTATCCTCCCATGGGAGAATAATAAGTGAAGCTGTGAAAAACCACAGCAACAAATGACAAGTTTCACTTTTGTCTTATGGTATAAGCCGGTTATTCACCGCGGGATCGGCAATATGTGTTTATCACAGCTCGGGCTAACGCCCTCACTGGATAAATCACATATTGCCTCTCCCTAGGTGAATAACCTATACTTCTGAGCTCTTGACTCTATGGAAGTCAACAACAGAATGTAGCTGGTACTGTGAGAAATGCTGAGATGCTAATCAACAGACATTAGACCCAAACTTTCCCACGGTTACAGTCACCTGTTTTTCGCATTGAGCAATATAATGCTGCCTGTAATGGCTGTAGGCTCATCAATGTGACCACAGGGACATGCTATTCAACCACTGCAAATGTCTAAAGCCCAATACACGTGAAGAGAAGTTCTGCAATCCAGTTGCATGCGATTCCATCTCTACCCCTTTTGGTGTACCCCTGCATCGGAGAGGCAAGCCAATACACACTGGGGCGTTTTCTTGTGATTTTGTCTCAACCCCTCTTACTTCTGGACCATACCACAAGTTGGGAGATTTATGGGCACAAGGTCAGGTCAGATCCCTTCAACTTGATTGGTCAGTTAGCTGCGATTCCTTCACATCCCAATACACACAGAGAAAATAGGATCAGTTGCATGCGCTTGAGATGCACAATACCTCGCAGTGCTAGATGTCCTGCAACTCAATCGTAAGTCATTGAATTCCCATTGCAAATCAACTCACACCAGGAATGTTGCTCTGTAAAGGGGTTGCAACACTTGGTGGGTTGCAAGGGAATCGCATGCAATGAAAACGCACCTAAAACCTCCGTGTGTATTTGGCTTTAGTAGCATTCCCAAAATAAACAGAACCCAAACAGAAAACTTCATGGATGTGTTGCACTTTTATCAGCAGAGCATCTGTATCATATTTGACAATAAAGCTGATCCTGTAACTTTAGTCAGTGCTCAACACCCATTTACTATTTGGCAAATCAAGCACACAGATACAAGACTAGTAACTATTACATTACATGATCATGGATCAAGATCCCTTTTAATGACCATAAGGGTCATACCAGAGCAGAGAGAATTGGTTGGCGCTATATGGGCCATGCTTCCTGGACACTGTTCGTTGGTATTCACAGGAAACAACGTCAACCAGGGAAGAAACTAAGCTATTTTGGTGGATGGTCTATAAAATTCTCCATGCAAAAGCAATTTGGTTATTCTCTGGAATAAAGAGCCTCGATCAGTTAGTGAATGAGGACATGTCAAGAAGTGATATTGATCCCAAATCTTCATCTTCGAGTCATAGTTCTTTGTTCAGTGAAGGAATTCTGTTTAATTTCCCTGGGGTAAATTTCAATGTGAAACGGCAAGAAGGTTTTTGTCTGGTGCATCCGGGCTATGCACTCTAAGAGTGGCAGCATTCCCATCAAGTCAATTTACACCTATTTTCAAGTTGCGCTTCCTCATTATGAATGATGGCATGTTTTACAAGAACTTCTTTTTCCTGCACAAACAAGCATTCAAGTTGAAAACACCCTAGGGCGCTATACTCTGCCAATTGATGTCACTGTGACATTTAACACGTGCAGGTACGCAGAGGTCATTGACATGTGCATGCATTTGCGGACTTTAAAAGCGTTGTTGTTGATGCAAAATGCATCAGGGGGTGCATGTGCATTTTTCTCATGCAAATTTATATACTGTATATACAACGCATCAATTCAAATAATTTAATTATTCCTGATTGGTCCCAAGACATAAGGCCAACTGTACAATTTGACAATTTCAAAAATGGTGCCAGTATTTCTTTACGGATTTTTTCGTCCTCATTGTTGAGGAAAAAGTGAATTTTGTCATTATTCATAAACAAGTAGGACGAATGTAGAAAAAATCTACAGTCATTTCATGCATGAAATGATGAATGTTGTGCAAAAAACCTTGGGACTCATTAAATGCGGCACATATATGCATTTGAAAATTATAAGCAGAAAGCTTGGCATTATATAAAACTTAACATTCACAGATGCCATTTCAGACAATACTTGTAGGACACACTAAGGTGGAACGTATCATATTGAACAGGCAGTTTGTATTTTCCTGGGTAGGGGCACTTAATTTCCACGGCCAGCGAAGGAACTGGTAAATCATCTACTGTGCCGTCTTCTTGAAATGCTTCCATTAAAGTTTTGACATCAGCTCTGAAATATAAGGTGAGGATAAAAGTGTGGTAACACAAATGTTGCCACTGCATTTGGTTCATTGGTTGTCCCATGCTGAAATTTCTCTTGCAATTCCTTGGATATGATGGATGGTTTATCAGTAAGTTTTAACTGAACGTGCTCATTCACTTTCTTCGGTCCATTTAAACCAATGGCCTGGTGGAATGCATACTGCCAGTTACGCTGAAACCCTTCCTCAGTCTGTGCCACTGCTTTGTCCTTTGCTTTATAAAGCTGATACTGCAACTTTAGTCAACTTACGACACTCAGTGCTCAGCATTCATTTACTATTTGGCAAATCAAGGACACAGATACAAGACTAGTGACTATTACATTACATCATCATGATCATGGATCAAGATCCCTTTTTACTGACCATAAGGGTCCCATGAGAGCAGAGAGAATTGGTTGGCGCTATGTGGGCCATGCTTGCTAGACACCATTCGTTGGTATTCACAGGAAATAACTTCAACCAGAGAAGAAACTAAGCTATTTTGGCAGATGCGCTCTGAAATTCTCCATGAAAAAGCAATTTGTTTATTCTCTGGAATAAAGAGCCTCGGCCAGTTAGTGAATGAGGACATGTCAAGAAGTGATATTGATCCCAAATCTTCACAAAATAATTTAGCTATTCCTGATGTTTCCAATCTCTCTTTACAAGATAGTGTTGATTATCCCTGCACAACTGGAGCCAGGTATAATTGAAGCATCATCGATCTTGAAGTGCTTTTAAATTCTGCAAATGCATGCACATGTCAATGAGCTCTGCGTACCTGCACGTGTTAAATGTCACAGTGACATCAATTGGCAGAGTATAGCGCCCCAGGGTGTTTTCCACTTGAAATACTTGTTTGTGCAGGAAAAAGAAGTTCTCATAAAACATGCCGTCATTCATAATGAGGAAGCGCAACATGAAAATAGGTGTAAATTGACTTGATGGGAATGCAGCCACTCTTAAGAGTGCATAGCCCGGATGCACCAGACAAAAACTTTCATTCCGTTTCAGATTGACATACATATATATGAACAAAGATCTATGACACGAAGATGGTATCACCTAATCATAATTAAGTTATTACTGATGGACGGCGGCTGCAGGTGCCTGGATGGGCGGCGGAAGGTTGATTGTTTCTGGGCCAAGACTCTGCAACTATTGTATGTACAAACAGAAATTTGGTACTAGGTTCACAGCAATGAACCTCATGAATGTCAGGTCGCGGAAGAATATTCGTATATTCTTTGGTTACGGCCAGCTTGTTGGTTTCTCAATCTTCCCCGCATATGTGGATGCTCCATTTTTAATTACCAATGTGGCCCAAGAAGACTTCTTTTGGAAAAAATTGCATTTGGAAGATTTCAAATTCAATCCTGCCTCCATTAGATTTTCGAGAAGCTCACTTAGTCCCTGGACATGCTGTTCAAAACTGTTCCCAAACATGATTATGTCGTCTAGATGAATGTGACAGGTTTTTCCTTTATTGGTTTTCCATTGACGATGTCAAAAAATCTTCTCCATGCATTGTTAAAAGGTACTTGGAGCATCAGTTAGACCAAAGGGCATTTGATTAAACTGATGGAGTCCTGATTTTGTATCAAATGATATCCTGGGTTTGTCCGACTCTCTCAAAGTTATTTGCCAGTACCTGAAACCAGGTCCATAGAAGAGAAACTGTTTGCTCCTCTAAGAGTAAGAGAGTCTACAGTTACAGTTATCAATCTCTGGGAGTGAATATGGCATGAAGGCTATTAGTTTGTTCAGACGAGTGTAATCTACACAGAACCCTGCACTTCCATCATTCTTCTGAACCAAGACCACTGGGTTATTCTCTCAATTTCTTCTTTTTCAGAAGTATGTGGACATTGTGGTTCCCAGGACCACGCCCAATCAAAAGAAGAACCTAGTTCATCCCTTCCTCTTTGTATCAACTGTAATGACGATCATCCCTCTTACAGCAAAAAGCGTAGACAGTGGACAAAAGAAAAAAAAATCCTGCAACTTCTCCATACCATTGCTTGGGAGCTTTTCTTCATTTTGGAAGTCAAAGAGATGCCATCCCAGCTCAGCCTTTGAAGATCTCCTCAAGTTTGTAATCATAACAAAGATATTTGACCTCCACAAGTTCCTCACGTGCCAAAAACCTGGAGAAGCAGCTGTTTCAAAGACTGTCATGGTGACAATGGTTGATGTATAGAGGCACTATGAAATATAGGAGAATTTGTTGGATAGCTTCATGCAAGTTACCTTGTGATTTGGTCAAGCACAGAATATATATATATATATATATATTAGTGATGCAATAATCAGAAAAATTACAAAATTTACTATTTCCGAAATTTTGTGTTAATCAGAGTGAATTATTTCAGAACTCAATGAATGTCTTCTTGTGTATTCCCCCAGATTTGAGCACTAGAACATGGAGGGGGGATATGGGTTTGTCATATTAACAAAGCAGTCTTCAAATTGTTTCTGACTTCTCCGCTGGAGTAATGGGTTAGTAATAAGTAGATTCTGGACGCAGGTCCTATCGGTCCTCCTTGTCCAGCTCAGTGTAGTGTCCTTTTTGTCTGGGAAGATAGTTAGTAGAGGTAATACTGTACATTTCTTTAAAAAAGATATGCTTCTTTAAACACAACAATTTTGGAAAACGAAATTAAGTCATGCCTAAGGGTTTCCAAATTTCTCTGACTAATCACTTCCTAATTCTCAGGAAGAGTTCTAGTAAAACTTTGTCCCCTTTTTGCTCTTTAGTTAAAAGTTTTCTCATCTTCGAATTGATACGAAGTATTTGTTGCCTCTCATCATGGTAAGTGCAGATACTTGTTATTTCTATGCAGTATCTTAGATTATAAAAGTTCCCATAAAAAGTACAGTATTCCAGAAATAATTTGCTTAAAATATTTATATATGCCTCTCGCGGCAATCTCGCAGTATTTTTTGCTTTTTTGTACACTGTACAGACTTGGCCGCAAGTATTCAATGTATACGTCGCTATGGGACACTCAATTTGAGTCATCATAAGCAAGCAAAATGCAACTATTATAGATGAGTTGATATTTATTTAGCATTGAACTTTTCAGGTCCTATCTTTCATGTTTTTCACACTTCTCTGTTGCCATCAAAGCCTTAGTAATTCAGAGGAGAGAAATCGTGAAGAGGGCGTCCTGAACCCTGAACCTTGGGTTATGACCTTGCATGATCGCAGCAAGCGGTCGGTCTTGCATTCCGATGAAAATCTTGTGCAAAGGCTCATCAATTCTGATAATGACTATCTGTGTCCAACGTGAGTATTTTTTTATTTCATCAATTGGCACAAATTTATCTGATCAGAAATTATGTACATTATATCCTCTATATATCTAGGTTGCATTTAATAATGGCATAAGTCCATTGAGCACAAAGCAGCCAATTGATGCGGTACTATAGGAAGAGCCCAGCAAATTATTTTCAAAAGGGCAGATTGAAAACTTATAGGCCATGTGCAACCCTTGATTTCTTGTAATTGCCATAGGCCTGTGTCATTCTTGTACTTTCACAAATGAATTTTAGCCACCCATGTTTATTTCCAATTTTTTTCCCCCACTTTTTTTTTCTCAAAATGTTTTCCCCCATTTGTCCATTAAGTAAATTGTTTGCACATTTATTAACATTGTTTGTACAATTAAATTTTTTTTTTTTTGCATATCCTAAAATGGCTTCCATTTTGTCCTCCACAATATTTTTACCTGTCTGTTTAAAATTTGTATTGTAAATTTTTTATTCTCTCCATCTTTTTTCTAAAAACCCCAAAGACCTTTTTGTCCCTAAAAATGTTTTTTCGTCCTTAATATTTTTTCCCTAATTTTCCTTTTTATAAATTTAATATTCAAACTGTTTTTAAATTTTTGTCAACAAACAAGTTTTTTCGCCCAAAATGTTTTCCCTAAAAAATTCACTTAACTTATTCAGCCTAGTTGTTTGTTAACCTTGTCATTTGACTATTTAAGTCAGTCTTTTGACAAATTAAGTTCGTATTTTTGATTAATTGAGTCGGTCATTGTTGCCGGCTAGATCTTTAGATCTGCTGGCTGCTCTGTGGCGGGCCTGTCCAGGGCGTCCCTTGCTTGGTGGCGTGGACTGAAACTTCATTCCCCCCTGATGACAATCGATGATGACAATCAATGATGGCAATCAGTTATGGCAATCAATGATGGCAATCAATGATGGCAATCTATGATGGCAATCTATGATGGCAATCTATGATGGCAATCAATGATGGCAACCAATGATGGCAATCAATGATGGCAATGGCCAATGGCGATGGCCATGGTAAAAGGAGGATAATTCTTAGTACTTGAATTTGATTTTCTACATCATACTAATAGGACTTGTGGCATTACATTTGGTAATTTGTATTCTAGGCTAGCAGAGTGAGCAGCCCTGTTTGTCACATGGCTCACACCAGAAAAGGATTATTGAATAACTGATCCTATTCCTACTACATATACATATACAGTGACTTCTTCCAAACTTACATTTTTGTGGTGAAGAGGGGAAGATTTGATTAGGAAATGGCTGGTACTCTTTTTCTTTTGGTTATGACCCCTGTTATAACAACATAAGTTTTCTAGTTATACCCATATGCTCCGTTAGTGGTACGAGTTTTCAACCAGTCTATAATTCATGCATTCAGTGTCCAGTTGGTATATAAATCTGTTTGGACCACATTGTTCATCATTGTTCATCAGTTATTTTGACAATACTCACTACAGATTGTAGATTTATTCATTAATTTCTTTGGGCGAGAGGCAGATCCAGAAAATTTTGTTGGGAGGGGCAGTCACTGTCAGGTTATCGTGCCACAGAATGCTTAGCCCTCGAGCCCCCGCAGGTCTCGGGCCTCCACGTGGCGGTGGGTGGTAACACAAGAGTGAAGTCCTCTATCTCTTGTGGCCAACACGAGACAGTGCGCAAGCACACGTCTCCCCGACGGAAAAGGGGCAGCCTGTTTGCCGTGGGTTGCGACCCGTGTCGGAGGATGAAGGGGTCCTGGTGGTTGAGTTGGTTGGGACTAAGTTGGTCCCTCCCATACAATACACTACTTTGGCCTGGATTTCTCCTAGACGGGAGGCTGGATTGGCCCGGTCCAGTCAATCGGCTTGTCATGTCGTCATTGGGACTTCGGTCCTATTTGGCCATGGCTGATGGGTCAATCAAAGAAGGTTCTGACCAAGTCTACATGCTGGCCATGTTTTTAATGTGAATGCAGCTGTATTTCTTACCTAGCCTTCTACGAGTATGTCCCCCATGTATCCCTGGACTAGGGTATTGGGCGCAGCCCTACCCATATTAGTCCCCCTTGTTGGGCTCCTTGGCGGGTGGGGAGCATTGGGGATGAACATCACAAATTCCTATGGCATACTCTCTTCCTAATTCACAGTCTCGACTAAAACGGCAGCGGTCATCCTCGGATGACTGTATCGACCCGGAACTTCTAAATCGACAAATGACAACACAAAAGTCGGAGTACCGACAGGTACATAGTGTTCAAACGAACAAACAGGCTATCTACCTTCGCCATCTACAAGACCATACTTCAAGAAGTCGGCGAACCTGCAGAGACAACCTTACAGAGAGATGGAACCATCCTATTTAAGACCAGAAACGACGACCAGACTCAGAAACTCCTTAGGCTGACAGATGTTGCAGGTACACAGGCAATAATCGAGCCTCATCGGACCTTGAATACTTCCAAGGGAGTGGTTTTCTCCTCCCTTAGCTATTTAGACTCGGACGACGATTTACAAGAATGGTTTGAAACTTTTACTGATGGCATTCATTTTCATAGAATCCCACAGAGGGATAATCGGGAGCTTCTTATCTTGACTTTTTCAGACACGACTCTTCCAGAGAGCGTTAAAGTTATATGGGAGCAATGTAAGGAACAACCTGACATCCCCAATCCAAGAAGATGCTACAAATGTCAACGTTTCGGTCATCTGAGCAAGTGGTGCCGACAACAAGAAGTTTGTGGACACTGTGGATCCCAGGACCACGTTCAATCAAAGGAACAACCTTGCTCATCGCCTCCTCTTTGTGTCAACTGTAAGGAGGATTATCCCTCTTACAGCAAAACTTGTAGACAGTGGACTAAGGAAAAGGAAATCCTCACATTGAAGGCAACCCAAGCGATATCTTTTCCGGAGGCTAGAAGGATCGTGGACCAGCACTCAGGAATTCCCAGCTATGCGGACATGGCAGGATATCCACATCCTCATCATCGTGCGACACCAAGACGAAGACTACAACTCGAAGAACACAGCATCAACAGATCACACCAACAACACACAGAGAACCCAGAAGACACTAGCAGACACTCAGGAAGAACAAATGAAAAAACCACTCTAAAGACAACAAACACCACAAACCAGTCTACTCCCCGGGCGGACCTTGAAGAACCAAACACACAGGCTGGCACCACAACTCCTCCAGATACAGCAATGGAAGAAGAATATCCAAATGAAGCAGACACTAAAGAGGAACAGGAAGGTTTGGATGATGGCGGGGACACGACACCCGGCAACGAATCCATGGAAGAAGAAGAGGAAGAGGAAGAACATGAAGAGGATCAAGGGGACTCACAGGAAGAAGAAAACGAAGAAGGACAAGAGGAAGAGGGAAAAGAAGCTCCAGAAAACAAAGAACAGGATGGAATGGACAAAAAGGAAACAAAACCTGTGGATGAAGGAAAAGGCAGGGCACAAAACGATGACAACGAAACAGTCACTACCAAAGATTATCTTTACTACTTCCTAGAAGAAGAACCATCACCTGACAAGATTGAAAAATTCTGACTGACGTTTGTACACCACTGGCTAGAACCGGCAGTGAAACATCTTCAAATGTCTGGCTTTGGCAATGTGTCTCAGAAGCTGACTGAACGAATAAAACTAAAGTTGCACAGCTGGCATGAAGATACACATACAACCAAAAGAGAAATATTCAATTTAGTCACCAATTGCACCTTCACTGACGAGTTTTATGGAATCCTCATTATATTGGTCATACATGACCATTTGTCTGTTGCTATGAAATTGATAAGAAAACAACGGACAACAGACAACATGACACAAAAAAGGAATAACTAAGTAGCAATCTAACAGAACTATACAGACAATTAGTACAAACATGATACAAAAAAAGAATACATGTAACTACCAATCAAGCAGGACTATAAAGACACTTAGTACAGACCAAGTACACTATGTCTCTAAATAGCCCAACAAGGTGCTGATGAGACGTAAAGCCCAAACACACACACACACTCTTCGGGCAAGAGGCAGATCCAGAAAATTTTGTTGGGAGGGGCAGTCAGGTTATCGTGCCACAGAATGCTTAGCCCTCGACATAAAGCGACCAGGTCCCGATATATAAAATAGTATGTTAAAATAATAAAATCACATAGATCAGGCAGTTTCATACCCCCACCCCTCTCCTGAATCTCTGCCTGATTTCATGTTGACGATACTTCATGATGATTTCTTTGCAGGGTGACAGTCTTTGTAAAGTACAACCATGCTCGCAATGCACAGGGGATTTGGTCCGTGGTTCACTTCCAGAACATTCAACCACCCGGCTTCCAGCTTGTTACTGTAGGAGAATGCATGTATGTCTTAATACTGTCTTTGTTGACTTGTCTATATAGACATGATGTTTTAGGAAGTGTTAATACTTTCTTAGTTGACTTGTCTATATAGACATGATGTTTTAGGAAGTGTTAATACTTTCTTAGTTGACTTGTCTATATAGACATGATGCTTTAGGAGGTGTTGATACTTTCTTTGTTGACTTGTCTATATAGACATGATGTTTTAGGAGGTGTTGATACTTTCTTAGTTGACTTATCTATATAGACATGATGCTTTAGGAAGTGTTGATACTTTCTTAGTTGACTTGTCTATATAGACATGATGTTTTAGGTAGTGTTGATACTTTCTTAGTTGACTTGTCTATATAGACAGACAGACAGACAGACAGACATTATTTATTTTCATAATTATTTGTTACATTTTTACATTCATACATACAATAAATGGAGTGATGATGTTAGTGATGAATGTAATTATGAAGGAGACCCCTAAAGTCAATGAAACTGACGCTTGCAAGGGGCCACCAAGGAATGAATGAGGAGATGCAGTGAGATGATGAGATGAAGGTGCACAGAGCTTACCTATCACACATTACGGTATTGGCTTCAGTAAAATATAGAATAATAAAAAATATAAATTATAACTGCGGGAAGACTGTGTGTATAGATGAGACCAGGAGGCTATTAGCCTCTGCAAACGTAACAATCAACTCTGTCACATAACAGATTGTACAAGCTTATGTGATAATTTTTAACATATTTACAAAAGGAACTGTAACTATGAGTGTAGATTTTACTTATAATTATACTTGGAGAATTATTAAAGGTATGTGGGATTCGATACCTAAGTGACTTTTTGACAAAGAAATGCTTGATAACTGGGTATTGCAAATTATTATTTTGTCTTGTTTCATATTGATGTTGTTCATGATTCTTTCTAAATAGCCCGTCTAAGAAGTATGCAGGCAGCAAATTATTTTCAAGCTTGTAACAAAATTTTAACTCATGCAGCACACATATGTCTTGCAGTTTCAGTAGATTTAAATGTTTAAATATGGGTTCAGTATGCGCATTGAACTTTGACATGGTAATAAGTCTTACAGCTTTCTTTTGGATTTTGAATAGTCCCCCAGAGCTTGCGCCCCACAGCAGCACTCCATAATTTAAGTAAGGTAGAAAAAGCGAGTTGTATATTGTTAATAGCACAGTCTTAGGTAGGTGGTATTTTAGCTTGTTAATTATTGCATTAGTTCTAGTTAATTTTTGAGTTATGTAGTGAGTATGCGGTTTCCAATTTAGGTGTTGGTCAATTATAAAACCTAAGAAATTAAAGTGATCAACATATTCAATGACAGAATTTTCAATATGTATATTAGGTTTGATAACTCTTTTCTGAGGAGTGTGAAAGAGCATGGCTTTAGTTTTACCAACATTGAGCGAGAGTTTATTCAGTTTCAACCAAGTGCTAATTTTATCAAGTTCATTGTTGAGACGTACCTCTCTGTTTTCACATGCACCGAATGTGTTCAAGGTTGCAGAGAGAGTCGTATCATCTGCATATATTATCGGGTAAAATAAATCACTTGCATACTGGATGTCATTAATGTAGAGTAAAAATAATAAAGGGCCAAGGATAGAGCCTTGTGGCACACCAGTAGTTATAGTTAGAAGCTCTGATTGAGTGTCATTTATAATGACTAACTGACTTCTATTACTGAGGTAACTTTTAAAGAGTTTTAAAGAAGTATCTCGAATTCCATAATATTGTAATTTATGTAATAGAATGTCATGATTAAGAGTATCAAACGCCTTAGAAAGGTCTAAATATATATTTATAGGTATTTGATTTGAATCCATTTGATTTGTAATTCTGTCAATAAGTTCCAAAGTAGCTAATTCAGTAGAGTGCTGAGTTCTAAAACCATACTGGCTTTTATAATAAATTTTAGTCTGGGTAAGGAAAGTATGAAGTTGATTGTGCATGATCCTCTCTACAACCTTGGACACACTAGGCAGTATAGATATGGGTCTGTAATTATCAAATTTATTGTTTTCGCCTTTTTTATATACTGGAGTTATCTTAGCAACTTTTAGTTTGTCAGGAAAGATACCACTATGAAAAGACTGGTTTATAATTATAGAGAGCACTTCCGAAATTTCATCTTTAATTTCGTTTAAGAGTTTGTTAGACAGTCTATCTACACCTGAAGTTGACTTAGGTTTAAGTTCCTTTATGATATGTTTAACATTTTCTGTGCTAACACTACTAAATGAAAAATTAACTGGAAAAGGACTTTTAATATAGTCAGTAAAATGTTTATTGCTAGGTGAACTGATAGTTTCAGCCAGTTTTGGTCCAATGTTAATGAAATATCTATTAAATTCATTAGCTATTGTTTCAATATTAGTTATAGGTGTGTCGTCAATAATAAAACAGGAAGGGATGTCATCTTTGGCTTTATTCTTATTCAGTATTTCTTTAATAGTGTTCCATGTTTTCTTGATGTCAGTTTTAAATCTATTGAAGCAATCATGATAGTAAAGTTTCTTTGCGTTACGAATGTTTTGTTTAAGTATGCGATTATATGTTCGAAGGTTGAGTTGCTTTGTAACATATTCATCACTATTTCTAGGGGTATTATGCAATTTAGTATAGAGTTTATCTCGATATCGTATTGAATGCATTATCCCTTGTGTCATCCACTTGTTCTTTCTATGTTTCTGCTTGTTAAATCGAACAGTCTTAGTTTGTAAGTGTTTGTTGATAGCGCCACAGATCATTTCATTCATTAAATCATAGTTGTTATTCGGATTACCAGTAATTGCAGCATCTATGTGCTCACTAATATTAAGATTTGCAATTTCCTGCTTAAAATTGTTAATGGAAAGCCTGTCATTAGCAACAATTTTAATATACTTATCATTATCTGCTCTCGTTGTGCTAATGTAGTCTAGGCTGATAAAATATGGTTGGTGATCTGAAATCCGATGTGTTAAGATTCCAGCTGTTGATTCCGAAAGATTATTTGACAATTTAACAAAAATGTTATCAATAAGAGTGCTGCTGTGGTTTGTTATTCTGGTAGGAAAAGTGATTTTAGGGATATACCCATTACTGAGAAAAGTGTTGAAGTATTCATGAATAATTGGTCTCTCTTGGAGCTTTAACAAATCAATGTTAAAATCACCCATAATTACAGCATTACTTCTGGTTCTCTGTAAGTTACTTAGAACAATGTTCATGTCATTTATAAAAGAGTTGTAGTTTTCGATATTTTCTCTGGGTGGTCTGTAGATATTACCAATTACAATTTTTTTATTATGTAATTCACTGTTAAGTCTATCATTGCTAAAAACTTCTATAAATTGACCATCCCACACCTCAGAGTTATTTGTTATGTCAAGTTCAACATTTCTATAGTTAAATTTTTTATCTAAGTACACGCATACTCCACCATGAGCACTGCATGAGGCAAAACCTGTTATCAAGTTGTATCCTTCAAGGGCTAAAAGAGAAGTATCATGCAATTCAGTTAACCAGGTTTCCTGTAAACATATAACATTAAAGTGGCAGTTGGAAGAATGTAACATTTCAAGATAAATTTTCAATTCATCAAATTTAGCTTGTATAGATTGTACATTAAGACTCAGAATTGTAAAAATTTCTTTTTTAGCTTGCATAATGTTGATTAAAGAGTTATCATCAAAATATGGAGAATTCTTATACAGAGAAGGTGCTTCCTCCTGGTCTGTCTCAACATCATAGCCCTCTACAAGATCAATTAATGAAATGTCGGTCATTTAAACTGTGATGATCAAACAATTTATAGTATTGTTATTAGTTATGAACAGTTTACAAGTTAACACAGTCATACTGTTTAAGACAATGTGTATCAGTTTCATAATAACATAAGCAATAACTGTCTTGGTAAATATAATCTGTGACAAACAGAGTAAGAAATTATGAGTAAGACATGTAATTGATATCAACTGATAGCGAACTGAGACAAAGAAACAGTTCATCAATAAGTATTCAAAACATAATGCGTAAATAGTGATACGAAGCTGTGAGCACCGAAAATTATGAATGATTGACATGAGTGTGATAAAGTATTAAACAAAGCAGTTATGTAGCGGTAAAACAAACAAACAATGTAGGAACATGATTGTGGAGCAATCTGGATTGTTTTGTTTCCGGATTATCAAAGATTACACAATTCTAACAGCTGTGAAAACAAGTAAAAAGACAAACACAAAAAGAAGAAGACAATCAGCTGATAATGTGGACAAGTGGTATTGTTCAACTTATGAGCAGTAAAACAACTCGAAAATTTAAAACGGAGAAGGGATATTTAAATTCATTATCTTCTTTTTAAATTTGTTATTTTTACAGATACACTATGTAACGACTAGCCAAAGAAAGCAGTTTCACATGATGTTAATAATAGTTCAGCGTTTAAAGATGTTTGTATGACTTCAATTATAAAGGTGGGGAACTACGACTAAACAGTTATTATTAAATGGAAAGATAGTTAAGGGGTAATAATTACAAAAGTCTGTTTCATAAAAGAGTTAACATTGATCATCAAAGTATGCGAAATACAGTGTTGTTACCGATTAATCTCCCAAACATTAACTTGTGAGATACCAAGTTTAGACCCCTTTTTTCGAATATATATATATAACCAGTGACACGACTTATACCAGTATCATATACACAGTCTGCGACTATATTAATTAGTCATGTTTGCAAAATGATTCATGAATTAGTCAATACTATTGAAAGACAATACCATTCAACAATCCAAACTAGCAAATTGTCAATGCAACAGTTAATACAATTGAATAAGCGACAAGTGACTATATAGACATGATGTTTTAGGAAGTGTTGATACTTTCTTAGTTGACTTGTCTATATAGACATGATGTTTTAGGAAGTGTTAATACTTTCTTAGTTGACTTGTCTATATAGACATGATGTTTTAGGAAGTGTTAATACTTTCTTAGTTGACTTGTCTATATAGACATGATGCTTTAGGAGGTGTTGATACTTTCTTTGTTGACTTGTCTATATAGACATGATGTTTTAGGAAGTGTTAATACTTTCTTAGTTGACTTGTCTATATAGACATGATGCTTTAGGAGGTGTTGATACTTTCTTTGTTGACTTGTCTATATAGACATGATGTTTTAGGAAGTGTTGATACTTTCTTAGTTGACTTGTCTATATAGACATGACGTTTTAGGTAGTGTTGATACTTTCTTTGTTGACTTGTCTATATAGACATGATGTTTTAGGAAGTGTTAATACTTTCTTAGTTGACTTGTCTATATAGACATGATGCTTTAGGAGGTGTTGATACTTTCTTTGTTGACTTGTCTATATAGACATGATGTTTTAGGAAGTGTTAATACTTTCTTAGTTGACTTGTCTATATAGACATGATGTTTTAGGAGGTGTTGATACTTTCTTAGTTGACTTGTCTATATAGACATGATGTTTTAGGAAGTGTTAATACTTTCTTAGTTGACTTGTCTATATAGACATGATGTTTTAGGAAGTGTTAATACTTTCTTAGTTGACTTGTCTATATAGACATGATGTTTTAGGTAGTGTTGATACTTTCTTAGTTGACTTGTCTATATAGACACGATGTTTTAGGAGGTGTTGATACTTTCTTAGTTGACTTGTCTATATAGACACGATGTTTTAGGAGGTGTTGATACTTTCTTAGTTGACTTGTCTATATAGACATGATGTTTTAGGAAGTGTTAATACTTTCTTAGTTGACTTGTCTATATAGACATGATGTTTTAGGAAGTGTTAATACTTTCTTAGTTGACTTGTCTATATAGACATGATGTTTTAGGAAGTGTTAATACTTTCTTAGTTGACTTGTCTATATAGACATGATGTTTTAGGAAGTGTTAATACTTTCTTAGTTGACTTGTCTATATAGACATGAGGTTTTAGGAAGATTATTGTCACAGTCAGGGGTGCCACAAGGAAACACGAGGACAGGGCTGTTCATGTAAAAGGGAAAAGCCAATTTGAGTGACAAAACTTTATGCCAAGTCAATTGATGAGCTGTTATTCTTACGCACACACCCATTAGCAAGTCTTTAGAGAAAGGCCTCACTGTTTTTCTTTTTAGACTTGCCTCTAAATGGCCCACACCGGTGCTGATGGGGCATAAAACACAAACTCACTCACTGTTTTTAGACCAAAGGGCACATCTTGCACACATTTCTGTGACAGAACTATTGTAGTAGTACACAGTACAAGACATCACTGTCACACCAGTCCTATGTGTATACTGCATGATTGGGCAGTCAGTTTTAATAAGTAAAGAGCACAGGCCCACCTCTGGTAGCGTCTGAAGTTTCTTTGCTTGCCAGTAGTATATATATATTCAAAGACGCCATGTTCTTACAGGGCCTGATAACTTCATCTGCACAGAAAATAGGTAATTTTTGGATTCAGCCAATCAAAAAAGTTCTTGCAAATGTCACAAATTTGTGAAAACTTCTGATTGATCGAGTTCAACAGCGACTATTTTCTGTCCAGCAGAGGTTATCAGGTCCAGTCAGAGCATGGCACCTTTGAATATAATATGTAAATGCCAAAGCATGGAGACGGGACCGCCTGAATGCAAAAAATTAATTTTAAAGACTCTAAATTGTAATAATCTAAATTATTTTTCGAAATTCATTTTCGTATTCAGGTTTGTTCAAAAAAAGTTTGGAGAATAAAATTGGCACAAAGAGAAATAGGGTGGAAATGTAATATTCTAAAAGAAATGTTTAAAAAAAGTTGGAAGCTTTTTTTTTTCTGACATTTTTTCTTTGGAAATGTTCTTCTTTTTTGTGAAACATTTTTATTTTTTGTTAATTTTTTTGTGTTTTTATTTTTTGAAAGATTTTTTTTTTCGAACTTTTTTTTTTTGGAAAATTAAAAAAAAAACATTTTTGGTAGTCACGCGTGATGAGAAAAAAGTGCCAGGATCATATTATGGGAAGTCTGAATCACTTCTTTTGATTGAACCATCTGGTTCACTCCTCCCATGTTTGCCATAAGGGACGAGACACCGGCTCCGCACGGTGAGCCGGCCCGTAGCTCTGTCCCGTCTACTAGTGACAAGTAAGACTAGACCATCAGGCTTGGGCAGATGATAAGAGGTATGAATTTGGATCATGTGAGGAAATATTCTTTATATTGCAGGTGCTTGGACCATCGAAGACATGCCCATTGCCAGTGTGTCCAGAAGTACAGACACCAGTATCTTTTAGTCTACAGGACTTCTACAGTCGGAGGACATGGGTCGATCCATTGGGAATTCCAGCCATTTCGGATCAAGTCTCACTGTGCTTGTGTTTAGCATTGTATCACATAATCATTCACTTTAAACCATATTTGATGAAGGAAGCACAACCAAGCCGCTTTTGATCTGATAACCTTTTCGTATTACATAAGTGATTAGTCACAGTGCATTTTTAAGGCTGACGCGAAGATGAATAAAAATGCTTTTTAGAACAACACAGCATTTATTTGCAGGCAGAGAGTTTATAATTTTGAAAGGCTTCAGTGAACAGGATTACCTTCAACCAGATACAATGCTGCTTGTTAGTGTAAGTAAGTGTAACTGGCGATGTTTTCCCATTGGGTCAACGCCTAACCAATCCTCCACCAAACACCCTGTGGAAGCAAAAATTTTCTCATCCAGTGAGAAGAAATCATATTGGGTCATAAAGGACTATATTTTAGGTAGGCTTATTTGGGATACAATTTTCTTTCCTGCAAATGGAGCTAATGTGTCAAAGTCTTTGATAAGTATATTAAGTGAATCCTAAAGCGCCAATGCAATATCATTGTTATGTACAGTCATTAAAAAACTGGCAGACCTGTATACAACTGTTATAGAATTGACCAGTTAGCCAGGCCAGAAATTTTAATTTGTTGCAAGTTTGAAAATTGTGAAGGTAACCAAATGTCTGGCACGAGATTAAAATTCTGGTCTACTTCAGTTGAGGATTAATAAAGTTCCATCTTTTTTTTCAAATTCTGGGAGGTCAAATTTTCAAATTCGGAAGTATATACGCAAAAGTTATTTTATTATTTTGCCAATGAAAATTTAATACTGCTTCTTGGCTTCCGTCAAACCATCTAGCTTGAAAGTCTTCATAATTTCTTAGAAGGAATTATCTCTTTATCAACTTGTAATGCTGCAACGGTCACAGGAACTGCATTACCCTCAGTAGCCTCGGAAGGAATGATGACTGCCCTCAGAGAGAAAATTGTCAACAGTACCGGAAACTTCTTCTCAGATGTCTGACGAGGCACCATTAATGGTGTGACAAACAATCCTCCAGGGAATGACGTCAATTCATCTCCATCTACCATCATGTATGGTGTCTTCCATTCCATCTTGTCATTAGATGAACAATCTATCAGAGACTGGAGTTGGGCTTCAATCTTCACCTGCGTCTCAGTCTTCACTTGGAACATATCTTCCGAACTCACTGACTCCATATAACATTGGAATGCCACCTTCCATGCCATGGGCAACTGACTTTCTCCTTTAAAGTCATCATGAAACTGCAAACAAGAAGAAATTATGCTAGTACCAATAATATACCGAGTATCGGCAGTGACCAACAATAAACTAGCTAAAGTTTTCCATTTACAAGCACTCTGGCTTGGAAAGTAACTTCAACCTCAATAAAACCCGTGTAAGGCAAAGGATTGCCTCCCATCCCCTCTATTTGTAAAAGAGAATCAAGAGATTGAATACCAATATGAGATAAATGTTTATCATAAAATGGTTGTGAGACACAACTAATTTGTGACCCTGTATCAAGCAGAGCTAGAAAAGGAATGTTATTAATTTTAAGTTAACAACAGTCTCATTAACTGGACTAACTAACGTCGATGGAGCTTTGGTCAGAGTCTAATTGTTGCCCTTCACAGCAGAATATTTGGTACAATTTCTCTTTATGTGACCAGATTCCTTACAGAAATAACACATAAAGTCATTAAGTGAATTGCTAGAAGAAGTATACTTATCTTCTTTCTGTTTCCCTTGTAGCGTAGTCTTTGAATTCTGTTAAATGCGTGTCTCCTCTCCCAATCTGCTGCTTTCGAAGTTAAAGTCTGCAAAGATTTCTTGATGTCATCAAGTTGCTCATTGGGGGCTACAAGCTATGCCTTTGAGATCGCTGTAGACTTCTTAGTTGCTACTCGATCTTCAGCTTCCCGAGTCAACACCAAAAGTTGATCAAAGTTGACAGTCTTGTATTCATGTTGAACAGCATGACTTATATCTTCAGAATACAAACCCGAAAAGAAGCGCAATTTGAGAAGAGTATCAGTATCTGGTAAACCTGATAAATTACACTGATGCATCAATTCTTCTAGTTGATATGCCCAGTTGGCTACCGTCTCATTTGGTTTCTGTTCACTATTAAAGAAATCAGTAAGTTTCTTTTCATCACTTACAACTGGACCAAATACGTATTGAAATATCTCCAAAATTCTTTGAATAGCAACATCTTGACCCAACCTCACCAAAGTTTCAGCTGCATTACCACCAACGGACTGAAAAATAGCAGACTTAACCAGGGACGGACGCAGGGGAGGGGATGGGGGGATGCATCCCCCCCCACCAGACCAAAATTTTAATATTTTTACATGTTAATTTTATCATCGCGCGGTCGCGGTATGTCGCGAACTATGCGTTCCACGATGCGAAAGCCCGATAGACCCCCCCACCGGAATTTTCTGGATCCCCCCCCGGACTTAACATCCTGCTCTCCAAAATTTTGTCTAAGATTCTCAACTTCGAACTTCCAAACACTAAAGGAAGGTTCATTGTTTGAAGCTTACAACCTGAAAATGTTGACAATTTAGGCATCTTAATTTTATAAGCACCCAGTTGCCCTTTGTTCTCATGTGAACCACCACCTAATCCATCTTGGCCTTGACCACCAACGGCACCTTTACTATCAAGTGAACTATCTGAACCACCACCTAGTTCCTGAGATGAACCATTCCCTGGGTTCTCCTTTGGTTTAACACCAGTCAGAAGACTTTTTCTTGTCTTCTTCATTCAAAGTCTTAACAAACTCTTCAGGGTCCATCTTGGAACAAAAGTGAGCTGTGAACAATGGATGATGATGTGATGTGTGAAAATGCGAAGTAGGCAAAGTATGATGATTGATCACGCTGAGTGAGTACAATGATTGAGGAGGAAGTTAATAGCTGTTAATTAAGTCTAAAAAAAAATTGGAAAAAAATGGATTGGAGTATCAGTTCACTAAACTATGGCTAAACCATTTCGAATTGATTTTGTATAATAATTGAATTAATTAATTATTGTTGATAGTTATCTTAATTGTAAGTGTTAAACTACTTAATCAATTATAGACAGCTTAAGAAATAAACAACTTAAGAAATAATCAACTCAATCAACAATTTGTCTGACTGACAAAATAAAGTCTTTGACACTCACAACACTCCTGTACTGTAGATCTTCACGAAATCTTCATGCCACACTTGCGCTCGATTGTGGGCACACTTTCACCACCGCGCGAATTCACAGGGACTTCTCCATAGAACATAGGGAATCAATCCTGTCCGACTGCGCCATTTGTTCCTGCCCAAAACACACAACGAAGTGTCCGGTTCGTTTTCGATAATATGTTTATTTTCATAAACACTCCAACAGGCAACCCCAAGTTGGGGTTATTCCATATACATTTACTCAATATATTCCTCCTGATTAACAGGCACTCCATCCTTCACTGTTAAAAGTGTAATTATTCAAATAGTAATTTCCAAAAGACTATTCCATAAAGATGTTACTACATGTCATGCAACCAAATATGACCATCAGCTCTGAACATCTGCTCAGTTCAGGGAATCACATGAGAATGGCAAAATCTGGGCCAGATAGTTCCTGTTACAACACCAAACATCAAACAAAGAACAACAAACACTGTTGAGCTTTGGCAAGTCTTTATTCAGATAGCATAACTGAAACTGTGAATCATGTCAAACCAATGACAATGTGTTGAAACAACAATCAAACATTCAGCAAATAGACAATGTACAGTAGAACATAAATAATGAATTTATACATTAGAAATATATAAATTTATACAGTTATACTATATCAGATATGCACCAGAAAATCATGTGGTTAACTGGTGAAGATTGCCCCCCAAAAAATCATGTTGTTAACAGTTACTGGTGATTGCCCCCCAGAAAATCACCTGGTTAATCCATTAATTCCACTGAATATTTTAATATAGTAAATCACATGGTTAGCATTTGCAAATACATATCAGTTTTCCACGTGATAACTGAGGGGCAATTTCACTTGATAGCTCTCAGTTAACCACAAGTTTTATCAGCTTTGATAAATCTCTATAGGCAGTCTTGAAATAAATAATTTCTGGTGCAGGTGTGTTCTTAACAGGGTGTTGCTTAGGATGTTGCTTGATTTAGAAAGGATATTTGGTGACGTCACGCACCTGACATGAGAAATTACTATTGTCATTACCTGAAATTAATTATTTCAAGGAAAACTCCAAACCCCCCTCCCACGAAGATCCCATGCGCTTGAAGGTACTGGTAAGATAATATACTACGTGCCCCCTCCCCCCGATTATTTTTGAATGGTTGCCGCTTTTAGAATCCTCTACTACTGCAAAAATCTGCAGAATTCTGCTAAAGTTTCTGAAAATTCCTGCTGGAATTCTCCAACTCTGCAAAAAAAAATTGAATTCTGCACTCCTATGAATGTACAAACTCCTGCAAAAATCTGCATTTCTTCATGAATCTTCAGAAGTCAATGTAATGTTTTAAAGTGTTTATACCTATAGGTGCACTTCTGTAATTTGTGCTCTTTTATAATTTAGCTGGTTAATCTGCAATTATTCTCCAATGACCACAGATTCTAGGTAAAAAATGAAATTCAGACGACTCTTGCCATGCTTTCTAGGTTAAGTTATTAATTGCCACTGCTAGGACTAAGGAGTTCAGTGCCCGGAGGGGTACTTCGCAGACTTTTGCATACGGATGCGCCACGGCGATTTTGAAAACCAAAACCATTTTAATCCGAAACGAACGCCAAAACCACAAACCATTTTAATCTTTTAGTAAAAATATCCACAACCAATTTAATCTTTATCATTTTTATACCATTGTAATCGTCTTTTCAAGCCGATTCTAACGGTACCAAACATGTTGGGGGTGCAAAAAGGGCAACCAAATTAATCTGAATTCCTAAAAAACCAAGACCATTTTAATCCTGGAGGGCCAAAAAACCTAAACCATCCAGCGGAGCCTCTATATACACCCTTTTATAGTGAGTACCCCCCCCCCCCCCCCCCGGGGTTCAGCGGCTGATTGAGAAAATTACGAATGAAAGTGAACTAAATATGTGAGGATTAATTTTTTTACATTAAAAAAATCTAACCCCCTCAACCCTACTGAGTTTAGGTTAAAGCTTTACTAAGCCTACCGCCAATCTATAAATTATACATTTAGTTGTCTGTTCAACGCTGAGGGTTAGCTGCCACGCAAACTTATTAATTCTTATTTTAACCTGTGGTGTCGCTGGTGTCATTTCACGCCCTCTAGTGTGGAAATTACTCTGGGCGAAAAATTGTGTTGCTTTGGTGCCGGTCACTTCATCGCAGGTAGGTTAGCTGTAAGCTTGGAATGTACTTTGGTTTTGGAATTAGTAAGTTATGTCATTTACTCAGGTGACCAGTAGCTTATTTGTCACTGCTTACAGTACTTTGTTATGCTGTAAACACCATGTGTATTGATGGGTAGCAGTCAGTTCTGCAATGCCATGTTTTTTTTTGCAAAATATTGGCATCAATATTTATCAACAGAAAAATTCAATAGTATTGTCTGAATAAACTTGATAATTCAACAGGAATTTTGCTAAGGTGCCCTGCATGTACATTTATAAGGCCTACATAATTTATAAATTATAAGCAGACAGGGGCGGATCTAGGATTCTTTAGGTGGGGGGGCGGACCTCATGAGGCCCAAAGGGCCGAATCACAACGGCAGGGGGTCTGGGGGCCGCTCAAGGCCCCCAGAAGCTCAGGGTTTTTAGATTTTCTGAGACGCATTGTGAGCTCTCAAAGGGGATATCTTTAAAGACATTTGTTACACATTTTTACGTTTTGCAGGTACTACTTAGAGACAAATTAAATCAAGCTTGACAAGTTGATCGATATTCGATAATTTCACATGGAAACAGTGTCCCAATCAAAGTTTATGAATATCTAAAATTGGTTCAAATGATTTAAAATACATGGTTTCATCCATTTTTCTCCATATAATATACCAAGCCATCAGTTTTGCCTCACAGATTGCTTCATGCTGCAGTAACTCTGATTTTTAAAAAGTTTGACGGACAGCCGCTTTTACTTAGGATCAATGAATGGTTAAAGAGAGGCCCTGCAGTGATGTCAATGATGTCCTTGGACAAATTCATGTTATCACTCATTTTCTTTGACTGCAACCTCTATTCATCATGAGACTCTTGATGGGAGTTATGGGGGATAACAGGGAATTCAAAAGTAAATTGACCAAGACACGGGGACACAAAACCCAATCCAGAGCTGAGGGACAGGGAATTCAAATTTCAATTAAAAAACTGCAAAGGGACAAGGAATTCCAAAAGGCCAAAGGACAGGAGGACACAAAACCCAATCCAGAGCCTAATTCATAAGGAGAAAAGTTGGGGACATTTATATAGTTCGGTAATGGGGCTTTCAGCCAGAAATTTTCTTTTCTTCTCTTTGTTTCAATTTAATATTTATAAATTTATAAATGTAATATAATAAATGTTTGAAGATTTCTAGGAAGCAGCTGCCCTCCCACAGCCAAACCCCAAAGTCTGTCAGAGTTAAAACTCTGAGCTTGGCAAGAACTTCAACTGACTAGTCAGCTAAGTTGTTCAACTCTGACTTCACTTGACCTAAGTAAACCTCAGCTGAATTAATGTAATTTCATAGGACTTTTCTGTTAAATATTCTTCAACAGTACATTATAACTTCGGAAATTTCTGAATTTTTGTACACAGAATATTAGGTAGTATTCGAATGTGTCAATTTTTAGTGGGTTTTTACTTTGAATATATAATTTACAAAAGTCCTATTAGAGTGTGAAATGCATTTTGTCATTTCTGTGAGGTAAAACATGGCTAAATGCAACAATGACTTGACTTTAGCTGACTCAAGTCTGACTTGACTGGACTGAACATTGACTTTTGGGTATAGCTCCGCCCGCTGCAGTCCCCTGCATTCTATATCTATGCTGTACAGCAAAAATAGAAACAGAATGAAGAATAAACATCAATTTGTAAGATAATTGAAAAAAAAAGCCAGGGTAATGATCTAAAGTTTGAACTACCAAAACAAAAGCTTCATCAACACTGTTTGGTTATACAGTAGGCCTACACCTTCGAATATCTGTTCTGTCAAACCAAACAAATGTAACGGAAATCAGAATTAAACAATAATGATTAAACAGGCCTAATGTAGAAAGTGCTGTTACAGTCTGTCTCATTTCTAGACAAAAACGGCACCAAACGTCACAAAATTGGATGAAAAAATCGCAAAATAGCTCGTCTATCTACGAGTATGTGTCCTTCTACTGTGTGACCTTTAGATGCTGAGCAGTCAGGCCAACCACCGGTTCACATGTTGTGAAACAAACTGTAGTATAGACCAACATAATTTTTTTTTTTCTACTAAAAAAAAAAAAAAAAAAAAATTTTTTTTTAAATTTTTTTTTTTTTTTTTTTTGAGGGGGTGGGGGGGCGGTCGCCCCTTTCGCCCCCCCCCTGGATCCGCCCCTGGCAGAAGGTAACAGGCCAAGGTCTACTCTCTCTTCTTTTTTTCAGATTTACACCATGGTGCCTTTAATTTTACTGCTGTTCTCTGTGATATTTCCTTGTCAATCTTTTGATTCTCTGAATTTACCTGAAGAACATGTACCATACTATTTTTACAACAACCCCAGCGAAAGAGAAGCGTGCTTGAAGGATGATGACTGTCCATACAAGGTGATTGTTTAAATGATAGGAATTTTTGGACAGATATCGATTGATATAATATTGATTGACAGTTCTAGTAAGCAGTTGTACTACAGCTATAGTATTACAGTGTTTAACAATTTATGTTTTGGGAGGAGGCTCCTAAACTTTAATAGCTGAAGCATCGTGAGACCCTGGTTAACATTCAATTCACGTCAACATAGGCCTAATTTTATTATAGTTTCTCGGTTCTGCGTTATCATGCTTACCAGGGCTTCATTGAAATAATCATTGAATGCAATTATAGTGTGCTTTATTAAAGCTGGGTAGAGTATACCCTTCTCTGAACTGATCAGTAAAAAAATTATTTCAATAGTGCATTCAACTCGTATTAGTGTAATTTGTCATTATGTGACCTGTTCTGTCGGTTTGTGATTTGAGCAACTGTAAACTTGCACATGTGTATGTGGCTGATCTTGACTAGCAGCTGGTGTGTTCATGGTAAAGAAATAAAAACATGGTATGCATATTAGGCAACATTGAATAATGGATCTCTATGGTATAAGCTGATAATTTTAGGCCTAATGTAGCCCATGCTCAAGATTTTTTCCCAATGACCATTGTAAATCAATATCAGTGTACACTGCCCAATAAACAATAAATGTCATGTTAGGTTTAAAATGTCATAGTGGGTCTATAATTGATTATATTTTATTGTGTCATATTTTCAGGAATATGCCAGTGTTAAAAGATGCTGGGGTTATGAAGCTAAATGTGACAGGAAAAATGCACCTCCCATGCCAGTGTGTGAGGGAGATTGTCCACAGGCCTGGTGAGAAATTTTAATTAATGAGAAAATGTTTGAGTAAATGTCTTAATTATTCTGATAAATGATTCTTATATAATTCTAGTATAATTCTAATTTTTTGTAAGGCAAAAAAACTGAAATTTTACAATTTTCTTTAAACCTGATTTCTGATACAGGATTTTTATTCTGAATTGGTAGAGATGTTAAGTATTCAGTTACAAAATTAAAAGTATTTCATTCAGGATATTTGAATTGATGATAAAGCATCTGGTTATTATGTTACAATTTTTAGATCCAGTTATATGCATTGCATATTTACTTTCAAGTGATGTTTAGCAGTTTCAATTCAATTCAGCTTAACGTAACTTACCGGCATGTTGCAAATTATTAAATTGTCTATGATTGCTTTTTTTTTAGGGCACCCACAAAAGAAAAACAGCAAGAGACATTTTGGAAAGAAGCCGATTTCGGATACATCAAAGAGAGATTAAAAGAAAGGACGACCATATGTGAGCCAGAATCAGATGTGAGTGAAAAATGTGTTACGTCACAAATTTGACGGTTGTAGAGATTTGATTTCATAATGTTCAACTTTTTACATAACCTTGAATATGTCAGTGTCTCAATATGTGTGATCATAAAATATATAGATCTCGACTGAGCTCTCATTTTAAACGCCATACGATTAGGGAACGTTAGGAATTGGGATCAGGGATTGGAAGTTTATCTGGAGGGGTACTAAATTTCACATACATGTTTTCTGATGGATGGTTCTAATTTTGTACGATATATTCAGTGATTAAATTTCAACAAAAACAATATATCAAAAAATAGCTCTGAGTTTCCAGGTCGTCTGGTTGCCGTGAATTTGGTAAAAAAGAGGGTTTGCGTTTGATGTGAAGACTGAAGAGCATTGTAAATTACTTATTCAGCCTATGTGAGTAGGAAATAGCCCCATGTATGAAATCAATAAATTATTACTGCCAGTAAGAAGCAGGTACTTTCCAAGGCTTCAAGTTTACAGAACATGATGAGCACTGTTATATACATTGCAGACACATCGCACATGAGCTCTTTCTTTACCAGTTTCTATGATTAAGAATTTCCAAAATTTAGTATTTTACCAATTTTCTCTCCATGCACTAAAGTGTATATTGCTATAACAATTTAACTTTTTGGACCTGTATCACTCTGTATTATATGTTCTTTTGCTTCTTGGCTTTTGTATACAAGGTATGTTGCAGGTTTTGTGTCTGACTATTTGATCACATGTGTAGTAAGCCATTGATCTATTGTGGTACTATGAATACTGATATCACTTTCTTTACAATTCAGATTGACTGGTGTAATGAAAACATTTTCATTGCACCAAGTGATCATTACAATTTCTATTGGGTTTGCTTAATGGTTTACTTAATATGCTTAGACAAACATCCCATTGCTGTACTCAATTTGTATTCATTTATTTATTCACCTGTCACAGTGAAGTACTTTCCTGTGCAGAGTGATTGAGGGTGTCTGAATGTTTAATTAGTTGTTACTGGTAGAACATATGGTGCAGGAGTACATCATGATATTAAACTGTTAAAAGCGATTCTGTTGCTCTGCCTGGTCCCAAGCAGTTTGAATGAAATAGTTGCATCATTATTGGACCCCTGGTCCTAAAGTAGTGGTTCAGTCCAGGCCAGCTCTGCTGAATGTCTTTGCCTGCATGGGTTCCAACTCAAGGTGGGGAATCCAAACATTTTCAGTGGACCTTCAAGCAGTTGATGCTGTTCGGATGAGAAGTTAAATTGGCTGACTCTTGTATCAGTGCCTGTGCTGGGCAAGTAAAAGATCCCTCACATGGG
Organism: Platynereis dumerilii; assembly: GCA_026936325.1. Taxonomy (NCBI): domain Eukaryota; kingdom Metazoa; phylum Annelida; class Polychaeta; order Phyllodocida; family Nereididae; genus Platynereis; species Platynereis dumerilii. The sequence goes on from JAPTHN010000007.1 coordinate 39,515,087, forward strand.
GTAAATTTGTGACATGTTGAGGATTGTCGCTCTCTTTCCGATCTCATTAATCAACCTTTGTGAGCGCTAAGAACTGGGCTTAGAGGGCTGTACTTACCATCTATCTATCTAATAGTGTCTTTCCTAATTAGCCTTCGAATAAAGTGCATAAATACAGGATGCAAAGCCCCAATCATCCATACTTCATATAATTAAATTAAGTCACTGGTATTCATATATTTTTCAGACTGATGGCAAGTTGGAATGTGTTTCTTTCATGCGTTACTGCAAAGCCAAAAACATCTATTTGGATTTTTCCCAAGCAGATTTTAAAAACAGCCGAGACAGGTGAATTCTTGAAATTTTTTAATTTAATTAATTAACAATGATGAATTGATGATTAATAATAATGGTCTGTTTTCATTTGTGTTGGTGGTCTATTGAATCAAACTGTGCAGTTATTGATCAGTTTCAAGATTTATGCAAATGCTGTGATATTTATTATTGATTCAGTGGCAAATGATGTAAATAATCCCATTGAATTTATTGATGTGGTCTTAAAAATCAATTAACCGTATATATACACTCTGTTGTTCAACTTTTTAAAAATAATTTTCTCAGGGATGTATTCATGTTGATTTTGATTTTATTCATGTAAATCATGATTTTATTTCACGTTTTGCTGTGCATTACGTGATTTCTGAATGTCAAACACAATTTCAAACTCCTACTGTGTATACATTTACATTGATTTGATGTGATATGAAGTTGTACGCAGATCATAGTTAATATTTACTCGTTGTGAAGAATGAAAACAACCGAACAGTTGACAATCAACAGGAACTACTAATCAGCTAATAGTATGATTTCTCCAAACTGCGATTTTCAGATATAGCGAAACTGTTTTTAAAAAAGGCGAAATTGGTGGACGTTGTAAATTCCATGAGAAGAAATTAAAAGCTGAAGATGGCCACAAGAGTCCATTGCAATCATGGTTAGTAAATTGATATATAATAATTATTGAATTATTTATTAAGGTTAAATAAAGATATTCTCCTCTGCAAAAAAATATTTTTTTCTCTCAAAATATTTCCATTCATTTTCTATTCAAGTTGATATTGAGAAAGATAATCCATTAATGATTTTGTTATTGGTGTTCAGAAAATTAACCTAAATTGAGGCTTATTTTAGCTCCTCATATTAGCGGGGTGTAACTGTGGAATGCTCAAAGTGCAGTTTTAATGCATGAACTTGGAGAGATTATTTTATTCCGAAGAACAGTTACCATTGGTTAAGAAAAAATAGTTTATTAATTTAAAATAAAATAAAAGGGAATATATTATATAGATTGTGGATGTTTAGGAGACCAATGTTGAGTTTTATTGGTAAGGCCAATAAAACTCAATATTGGTCGACTCACCATCCACTATTTGTTATATTCTGCACCACAATTTTCAGACTTATACATATTTGTAAAATACTGGTTTTTCTAAAGATATTTAATTTTTTTAATGAAATATACTTTATTTTTCCCATTATTTACAATGAGCATATTTATAAAATGATAGATTGACATTTCAAAAAGTTAGATCTCCTCCTACCCAGGCCTTCCCTTAAGTGATAGGCAATTAAGTGCATGGTTGCTGCTAGGAGCATAGGGGCACACCAATATCACTCTCCACACACCAATAACACTTTTAAGACACCAATATCATTATTTATTGGCATGTCATGTGACTGATCTCCTGCTACATGATTGGCCTTAAAATTTTGAAGCAGAATATAAAATATTATTTTTGAAACCTTTAGTATAGAAATGCCATTTCTGCATGTGTCTTTAAATTACAAAGGGTAACAAAAGGGGAAGATCTAATGTGTACAGCTGATGTATAATCCAATTTCTCAACCAGGTATGCAGAATTCCAGGAGTACACTGGTCTGGACTTCGATCCTTTCAAAGAAGAAAAATGTGATATCATTTATGACAAGCCTGTGATATTGATAAAACTTGATGCAGGTAAGGTTGTATCCGTATGGATTGATTTTTGTGTAATAGTTCATTTGAATGAATTTTCTAATCAATTGCTTAATAAAAATTGCAAAAAAGGCTTATGGCTCAAAGTAATTCAGTGGACCTTCATGAGCAAATCGGAGCTGGAGATCGTTCTGATGAGGCATTTAATTTGTGGCCCCTTGTATCAGTGTTTGTGCTGGGCAAGTAAAAGATCCCTCGCATGGGTACTAAATATGTAACATATTGAGCACTCTCTTTCTCCCATCTCATCAATCAACACTCGTGAGCGCCTAGCACTACCTTAGAGTGCAGTACTTACCGTATCTATCTGTCTATTTTTATAGAAATTATGCCAAAAAAATACACCACCCAACAAATAAATTTTCAAAGAAAATATTTTAAATTTCCTAGTAGCCTACACCAACAGGTAGAGATACAGTTGTATTGCATTATTTTCCTATTAAATTTTATTTATGAGTGCACATCATACAGATTTCGGAATGAATCCCTTTTAACGTGCCAAAGAAAAGACGAATTTGCTTTCTATGGTTCTTCATAATTTCTTTTTATCTTGACAGGAGTGAACATGTACCACCACTTTTGTGATTTTGTCAACCTGTACGCCTCGCAACACATGAACAATTCTTTTACACAGGACGCTACCATTGTAATGTGGGATACAGTAAGTGTAATCAAGTCATTGCATTCTTCTTGGTCTTTTCTGAAATGTCACAATTCTTGAGGGTTAGTTGGGTTCTTAAATATGTAATGTCTCCTTTTCTTTCTTCGATTGTAGAGTGGGATGAACTACGGAGATTTTTTCAGTGACACGTGGAAGGCATTCACAAATTCTCCTGTCATACCTTTGAATTTATATCAAGGAAAAAAGGTACATTTAATGAATATTCCAACCTTAAAGTTTTCGTGTGAGGCTATTGCTCATTCCATTAGATATGAATGGCAGCTGTTAAAATTGTGATCAGTTTTACTCTGCATATTTGGATGAGGTATCATGGTATGTATTGATGTAGTCTGATATTCATAAGTGAAGGATTTTGAATAAAGTAGGAAGTTCATGAAACACATGAAACCCGTCCTGCATGGATCTATGCGTCATAATCACTACCATGATACAAATAAATATACAATGTGTACATGTAATACAAATGTTATAAATTTTTATTTTTATTCATATTAAACTGAAGACCATCTGTAGATTCTGTAGATTTCTAGTGTTTAATAAAAGGTTTATGTAGGTTTCAATTATAGAATGCAGATCATATTTTCTTTACAACAGTTTTGTGTTCTTTTGCTGTTCAAAATATATACAATGTATATACTAATTATTTTCCTTCAGGTATGTTTCAAGGATGCCGTGTTCTCCCTTCTGCCGAGAATGAGATTTGGATTATTTTACAACATGCCTCTTGTGAGTTATTTTGTTGAAAATTTATTTTTTGTTTGCATACTTAATTTTTATGATCTTTCTTTCATTAGGGCCCAATGCTATATTAAAAGGACACTCTGTTTCACTGAATTTTCGGATATCAAAATTATACGAAATACATAAATTTGTTTATTTCTAAAATTTAATTGATGATGATTTTTCTTCCAGATTCCTGGTTGCATTGGAAGCAGTTTGATGCGTGCCTTCTCACATCATGTTACTCATAGACTGGAAATTCCTCAAGATGGACCTTTGGTATGTTTCTCATTTAAATGCTATATTTTCGGGAAAGAATTAAATGGAAATTATTTGTGAATAGGCTGCATTTGAGAAATGAAGAATTATTTTGTTGTACACCTCACTGTGGCCGCTCAATGTGGAGACTCATTGTGACTACTCAGTGTGCATACTCCTTGTGGAAACTCACCATGACTACTAAGTGTCTGTGGCTACTAAATTTGGAGACTCACTCCGGACACTCACTGTGGCTCCACACGGAGTAGCCACAACTGGTCTCCAAATTTAGTTGCCACAGTGGCACAGTGAGTCTCCTAATGTAGTAGCCACGGTTATTCTTCATATTGTGCAGCCACAGTGAATCGCCACATTGAGTGGCCACTGGCAACGCAATGTTTAGACTCACTGTGGCGATTCACTGTGGCTGAACAATATGGAGACTCACCGTGGCTACCACTTGAGGAGATTCACTGTGGCTACACATGTGGAGACTCCCTTTGTAGATTCACTACGGGTGCTCACTGTGGCTACTCAGTGTGGATGGAGAGTTGGAGACTCACTGTCAGTCTATGGAAACTTACTGTAAAAAGTCACTGAGTAGTAATTGTAAAGAATGCTACTTTCTGGTCTTACTTTTTTGTAAGAAAGTGCTAAAATCAATCATTCTCCTTCCATTGTCTTGCGGTTTGTCCTAGATAAGAATTCTGAGTCAATTTTTTTCAGGAAAAGCAAATCAGAGTGACGTTGTTGATAAGATCCACAAAGTACAGAAAAATCATGAACCAGGATGAGGTGAGCTATGAAGTGTGATTTTGACAGTATTGCAATTTGATATAGGCATTTAGGCATATCAATAATATCATGTGTAGACTATGAAATGTATTGTTTTTAACGAGACAAATGAACTATTATATATGAAAGCTTATTTGTCATCATAAATTTTGTTTGATGATCCAGCCAATTAATATACCTTATCTTTAAAACAATTTCCTCTGTTTCGAAGTAATTCATGAATTACTTAATTGAATTATGATCTCAATGTGAAACTATAATACATCTGAATGGCAGTAGTATTGTTGGTGAAACATCTCGAGCTTAAATTTGATATTTTAATTTTCCAGCTCGTTGTTGCACTCCGGTTGAGAGAGGACATTGAATTGAATGTGGTGGATTTCAACTTGTAAGTAAATTCTTTATTAGAGGAACTTCCCAGTTATGATTGATTAGTTCCTTATTAAAATAGACTGATGTACAATCATTGCAAGACTGTCAGTCCAATGGACCTATATACAACTGTTATAGAATTGACCAGTTAGCCAGGCCAGAAATTTTAATTTGTTGCAAGTTTGAAAATTGTGAAGGTAACCAAATGTCTGGCACGAGATTAAAATTTTCCAGGCTTCTTGTGGACTAATGTAGTTCCTTCTTTTTTTGCCCTGGGTGATTCACCCAGGGTACTTTTTTTGAAAAACCAGTCTTAGAGGTTTTCTAAGAAGTGTTGTCCTGGCATGAATAGGGGTGTGGGTACAGCCAAATGGCCAATTCATGTTCTAATGATGTTATAGTAAAATGCGTTTCAGGTTTGGGTTGAGTTGGGTTGAGTTGATTTTTTTTTTTTTTTTTAATTGAAAAAAAATATTTTTTTTTATTAAAATTTTTTTTTTTTTACGGTTTGTTGATAGATTGTCTGAGTCTTGAGGGATTGTTTTCAAAGCTGACTTTGCATTATAATATCGCCCACATGACAATCGTCCATGCGTTTCAAGGAAGGCCAATAATGCATTTAGCATTTGCTTTTTGCAGTGCATCTATTCTCAAAGCAGTCTAACAATGCTAATTGCAATTCTGCAAGTTCTAAAACCTATTTTCATCCTCAGTTTATCAAATTGCCATTGAGGAACAGCACTTGAAGGCAATCTGACTTGTGTCCAAGCTGATTGCACTTCGCAGTGCAGTGCTACTTTGATGTTATATCCATGGATCTTATGCTTAGGCCTATTACTCATTCCCAACAGAACCCAGGGTTTGAATCCTCGGATTCTTGTTTAATTCTGGGAGGTCAGATTTTCAAAATTCGGAAGTATGTTCCCAAAAGTTATATTATTTTGTGAATAAAAATTTAATACATGTACAGGGACACGGCCCGTCGCTGAGACTTATCATTTCATTTATTAGTGACAGTGTGTCAGGTTAAAATGTTTGTGTACTGTTGCGCTTCAGAAAGCAGCCATTAACTATTTACATGCAAGGAGTATAATTATATTCCATACATAATCCCCAGGAGTCTGTAATAGTATTTAGTTTATTATTCGAACATTGATATACTTATAGCCTTATATGTGTGTCTTTGTTTCAGGCAAATGCCATTCCTCGATCAACTGAAGGTAATAATACTTTTAATAATTCTGCACTCTTTTATTCCATTATAAATTAGTGAAGGAGGAAGTAACACAATTAATTGTATCACACATGTTCAAATGGAGATATAATTTTGTTTGTCAGAAAAATTAATGGTGCATAAGATATGAACTGTCCTGTAGTGGACTCCATGGCCAGGTCCAGCAAACCTGTGCTTCAAGTATTCAGAAAGCTATGTAGGCGCATACTTTTAAAATACAGCTCTTCCAGTGATATGTTGTAGCTTGCTTTGGTCACACTGTAATATTTCAAGTAGGAAGCCTAGCCTGGAATCGAACCCGGGTGCCAGGTGCAGAAGGCAAATGTCTTAACCATTAGACCAAAGAGTCATTCATTGGTCCGAGGGCCAATATCAATGCAACACCACAAACAGGCTGCTTGCTCTTGCCCATCCTAAGACTTGGGATGATAGTTCTTGCCTGGTAACAGTGGTAAGGTACCTTGCAGTGGTTTAAATATATTTTAAGTATTGTTTTTTGTTTGACAGGTAACTCACAACAGCGACATATTCATGGGGATGCACGGTGCAGGGTTGACTCACCTGCTCTTCCAGCCAGATTGGGGCAGCATTTTTGAGATGTAAGTTAAACAATATCAAGCTTCCTATCTTAAGTAAGCCTTTAATGAATTGTTTCCAATTGCTCTAGGCAGTGCTTTTCCTAGGACCTAAATTCAATTAGCCACAAAGGCCAATTTTCAGTGAAAAGCCTGAATGTGTGTCTAATTTGCATGCAACTATATATTTATGCAATTTTCGTTGGCCACATAGGGGGGAGGGTTGGTCTAGTGGTCGCGTGCTGGGCTGCCAATCGCTGGGTCCAGGGTTCGAATCCAGTTCTTGCTGGGTCACCTGGGCCTATGTTGGACGGCTGTTTCAATCATCTTTTGCCTCATTGTCGTGTCCTCCCCCTGTCCTAATTAGCCTACCAAGTGCATAAATACAGGACGTAAAGCCCCAATCATCCATCCATCTTCGTTGGCCACATGGAGGATGCATTAGCCAATACTAATGTGGCTAATGGCTAGGAAAAGCACTGCAGTCTAGGCCTCCAAGAGACCTTAAGAAAGTTGCACTGGCTGGTGATCTGTAGTTTGACTTTGAAATAAGATTGTTCCACCAGTGTACAGAACTTGAATATTGTCTATTTTGAATCCAGTTAAAGTTATGAAGTGGCTCTTTAATGATATTGCCTCCAATTTTGTAGTTACAACTGTGAAGATGCTGGGTGCTATTCAGACTAGGGCTCTGTACCGGTACGCATATCGTACCGCCAAACCGGTACAGACAACTGTATCGATGTACCGGTACAGCAAAAACGAACCGTGATACGTACCGAAACTCACCAGGGCGCGCTTTTTGCGTCATTATACCGCAGCGCCGCCACGTGCAAAGTAGCAGAAGCGCTTTGTACTTGCTCAAATTGGCTTGTGGGATGTGTTGCCACCACTTCAGTTAGCTCATTCAATTGACTATCAAAGCAATTCAGCCAAGTCTAATCAGCTGCTAATGGCAATTAAGCCCAATTCTGAATAGTCTTTGTGTTTCTTTCACATCCTCTGCACTTAATTGCAATTTGGTCATTGGAGGCAGGTCCTGCATAGTTTTGTCAAGTTAGCACTTGATCATGTCTATAGATCAATGTAAGCATTTGCAAAAGAAATGCCATCATATGATTACGTGAATTACTGGAATTGAACAATTTATTGGGGATCTTACATATCCATATAAATATATCCATCTGATATCTAAAAGTCTTCATCCTGGTTAGTTTATATTTTGCAGCTTCAATGTATCACTTTCTGTATACATTACCTATACAAGAACTTTACAATTAGACCCTAGTAAAGCCAATTGCACCCTACACTACCACATTGTCTTAGTTTTTCAATAATTTGAAATACCATAATAAACTTTTTACTCAACTAATTATGAGTGTCTGAAAATACAATTAAAGAGTTCGATAAATGCTGAATAAATTTCAAACCATTGTTTATTGATATATGTTTGACAAGTGTAATAAAATATGTTTATCTTCAGTTTAGTCCTTGGATTTAATAAAAACTTAATCTAATCATATTGTGCAGTAGGGATTCGATGATCAACTAGGCTTAAATTCATTTAAACCTGGAAGTGGAAAATAAATTAAGACTCTTCTGAGTCTTCTCAATGTTAGCATTTTACTGCACTTTTCAAATTTAAATTATGGCAACACGAATCATGCAGCTTGTTGTTTTACCGTCATGCGGTGTATCGCGATACGTATCATGTATCGAATCAAATGTATCGTGATACGTATCGTATCAGAAAAAAGTATCGATACAGAGCCCTAATTCGGACCTGTCCAGATTGCGAGGATTACATTATATGACCTGGGAAAAGCAGGACAAGCTTACTCAGGAGGACGAGGTTTGTCATACTTATTATTTCTTGATTTTTATTGTAAACTCTGAATATGTAAGCTGTGATTAATTAAACTTAAGTTATTCAGTAGTTGATCTCAAGCAATGGTAAATTTACCCTTAAGTTGTGTACTGCCTTTGTTGCAATTTTTAATGATATCTCAAATAAGTGTCTATCCCTGATAAAGGCTATCCTGATTAAAGATGTCTTCCTTACAGGGTCATAATAATATGAACCCCTCTACAGGGCTGGTGAGAAAAATATTTACATCAAAAGAGGCAGGCATCCTTGTCCTTCTTTAAGGAAATATGGCAGTTTGCTATGAATGCTTTTGCTTAAAAATGCAAACATTGAAATCATGAATAAACAAATAAATTTGATTACGATTCAGAGTGATTCTGCTGTCGCAAGTATATTTTCTTCATGTAATTGTAACTTTTTGTTTCAGGGCCATCATCCAACCCTGGGTGCTCATGCCAAATTCACCAACTACGGCTTTGATGTTGATGAATTCTTGCGGATGGTCGACAAAGGAATAGCCCATGTCAAGCAGCATCCTGCGTACATTGAAGCATGGCAAAAGAAGTGGGGAAACCAAAGTAAAGACGAACTATGATCTCATATCTTGTTAGATTATTCTCTGGATTTATTAGTTAGGTTCAGGTCACACTTGAAGGATCTTTGGCTGCTCACTGTGACTACTAACTGTATGCAGTGCTCAGATCCCCTTTGAAAAGCAATGTCTTACTTTATGCATAAATTGCTTTATTTATAAATTTCAATATGTCAGTGGTGCCTTTGCCAATGTTCTTTGTTGATTCTTCTAAGGCCTATGTTATTTGTTTATTAGTGTCACGTTTGTTTTTCTTGATACATAATTTTTTGGATAGTGTATCCTTATGAACTCCTTGAAGTTGTGTCAGAAATTATTAAATTAATATAGGATACGCTATGCACTATGCAATTAAAACTGAAAGTATGTGAGTATTTATACAATTATTGTAAGAATGTGTTAGCCAGCTCATAGAAAAGAAAATACATGTAGTGTTATATTTTAAAGTAAACTGTTGCTTTGAAAGGATGAGGAAAACTTCACATGATGATAGTTGAAAAAATATAATGGAGACATTTAATTGTTAATGAGAGATGTTAGTAATCAGAAATATAATCTTGAATTTGTATTTGCATTTTATTGTCATTGTCAATCAGCATTATAGGCCTACATGTTCTTATTCAATAATTGTCCTGTAATCGCCATTTCTTGTCTATAGGTTGAATATTACGTTCAGCGTCAGGTTGCTACAATTATGTGTTTTGCTACCAGCCAGGTCTAGCTCATTTTGCCCTGTATGGAGGTCTGGGTGCTAAAACTATGTCTTTTTAAACATTTCTGCTTTTAATATATGATGTTAACTAGTCAAATTACTTGACACTTTAGGCCACACATAATTGATCTTTAGCTTCTCGGATCTTCTCAAGGCACTTTTTCTAGGGTCGGGCAGTAGGACAAAAAAAAAGGTGAAATCTAAATTTTTTATAATGTAAAAAAAAAGTAATATTTTTTTTCTATTTTTTTTTTTTCGTCAGCAGAAAATCTATTGTGTCAGCTGGTTCGCGAAGCTAAGAATCAATTATGGCCTTAGTCTTTTGCTTAATTATCAATTAGATAATTTATTTTTGTAAGTTTGTTGAGATTTTTTTAATTTTTGTACATTGTGCTTATTAAGCTTTATTAGTTAAATTATTACTAATTTGATGCCAAAATAATACCTAAAAACTTGCCTATGTTATTATGTATGTTATTTTTTAAATGCTCAGATATTTGTCTAGTGTATTGGTTTGATATAAATATTTGCTAGACAGCTGTGATATAAAAGTTTCTTATTGTTTCATGACTCATTAAAAGTCAGTGGTGTTCAGCAAAAAATAATGTCATTTGACACTTAACATGTTAAAATATGAAATGTTAACTTGAATTAAAAAGTGATAGATATACAGGCGTTGAACACAGTGTCTAATAGGCATTTAGCCATTTACCCAGAAAATTGATGAACAAAATTGCACTTGCATTGATAAGTGTTAGGCTGATCGATGAATGTAGAACAAAATGATGAAATCTAGTTGGCAGTAATTGAGATTTGAGTAGGCCCTATGTGTGTTTCACCATTTTGCTTGTTGATTTTTTGATATTTTTTAAAAGTTTGAAGATGCCTTGATCTAATTAGTGCTCATGTATTCAATTTTGCAAATATATATCAATATATTCAATTAAGGACTAAAGTATTACAATATAATATGTACTGTTAATTGATTATGTGATGCATATAATACAATTGTCCAATTTAAAGTCGAGCAAAAGAGAATATGATTTAAAAGTAATGTGATATATATATATATTATTATTTTCTGGTAAAATGGTAGGATACTCTTTAATTTGCATCAATAATGATGAATACCAGGTGATGAATTCTTTGTGAACTAGGCCCAATAGTTGGTGAAAGTGGACCAAAAATGTTTGATTGTTACTATGGACAAATTCATAGCGAGAACGACTGACTAGGTTATTCATAATTTTGTGTGTCACTCATTGTAATTGTTTGTTAAGATTTACACAATAAATTGTTTATATATTTATGCACAGTTCGAACTTGTTAGTTAATTTAATGGTTCGCAAGAAGACTGGGCTGACTGGAAGTTAGAAGACAAGTTTGGCTCTGACAAAAATATCTTTATTGGAATGTTATGGTGACAAATAATCAGAGCTAATCAGAGCTAATCTGCAACAATTATATCAAGAAGTATGGGTCTGGTGACTCTGGTCTACAAGAAAAACCACTCTATCGGTCTTAGTCATGAGTCAAAAATATTGAAAAAGTTCAGAAAAACGGGGAATTTTTTTAAAATTGCGTAAATTTGAGAATCTTTGTGGAATTAAATTATGGAGAGACAGCAGTGCTAAAATTACCTCTTCTTAAATTACTACAGATACAATGTAATAGATAATCACCAATGAGAACAAAATATTGTGGTGGCAGCACTGTCCGGTGAATATTTTGAGCGCCAGCTGGGGCGTGGAGGACAAACTAATTTCAGGGGGCGAAAATCTCATGCGACAGCACCGCGGCAAACGTCTTCTGCATGTGCAGCGTGTGAAGAAATTGGCGATAAAAATATGTGAATAACTCCTTCTAGATCCAGGTACAAGGTCTAAGATTGTTGCAGAAACTAAATCTATGTGACATTGAACGTTTTCAGACCTAATGGTAACGTGTGACTCAGGTGTAAAGCGGTCAATTTCTCCAGACAACACCGCTGTCTCATGTCTGCAATGTGAGTTTCGGGGAGCAACAAATATGGCGCTTGTGACGTCCTTTAAATAGCTGCTGGGAAAGCTGTGTGGGTTGGTTGTTGTCTGCTAACTGTACTCAAGAGCTGAAATTGCCAATTAGCAATAACCTAGCCGTAATGGGATTATAAATGCAATAGGCCGACTCAGTGTCTGGACACATTCGAATCTGAAATAGTGTCAGACTCCAGGACCAGGACGGTCAGGACCTGTCAGTGTCATGTGCTGTGCTAAGTTGATACATGTCCATGATGACAGCTCAACCTGAATTTGTCAGGTAATGATTTGACACTGGCACACACAGTGGTTTAATGTCACATTGTCACTTCTTGGTAATTATTCTGTCATGACTCATGAGCTACAGGCGTCATCACGTCCGTCGTGAACTGTGAACTAAATGGTGGTGTCGCCACTGTCCACTTGTGATGACGTCATAGCCATGCACAACTAAATTCTTTGGTTACGTCACGAGTGAAATGGACTGAAAACAGATGAAATTTTCCGTCATTTCCGAAAAACAAAAAACGTCGTGAAAACATCACCAAAGTGTGATAGGAAGTTATAAACATCGTAGACTTTTTAGACGGATACTCACAACATGATTTTTAGCTGAAGAGCTTTCAGGGTCCATCCAGACCCCTTCCTCAATTCTTAATGATTTGAAGTTGGTGTTTCTGGGTCACGTGACGACGATGACGTAATGTCACGTGACTCTAATATCTCCCGGTAGATCACCGGGAGGGTGTGTCTCCCCCGGTCCCGGTTTAGATGGGGTTCTTCCTGTGCGATGTGAATGGCCTCGGCTACTCCCCTCCAGAACCAATTGTTCTCATGATCTAAGAATGGAAAGTTATAAACAGCCACCAGAAGCATGTGAGTGAAGAAATTTTTGTTCTAGGTGGCCTGGTTGCCGTGGAATTGGTGAAAACGAGTGTTCGCGATTGACGTGATGATACCTGTAGTACCTAATAAAATAGATGTGTAACTGAGTCACAGACGTTTTCCGTTGTTGCAATAACATCTGAAACTGAATATTTTAATTTTGACATTGCAGCGTCATGGATACTATGGAAGGGGACTTCCTGACATTGGATGAGTCGGACCTCGTAGATATTACTGCAGAGGCTCTAGACGACAATGGAGGGGAGACAATTAACTTAGTGCAGAGTTTGAAGAGTGATGGAGTCCTCCCTGACGTGTACACTATTGGGGCTGACGGCAAGTTGGTGTGCGTGTCTCAGCTGCAGGATTTCAAGAAACACCATGTTACGGAGACCGTTCAAATGGAGACGAGAGCGGAGGAGCAAGGAGGCACTTATATTGTGGGAGAAAACGGAGAACTGGTTCTCGTCAATAACCTCACTGATTTTAAGAAACACCACCAGCATGGTGTGGACCACTTTCGCCAGGAAGCATTCAAGCGTGGAGCTGCTCATATTAATGTACCGCAGGAGTTGATGCCGTTCCACCACAATCAAGTCACCGTTGTTGAAGCTCCACCGCAGGACCCCCAGCCAATGGAAAATCCAGTGTATGCAGTGCCACAACCAGTGTCGCCGACAAAAATAACAATCAAGGAAGTGCCCTCCTCTCCACAAGCGCCTGTGTCTCTGTTGAGTCCTAACACTAATAAAGTGCATGTATTTGCAGTTCCCAGGTACCAGAAGAAGGATGTGAAGATTGCACCCAAACCTACTCCCAAAGCGACTCGTCCTGTTCAACCTACCCTTCCTTCTCCTAAAGTATCTAACAGTGGTGTAGATCTGCAAGGGTTGCCAGTCTCCAGCCCAATAACTTACATTAATGGGGTCCCAGGACAGATTGTCAGTGGGCGTCAGCTACAAGAACTATCAACAGTCTTAGGCTTCCAACCCCAAATAGTGACAGACTCCGTTAGTATTATTTCAGATGTCAAGACCGACAGTAACCAGTCAAGGCAGATGATCATGCCTGCTTCTGCAGTCGCTCCAATATTGAGGAAACCACTACCCAGTCAACCCCTTGATGGGTCTCCTCGAACCAACAGTTCAAAGAAACACCAACCGAACCAGCAAGATGTATCGCAGACAGTCATAGCAAAAAACAGTGCAACTTACCAAAGAGAAAAGAATTACTACTTCTCGCAAACATCAGTCCTGTCTCCCCTAGTGCCGCCTCATTTGACGAAGAAGTTTCCCGAGGAAGCCACGAATGAGGCTCTTCATTTGAACGACATGGTTCCTCTGATGACCAAGGTCTCGGACGAGTGGAGCATGCAGGGGTGCATCACGTTCGGAACGGGCACGGAGGGTCAAGTGTTCGCCCCTCGACTGTTGGTCCCAAGGGGTGACACCAGTTTTTCCGGGATGTCTGTTGGTGATGAGAACTCTAAGGTCGTGACTTGTGATCCAACTCCTCCAGCCCCTGTCTCGGAAGAGTTGATGCAATACCAAGGAATGTACACCGTGAATGGTTTAGATATATTTGAGGACATGTTGGTCAAGAGAGAGAACCCGCCCGTGGACACCATAGGAGTAGAGAACGTGTACTCCACCTTTGAGGTTCTGGGGGTGCGTCAAGACAAGCGAGCTGACGGGTCGCAAGAGAATGATTTAATCGAGGAGGAGGTGGAGGACGAGAGGGATGACATGGAGGTGGAGTTTGATTTGGGGGGACAAGCCAGTGGAGAGAGAATCACTCTGAATCTGAGAAAAGTCGATGAATCAGGTGGGGAAAATATTGACGTTTGGACCATCAAGAAGGAAGATGACAATGAGTTCTATGTCAACCAATCTAGTTCAAGCTCTGGTGCCACTCTTACAATTCAAAATAGCACTGGCAACGAAGCTAACACAAGCGATCAAACTGGCACCAGCAGTAGCATGTCAGCTATACCTGTTCAAATTGTCAAGGAGGATCCAATCAAGCCAAGAGTCGACCCGTTTGACAAATTTTCTGGCTTCGCTTGTTACTTGTGCTTGTACGCCAGCAAATCCAGAGAGCATGTTCTGCAGCATTGGTTGGACTGTCACAAAACTGCAAAACCTTATTTGTGTCCTTATTGCAAGCAAGAGTTTGGCGTCTCCTGCAACGTATTCAGCCACATTTTGCTGCATCACAAGGGAAGAGAACAGAAGTCCTTCAAGTTGGCATGGTCGCCTATCTTCAAGCAGAATATAGAGTTTATCTTGAAAGGCAATGGTGTTGCTTCTCGTGTTGAGATCACGGATGAAAAGGCTGAGGAACGCTCGCCTTTCTGTGACTTTCTCTACAAGTGCTTAGGCTGCGATTACCGATCGGTAGAAATCAGTGGCATTCGGAAGCACCTCAGGGAAACCCATTACAAAATCTTGCCCTACATGTGCCCCTACTGCAGTGAGCGATTCAGCACTTGCTTCGAAGCCAAGCGTCACGTCTGCTTGCACCATGAACCCTGGGCTATAAAAGTGTTTGTGTCAAAAAGCAGCCAGAAGAGTATAGACGAAAGCGTGCTGAACCAACGATTTACTGTCACTCCTTTGGATTTGGTTGAAATGACTGAATCTGATAAAGAATTACTTGGAACAAACTTGTGGAACGAATCGCAGGACGGATCTTCATTGGTGTACACATGCAGGACATGTGGGTCATTGCATAACAACAGAAGCGACATTTACTCTCATGTCATTGATTCCCACAATGCTCTGCATGGAATCGTTTGCCCCAAGTGCAACTATTACAACAAACTATCTCGTAAATGCCTGGTCCAGGGCTGGGCTACGTGCACAAACTGTACGTTCTTCCTCAATTTGGGCAAGGAGGACCCTGCTGGGAAAAAGACGCATTGCGTGCCCTTCTACGTGTGTCTCGAGTGCAACCACTTGGAGAGAACCAAAGTTAGTATGGTTCAGCACTTGAAGTACATGCACTTGAAATGCCGGCCATTCAAGTGTGCATACTGTGCTTACTGCCATATCGAGAAGGCCAAAGTGAGGATCCATATTCTCCTGAAACATAAACACCAGCCCGTACACATCCTCAAGAACAAAGACATGGACGTCAGGGCCCTGGAGACTCTGCAAGGAATGTACAAGCAGGTCCACCTTCCTCAGAGTGCCGTCAACAGACTGGGAAAGAGGAAGTCCGATCAGTCGCTTGACGATGACGTGGTGCTTGACGAGACTCTCAGTAGCACGATCAAGCGCTCTCACGTCATCTCGATATCCGACTTCAAACAGAAACGCATCAAGGAGGAAGAAGCCGAGGGTCTGGAATCCCCGACTAAAGAACGCTGCAGGCCCGACAGGTACAGCTGCAAATTGTGCGAACATCGTTCTAGAGACAGATATGCGATGAACAGACACGTCAAGTCCTTCCACCTCAATGGAAAACCCTACTCCTGCACGGTCTGTCGCTATGGGGCTTCCTTCAGGTACCTGGTGAGTGTTTTGATGGTCAACTGTTTGGAAATTATTTCTGTCTCATTGAATTGTTCAATTAATTAATTCCTTGCAAGCGATGATCTAAATTTGAAAGTGATGGTATTATCAGATTATTGTGAACATGTTGAAAGTAAATATCTATTGACAATTCGTAATGTAGTAATCAGGGCTTCTATATTTTGGAGTCCTTCTAAGGTGACACAGACTCTTTTAACTGCTGACTCCTCCCCTTCCAATAAACAATTCTCCAAATCCGTACAAATTAGATCATAAACTATGACTCCACCTTTGCACCCCCGGACTCCCCAACTCCAAAGCTCTGGTAGCAGTGTTGGTCTTATCAACATCTATAAGACATTAAGATTATAGGCAATCTGTGATTGCTTCTAAAAATCAACTACTTGGACTGTACATAACTAATTTACTGTTTTGTATGTTTCAGGTGGAAAGACACATGCGAATGTGTCATCCAAACTCTGAGAAGTACGTGAACACAAATTACAAGATGTTGTCTCTTCTGGATGAGGCCTGCAAACAGTACATCATTTACTTAGGTACCAAAATGAATATCTTTTAATGTCATAAAAATTGACCAAAAATCTTAGAAGTTTATCAGCCAAAATTTTATGATTTTAAACAATATTTACAATGGTTTACTCCTAAATGCTGGGAATCTAAAACTGTAACAGTTGAGAATGATACAAATTGCAACTATTATTTGGCTATATTTTCCTTAGCACCCTTAATTGTTTGGATTAACTTGAATTAAATTAATTCTGCAGGTGAAAGCAAGAAAGTGATGGAGAAGCATGCCCCTGCCTCCGATTCTAAGCTGGACCTTCCTGCCAGTATTGGATCCATCCACTTGAACGCCATTAGTCAAGGAGTTGATTTTGATGAACCCCCTGTCTCTGGAGACTCGGAAGAAGAGGAAGAAGAGGTAATACAGATTTAGTTATTCTTCTCAAAGTTATAATTAATTGAAAACGGATACTGGTAGTGTAAATCTTACTTGTTAAATTTATACTCAATGATGAAGAAAGTAACAGAAATTATTATTGAGAGATTTTTGTTGAACAATTTGTTGAAAGGGGTTTAAAAAGGTTAATATTATTTATTTGTCAATAAAATTATTACTTACTTGTTATGATTTTGACAAAAAGGGATGACATAAAAAAAACAGGCGTAATCCTAGTGTTTGACCAGATCGACAATATTTAGAAATGTCAACTCGCTGGTATGTGACAATAATTTTTCAAGCTGGCCAGTCCTTATTACTTTCATAGAGTTCTGTCGGCACTCTGGTTAAAGAAAAATTAAGGCCCTCCCACCCTCTTCCCAATACTTACTTATCCAACGGTGTCTGCTTGATGCAACTGACCTTCTTCACCGGCTTGTTTTGTGTTTTCAAGGACTTGGAACAAATGATGGTTATGGAAGAAGAGGACATTGACCAAAAGCCATTTGCAGGTAAAGCTTAAATAATGAATAGATGCATGCAACACATTCAATACATTACGTTTCATTATGTTTGTCATAGATGGCACTTTAATTTGATTCTGCTAAGAAAATTAATAAATTTTGTTTCATTTTGTTTGAAATAGGCAGCAGATTAATTATTGAGTTGCAAAGATGTGATTTATATGTATTATACACGATGTGATGATGTCACAGTCCTGTCACCTTTGTCTGATATGAAGCATTCGTCATGCATTAGTTACTATTAGTCCTTTTGATGACATCACAGTAATCTTGACATCATTGAGGTAACATTATTGTAGTGCCATCTAGGGGTATGACTATGAGACAGACTTTGCCAGGGTTGGCGGATTTAAATCAAGGTGATTTTAAAAAGATCAAACAAATCGCCAACCCTTGACTTTGCACTTTCGTGACGTTAGAATAAATCAAGATTTCCTAAGAAGAAGTAACATGGCTTAATCATGGAAAAATCTAAAAAATGGCTGCCATCATCATGTATGTTTCTTTATATTCTTCAGGTGCTTCAGAATACCAGGGGTCCTCTAAACCGTATTTGCCGATTGGGGATCTCAAACAGCGAATTATGGAGATGAACCCGGAATTTCAACTTGACCAGAAGTTGGTGAACGAACCTGTTGTTGTCGTGGATGACGTGATGGCAGCCATTTTGAATCTGAAAAAAGAGTTGGAATAATGACATCAGTGTTGTATATACTTTTATATATCAAGACTTATGAATTTGGTATTTTAAGTCACTCACTGTGGACTGCTGTTCTGTCTCCGAATCAATCAAGCCGTGCACTGAATATCTGGAAATGGGCAAGAACATGTCTTGAGCACAACCATGTTTCTGCCTCTCTAAATCTGTCCTATCAACTTGATTGGTAGAAGTTGCATAGGTCAGATGAATTGCTTACATTTTTGAACTGTTGCCAAATATTATTTGAAAAATAAGGTGGGTATTCAACAATATAATTATTTCACTTGTGCTATTTTCTGAATATTTGTTAAATATTATGTTTTTAACTAGATCTTTATATATATATATTTGTTGAATTCTTTTAGGGAGTCCTCAAAATCCGTGATATATTAGTTATATGATCATCTATTCAAATCTGCTATTTCCTAGGTTGATATGGTAATTACTTAAATTTACACAATCAAGTTGTAAATTATTGAAAAACATCTCATGAAACCTAGATTAAGTTAATTTATTACTGGTAAGAATATTTAAATTTGAATCAACTAAAAATATTGAATTGCATCATGAAATTAAGTGAGTTTTCTTTTGAGTCCAGATATTATTCAGATTATAAACAAAATTTACTGTGATTAGCATCAAGATAACCTTGTTGAAAGTCAGTGCTTAGAGTAGAATCAAAGCTTGGCTGATCTTTTTTTGTAAATTGATATCGTTATTTACTGAAAATATATTTTTACTGTCTGTTACGCTCATGTTTGTTAAACCTGTGGATACTGTAAATAAATCCTGCTTATATACATTTATGGAAAACTAAAAATCTGTTGTTCTAAGTACACTGTACACATCATTGTCTGGGTATCAAGCCTAGCTCACTGAGCCTCAGTGGTAATTCACTGGGCATCTCACCACTCACTGGCCTCTGAATAGCCCACACCGGTGCTGAAGGGGCGTAAAACACCAACTCACTCGCCACTCACTGGGCATTAAGAAAGTAAGTGGTAATCCGCTGGGCTGCTAACTTCTGGGAGCTGGGTTTCCTGACTTTCCTCGGCCGCCCATGTGAGACATGTTTCCTTTTGTGCCAAGAGTGCACCTGGCCTCATTACTGTAGTCCCTGACTGACCTTGTGCTCTTGTCAGTAAAAAAGTTTAGGACATTTTTGCCAGGGTAACAGCCTAATCGCAAGAGTGTACAAGTCTTTGGCCCATTTCATGGTATTGCAACTTCCTGCTAATTTCCTGTTGTAGCAGTATCAGTTGTAGCTTTTGGCTTGAGTCCTTCTAGTTTGAAAATTTATGAAAGTGGTCTTTAACTTAAACGTCTGCTTCACTGCTTCTCATAATTTAGTGGTCAGCTTTGAAACTCCAAATGCACAAGTGATTTGGCCTCTAAAAATACGGAGTTTTATGGCTGTAGCAGGGTTTGAACCATGTGCTCAAGGATTAGATTTAGCCAAGCACTTGCCAGGTGGTTATGGCATGTGGTGTTGAAGAGGAAGGCTAACAAGTCTGTTTAGTGGTCATTTGGTTGTTTCTAATTGGGTAGTTATTCAGTTTCAAATAATCTTAACTATTCTTCAGTGAGGTTTTCTGGGTTTTGCTGTTCGTGTTGTGATTATGAATTGACTACAAAATGTTATGGTTGTAATTGATCATGCCTTCTTTGGTACTCTAGCAAACAAGCAGTGAGCAAATTCAGGCCCACTTTAAGAACTTGGCATGGTCTCTGTGGCTCTGAGAATCTTAGTCTATTCTGTGGCATTTGGAAAACGCCCACAAGGCTGGAGACTTGTACGCTCTAGAGAGGAATGCAAGAAATTGCCTTTGAGCAGCTGAGGGCTGCCACACGAATGATATGCACGCCTACGTAGTTCAACACAAAGCACAGCCCATTTATAATTGTAGATGGCCCACACTTAAACTATTGGCCAATTGGGGTCAGCAAGAACTCAAAAAACAAGTGTCATTTTAAAATACTTTATTTGATTGCTTTAAGCATTGTGACAGGATGTGATAGAGTTAAATATTCTTTTGAAAATATAAATACACCCATCTGCATGAAGTGATGTTACATGTAGATAATTTAGGAAATGAAAATACATTTGAACCGAACGGGAAAATAATGCCAGTATCTGGCATATATATATAAAAGGATGACCTGACAGGATTAGCTTAATAATCAATTTTGGAAATTAATTACAGACATTTGGGTAAATGTAAATGGTTTAGAAAAGGTACAAGTAATACATGATAATTGATATAGATTGTCTTAGTAATACTTTTGGCAAGATTTTCTGAGTTGAAAATGCAAAAAAGGCTCGGGAGTGATCTTCCATGTAGGTGCTTACAACTACATTTGTTAAACATTAATGAATCATGCTAATAAACGACTAGCCATGAATCATTCATAAAACAATGGTAATTACAGTAAAAAGGCAGTGAACTATAAAAAAATCTCCTGAAAAATACAAGTATATTTCGAACACAAATAAAAATTTCACCTTCAGAAATAATTGCACTTCACAGAGTTCAGCATTAGTATAGCTAGCACCAATAATACTTCATTCAAGTTATCAAATGTACATCTGTATTAGAGTGTACGAAAGTACCAATAACAGAATAATAAACGTACACTAAAGTCCAAATGTACAGTGTAGAGTATAAATTATTCTTCTGACTATGATTGAAGAATTCAAATTACTTATATATATATATGTATATAACAAAAAGATCAACGATACACCTATTTATGAAGAATCATAACAATCAACAATACACAAAGAATCAAAACAATTATCACCGACAAACATTTAAAAAAAAGAAGACAATTATTTTGGCATGTAATAGTTGGTGGGCGCAAAAGGCATTTTCGATACAACTCCATCAAAAGTGCGTTTTCTGACTTGTAGTTTGACTGGGGTGCCTGCTTTGGCGAATTTAGTTTCTACGTAACCCATGGAGACGTTGACTTTCAGAGTCGGGGAGGGAACTCCACTCGTAATTTCGCCAATTTTATTTTCACCGGATTCATCGTAAATAGCACTGCCCCCTGGAAATAACAAAATCTTATATTTTGAAATGATAATCTTTGACATAGACTTTTTGAATAGCATACCAGGCTAGACCAACATAAAGTGTACTCTTCAAAGATAATTGAAATATTTGAAAATTTGATATTAAAATTTGTATAAATTATATCAGAATCAAATAATGGACCAGGCTTCAAATATAATTTGGTTTCTCTTGATCATAAGTCTATAAACAAGTCATTGCAACTAAATTTCAAGCTGTAATGTATATTTTCTCAATAAGCCAATTTACGATAGAATTAATTTAGATTTTGTTGGATTACCTCTTGCAGGAGGGCCTCCCTTGCTCACAAATCCCACTCTTTTTCTTGAGGGTTTCTCCTTCAATTGTTTTAAGATAATGTCAGCTCCTGGGAAGTTTGCTTCTTGGCGTCTTCTCTTTGCTGCAAATGAAGTAAAAATTAAGTGGTCAAGTAAAATAAAATAAGTTTTTTGACAGCTCAGTTAATTGCTTAAAGTTGCCCTGAATGATAAAATCATTGGCTAAATATGGGTTGTTTTCTTTGAACTATAACGTAAATTTGAGATCCTAAGTATTTATAATTAATTTTTTTAAGTATTTCCTTGACAACATAAATTATTTATTATTTTCCCATACATTTTCTAGATAGTGACTGCCTCCTCCAGGACATCCATTATAGATGACGTCACAATATCCATTGTTATAAATATATTGTTATAAGTTAACTAAATCCGACAATGGTGATGACGTCACAAAGTTGAAAGCAAGCAGGACAAGTGATTTTTTCCGTGCGTACCCGAAATAAATCTAGGGGTCATTTAGGACATATGTTGAGTCATTAGAGATAGAAAAAAAGTTCCTACAGCACTGTCAGCTCAGAAAATTTATGTACAGTTCAATATCACCATGTCACATCAGAAAATGTAAAAATTAGAAAAAGTTTTGATCAAAGCTGACTTATCATTCAGAGTAACTTTAAGTATAGTTTGAAATATTCTATCTTATCCATGAGCCCCGATAGGGTGTTTTAAAAATTGTGGGTAAGATATTATAGGACTAGCTTAAGTATAGCAAAGGCAGTCGCCTGGACTGAATGTACAGTCTGTTTAAAATTACATGATATTTATACTGAATATAGATTGACTAATACAGGGGTGTGCCTGTGAGTATAGACCAAATAATAGCACTCTGACGATTAAATACATTTTTTTGCAGATTTCAGGAATTTTGGGTGCATCTGCCCAAGGCCCTGAGTTAGTGATAAAGGCTGAGAGCCTAAGACCTTGTGGCTCATTGCTGAGTCTTTCACTTAAAGCTTTGATGGTACAATTATACTCATTGGTTTAATTTGGTTAGCCCGTCTGCAATATAAACTTACCGATTGTCCATGCCAAAGTGGCTTCAATGGGAGTGGTAGTTTCATCAATATCATTTCCGTAAAGACATAGACCTGCTTCAAGCCTTAGACTGTCGCGAGCCCCAAGACCTGCCATTTTGACATCTGCATGTGTTGATGCAAGAAGTGCTTCCACCACAGACACTGTTTTGTCTTGTGGTATTGAAATCTGAAAGATTCAGGGACACACCATTGGAACTTTACCACCTTTCTTGCGATGCTGAATTTAGTGAATCAGTGTGACAAATTTTTCAGTGGTTCTGGAACTTCTGGTTTCTTCTACGAGATATCATAGGTTTAAATTAATAAGCCAATTGCATAATAGCTTAACATTCATATGACAGAAAAAGATATTATAATGCAATTAATGAATTAAAAAGACATGGAAAAGTTTTCATGCCAGTTGATTGAACATTTTTTCGATGGCTGCCCAGCTTAAATATAATTTTTAGACAAGTGAATTGATGATAATTTAAATAATTTCCTACGGCATGTTTAGACAGTATTTAAACAGCCCATAGAATAAAACCAAAAGACCTATTACCAACCTCCACTCCATCCTCTCCAGTGTAGCCACACCTTGTAACTCTGCAACCTGGGACCCCAAAGACTTCTGTTTCGGCGTTGATCATGAATGGCAACTTGGTCAGATCTACGCCAATCCCTGGTTGCACAGCTTGGGTCATTTTTGGTCCTGCCAAATAAAACGTGTTTTTTAGTAATTTGTGATAAATTCGCCAGTTTCAACAAGGCATCAAAAACTAAACATGTAAAGTCAAAGAAAAAAAGTTGACGACTACCGCTGCAAATAACATAATTAAAGCTCATGGTGAGCAAAAGTTTTATTTCTGATGAAAACTTTGATTATCAAATGAACTTAGGGAGGTTCTAAAAATTGAAATGTACAAACCTTGAACTGCTATAAGGCCGTATGGCAAAACCTCAACTGTAACATCTTTTCCCTGACTACGGAATTCTGAAGCAGCATTCTGAAATATATGCGATAAGTCATTTTTAGGGAGAACCAGAAAGTCCATTATGACTGTCCACAAAAGTTCACCTAAGCACAGCAGATCAATTTAAAGTAAAAATGACGACAAATTGCCGAAATGATAGCACCTTGCAAGGGATCAGATTTACAAGCAACTTAATTTACTCGAGTTGGGCAAAATTTCATAAAACAATTTATTATTAAAATAAAGACAAACCCACCTGCATATGCGGGAGATCTTTGTCAATACAACCAGCATTTGACACAACATAGAGATAGTCAGTGTTGGTTTTGTTGACAATTAGATCATCCTTGATGCCCCCCTCGGGGTTGGTGAAGAGTGTCAGAGTCCCTTGGCTCTCTTTCAAACCAGCAATGTCCCCAACGACTAAGCTCTCTATGAAAGCTACTCGGTCCTTCCCATGGATTCTTGTTTGCAACATATGAGATACATCAAATATGGATGCTGCAGATCTGAAAAAAAAATCAACAAATCTAAATAAAATAGGCCTACTCGTAAAATTATGAACTTACAGAGCAAATGAATAGGAAATAATTTAATTTTAAATTAAGATTTGATATGACACTTGCCTTGTGTGCAAATGAGAACTAATCTGGCCTTCGACATACTGGACAGGCATTTCCCATCCAGCAAAGTTGACCATTTTTCCTCCTTGAGCTACGTGGAAATCATACAGGCATGTTCTCTGGATAGGGCTGCTGGCCTGTAGATATAATGGAATCTTCTATTAAAATGATAGCATACGGCATTTATCTTAAGTTATACTGAATGCCTGAACTTCTAATTCACCCTGTGTCTTCTTGGTCATACTTAGGCAGAACTCTCCCCTTTTCAGCTCCATCCAACACTCCTAAATATTCTAATTGATGAAAATTACATTTTTTGTGCATCAGACAATAAGAAACCATCAGGTGCACAAAAATGCCACGCCCCCTTTTTAGCTGACAACTCACTTGGGACAATCAGCTACCAGTTCAATTCTGATATACAACATACATATATGCTGATTTCTAAGTGTCAGCCAATCACATGTATACTTTATTTAAATGCACAATTGGAAATCCCTAATTGATCGCTGAACTTCTGTCTTCCTAAACGCCTCTCAACATTGGTCAATGGCAATTTGTGCCTTCAGCTTTTAGGGCAAGTAATCCACTCAATTCCAATAAATCCTACTCCATTTCATTTAATAAACTTTGCCCTTTTATATTGTGTTCCCTTCCAATCTACGGGTAGGCCTATTGTAAGCACTTTATTAATTAAACATTACTCATCATCACCATACTATCATTAATTATTTCATTAATTCAATGCTTATATATGTCTATCACTGCATTCTCTCCGTCTATCTCGGCCCTTTCAATCAACATATCAATGTTGGCCAGGCCTGTCTATCTGTCTATCTATCTATCTAATAAGTATCTAGATCTATGTTATTATGGTCTACTTTGTTCCCTCGAATCTACGGGCAACTTGCTAGTACAATTTAATATACTGCAGTTTTAAAAAAAATCTGATTGAATAGGTCTAGCAGTGATCATTGCTAATTAGGAATAATCTGAGAGCTTAACACATTTGCCATTTAAAGAAAACATTCTGCATCGATAGAAATTGATCGGGATGCAGTTATTGTTTGAATACACTGCAAATTTGATCTCTTAGGCTCAATGAATTTGTCTCCTCTATGCAGTTGGGTGGCCCTGTTGGTTAGAGGCATTTGTTTTAAGTGACTTTAGATGCTGGGTTCCAATCCCAGGTGCTCTTCAAGCTTATCCAAACATACATTATGTTTGGAGTATCATCCCGGGTTGATGGGCTTTTTTTTCATACATGAGGTTAATCTGCAGGCTTACAGCTCGATCTTTGTACTTGACTATTCTTATCATATCATCACTCTGTCTGACAATGGCAGTTCACATACAAGCTGACTAAGGTCACTGAGCTTAGCATTTGGGTGGTTCCCTCAACTTATTTACTTAATTCCCCCAAGATGTTTTCAGAGGTTAAAATTATCAAAGCCCCAAAGGGCAACTCATGTCACCATAATAATCATTGATGAGTCTTTTATGATAGGTCACATTTGATGGATTAGGCCTAATTTAGGGTAGATTATAAGCAGTATAATTATAAAAGCAGCATAATAAACAGGCCCATATTATTAAATATGTGCCACACAGCCTGTCACAGGCCTATATAAGATAATTATTGCCATTTAAAATTAAACAAGGGAGAATATGTTATTCTCCCTGCTGTAACTGGCCAAGCAGAGTTCACACTTGAGTGTTTCATGGCCAAGCACTGAAAATAGCACAACTCAATGCCACTGACACAATTTCCCTGTCAATGCTCCAAATGATGACAGCCAAAAAGTGAAAAACATGAAAACAATTTGCTCCACTTTACTTTACCTCACTGGCCAAGTGTCTCCTGGAAGATGTCAGTCGCAAAATATTGGTCAGTTGGCTTCTTAGTGCCCATGGTTTCCTTATGCAATGAGTGATCATCTTTGTAACTGATTCAGAAACACAAAAACAAAGTAATTAAGTTGCCCAGAGGACAAACTTGACAGCTGTCAGATGCCCTGTGTGATTCTGGCAAAGAAAGAAAGAGGGCGCTGGAAGAATTTTCCACAAAGATGGACGCCAAAATTCACTATCTTCAGATGTAAAACGCCATGTGATTGGTCAAAGGCGCAGAGGGTGTGACAAAGGTTTTTGGAGTTTTTTGTCATTATAAACTGCAAATTATCGAATAAAAATGACGGAATGATTGAAACATTAACATGTGCACAGTTTTAAATCATTTTGGGCTTCGTTTGACCTTTCATTTAACTTTAAAAGCGGTCCGTCTAAAATGACCCGGTGCTTCATCAGCCAATCAGGGAAAGGCTTTCAAGGCATGGACCGAAGTCAATGACAACTGAAAATTTGGAAACGCGCCGAGGTGAACAGGTCCCAAAATGTTGTATTTAGAAGATTATTTGGAAAGTATGTTCTCTTGAAACACTTTAATCCTTTCTATAAGATGTTAATGCTTCGTTATAGCCATATTTTACCGGTCTGACTTGTCATTTGTTGTTTCAGTGATTGAAAATGTCCCGATGGAAATGAGGGATCGCTTCACAGAGATGAGAGAAATGGACCTTCAAGTGCAAAGTATGAAATAATACGGCTGTGGTTGCGTTTCATTTTAAAAATTAGTGTTTGTTAATTATGTTGATACTTTTTTCCAGGGCTTTAGCACTCCATTGTCTTCGAGAACATTAAAATTCAATCCTTTTCATTGAGCGCAAATAGTCCGCCATTAACACGAGAGGGCAGCACCTGCAAGGTGCCCTTGTTTTTGTCCTTGGATTCTGGGCTCCACATCACTGAACTTAGTGAACTCAAATATTTTGAAGTGCTGTATTGAGCTCAATGTAGTCAAGGAAAGTAGGGAAAAAGATCTTTGAATCATATAGGCTATTATATGCCTAAACAGTAAGGTCCATTCTATTTTTCTC
The DNA here is from genome assembly GCA_026936325.1 of Platynereis dumerilii. Lineage (NCBI taxonomy): Eukaryota > Metazoa > Annelida > Polychaeta > Phyllodocida > Nereididae > Platynereis > Platynereis dumerilii. The sequence goes on from JAPTHN010000007.1 coordinate 39,542,475, forward strand.
CACGCAGGAATTTAAGGAGTCCCAGAGTACTACAACTGTTGGGTCCGTATTATCAAAGAACCGGAAAGCCCTAGGACCTATGTAACAACTCGAAATGGAAATTGATGTCTCATCAATCCGTAATCTCAACAAATATATTGGCAAAAAATGAAAGTGCTCATTTTTAGGTTGCTCCTCTCGGTGGGGCACTGGATTTTTGGTGAAAAAACCTTTGCCACTGGACAGTTAAAAAAAAATTGTTGAACACATGAAAAAATATTTTAAAAAAGTGTTTTTCCACTTGTAGCTAGAATGCCGTGATCTAGTAAAAATAGCAATAAAAAAGTTAGTTGTAAAAAAATTATTCGCAGTGCTTTGCATGTGAAGAATAGTTCGCCCCTTTGGTAAAATCCATAACATTACTGGTTCTTAGGCCTACTTCATGGTCGACAAGTTTTGTAGTTATTTTATTTAAAAAAAATTATTTTATTATTAAAAAAATTCTTATTAGTTAAAAAGAAAGAATACTAATTGTTACTTGTTTATAAAATGTGTGAGATTAATCATTTGTGTCATTTAAGTCTTGCTATTAAAAGAAGTGTCAGAAAATCAAAACCTTTACTTATTTTAAAATAATACTTTGATACTTGTACTCTCAGATTAATTTATTTATGAATTTTCTCTGTAAATTCCAATGAAACTTGATTTTTGCAGATGCCATGGACAGTTTAGATGACCAAGTAAAAAACTTCTTCAAAAAATGTCTTGCTGGTCAAATAAAACCTGAAGGCAAAGATGAAACGTATGACAGTATAAAACAGGTGAGGCTTTCAACTTCATATTTGAATAGATTGTCAACTTGGACTGAAAAAAAAGGGAAGGCCGAAACCATATTTTCTTTAAATAGGCCTATAAAGCGGCAAGTTTAGGATCTTTGTCGAAGTCCTAAAGTGCACAAGTTATGGGGAGGAATTGAAAAGATTAATTTAATTAAGATGGTTGGGGGGTGGTAGGGTTGGTCTAGTAGTATCGTGCTGGACTGCCAATCGCTGGGTCCAGGGTTCGAATCCAGCTCTTGCCGGGTCACCTGGGCCTATGTTGGACGGCTGTTTCAATCAACCTTCCCAACTTTGTCGTGTCCTCCTCCTGTCCTAATTAGCCTACCAAGTGCATAAATACAGGACGTGAAGCCCCAATCATTCATCTATCCATCAATTAAGATGGTTCCTTAAATAGAAGTTGTAACAGTGTGACTTAAGTTTTAAATGTAAGTAAATTACTTTCCAACCTTCTATTTATTAAACTTAGAACTACTACTACTAAGAACATATTAAACTTTGATAAAGGCCTGTTACAAATAAAAAAATAATATTTCTCTCTCATGTCAGTTTGTTTAACTAATTAATTAATCTGTTCAATTTGTTTTACGAATTCCAGGGTTATTCTAAGGCTTTAGAAGATGCAGATGAAAAAGTTCAATTAGCTAATCAGATTTATGATTTGGTGAGTGAATGATAAAGTATTGTACATGACGTAGAGTTGACTGACTATTATTTCAAATGTTCTTTTAAAATATATATGTAGCAGAATTAATTGTAAAAAATTGAGTTGGATCCAGGGATCTAGAATTTCAGAAAGTTTCTCAAAAAAAAAGTAATAAATTGTAATTATTTACATGCCTGACTAAGTTTTTGTAAGGTTAAGAATATGCATCTTTTGATTTACCAGATCAAAAAGACAAACTTATTGCTTTATAGTAAGTATTGATTGCCTTAAATTTGAATCTGATTTTGAGGGTTCGATTGTTATATCCCAGGTTGAACGATATTTACGAAAACTGGACCAAGAAGTAGCCAAATTTAAAATGGAACTCGAGGCAGATAGTGCTGGAATTACAGAAATTTTGGAAAGAAGTAAGTTCAAAGGTTTTTCTGAATATTTAAATTTTAATAAAAAAATTGTTGATAAGTTGTTGCACAAGATTTATACGAAGTTCTGAGAACTGACATCACTTCTTTTCATTATCTTCCAGGATCTTTAGAATTAGATAATCCACCACCGACTCACAATAATCATAAAGCTGAAAGTAAGTGGTCTTTGAAGTTTTGTCTTATGTTGTGTTTTCTGTCTCCTGAAGTTATGTGAATCTAGAATCCTGTCTTAATTCACTATCAAGACTTGAAATGTCAAATTATTATCTACCATGTACATTGTATTCGCTGTTGAGAAAATTTTCCAATTTTAATAGATTTATCATATTTTTGTTAAATTTTCTGTCAAAATATATTAGTCTAGTTTTTTTGCCAGTTAGCCTGCATTTACGTGTGATATTAAAATGATGTTGTCTTTCAATTTCAGAGAGGAAACACAGTTCTGTGATTAGCAATCATCTCGACAAGAGAACGTCCACAGAAAAGGTTTTAACGAGTCTTGCGACAGAAGCTGCAAGAGAAGCCATTGGGGCGCACAGGACCTCCACAGGGGGCACCACTCTCGCCCCCACCTCTTCTTTATACCAACCTACATCAGCCGCCCCTCAGATATCTTATAATCTAGGTAATTTAGTTTTGTAATAATTTGCTTATTTATACCAGTCCACCAGTCGTACCGGTACATGTAGTTAGTGAAATAATTTATGACTACTTGGCGAGCACTTTTCCCATTGAGGCATGATTAGGCTCCTCCCCGTGATATGCAACCTCTTCCGCCTGTGTTAAGTTATATTTTACTCCTGATAAGCAACCTCACTTGCAAGCAAACTCTTCATGTCCACCAAAGGGGGGGGCACTGCTTGCTGTAATACTTTTAAATTTAACATCACTCAAATTTAGTTAAATTATAGATTTATAATTTTGCCTTGGTCCATTCAAAATGAGAGTCTCAAAATTGATTTCGATTCGGGTAAACTGACATTGATCTTATGTTCTCATAATTGTGAGCTGTTTTATCAAGTCCATACTATTTATTTTCAGCGCGTGTTGGTGTTGTGGGAAGTAACCCTGCTATACAAGCGGCTGCCTCCAGAGCAATTGGTGCTACGTTAGAAGTAAGTGACAGCTGGTATTTGCAACTTTGCAGTTATTACTATTACTGATGTTAATGCTTTCATTCAATGAATTTGTGCGTTGTCCTGATGCAAATTTATATTCTTTTTATCTAGATGTCTCAGGGTCGTCGCACGTCCAGCTTGAAGGCAAGTTACGACGCATTAACAAGAGGAACAGACGTCTCCAAGGATCTCACTTTCCCCGTGGAAGCTGCCAGAGCTGCTGCTTCTGCCGGGACCCCTCCCCCATCCTCAGAAAAGAGCACTTCACGAAACAAGAAGTATGTTAAATCAAGTTTTACCCATGTAAAACCTATGGTGTTCACCAACTCTTTACTCCACCCCCATTTTAAAATATGACTCAAACTCTTGATTCCATCCTCAAGCTAAATCTGCGACTCTACCTTATCAAGATAATAAATTGTATTGTCAGTTGAGAATATAAATTGTCTTACAGATCGGGGTTTTGCTCAGTGCAAGAACATTTTGTTTCCCGCAAATTTTTTGAATATTCAAAATCTCATGTTTACTAGTTGATTCATTTTCGAGTTAGGTCTTCCATTTTGGAAGGACTACTTGTGTTGTCCTTGATTTACTGGCCCACATGTTGTGAATAACAAGATTGTAAAATGTTCTTTTTCATTTTTCCAGATCTGGTTCTCGTGCTCAACAACAGGGGGCGGCAGCTGCGGCCGTTCCTGCTCCAGTACCAGTGGCGCCTCCTGTTGAAGAAGTTCCTGTCCCCACCGAGTACACGGAGATGGTTGTTGACGAGACGACACAAGGCTCCACGTGGTCCTACGACCCCAATGAACCCCGCTACTGCATTTGTAATGATGTCTCTTATGGAGAGATGGTTGGCTGTGATAATGAAGATGTGAGTGTACTAAAGATGATTTCGCCATATTCTCATTTTACTGATTTTGTAATTTATATTCTACCTTGGCATAATGATGCGACAGAAGCTTATAATTAATGTGAGACATGATGCCAGTAGGACTGTTTTGAGTCTCATTTGGGATTTTTGCAAATTTATATATTGTGTAACTACATAAGTGCTATTGGTCAACCTCTTTTAATTTTCTGAAATAGATTTTACAAGCGATTATAGATTATGTTTGGTCTGTCAACATGCCGACTCCTCGAGCATTGTGGAGATTTTCAATAAGTAAATTTACTGTTTTGGTTGACAAAAACCTGTATAAATGTATTTTTACGCTTCAATTGAGTAATATTTTGTTGGTAAAAAAACCTTTCAATAACTCTTTATGTTTATGTCTGTATGTTATTTGATAATTTGTTCTTCTCTTCCAGTGTCCCATTGAGTGGTTCCACTACGGCTGTGTAGGACTAACACAAGCACCCAAGGGTAAATGGTACTGTCCACAATGTACGGCAGCGATGAGACGGAGGGGGCGAAAATAGATTGCTATAAAAAGTCATTGTGATGTTATTTGCTAAATTTAATGATTGTAACTTAAAGCTTGATTTCTGGCAGATCCAATATCCAAGATTTGTTTCGATTTATATGTGAAGCATTCCCATGCAGTGTTTATGCTATATATACACTACTATATACATGAGCTGTGTGTGGCCGATCTTTAATAATATATAGTAAATTAATTGTTTGTGTTGCCATATTAATGATTTTGTAAACAATATACATGTACTTTAGCTCCATCCATTATTATAGAATTATATAATAATTGTTGATATTTATTGTGTAATATATTAGCTAATTATAATGACAAGTGGTCAGTTTAGTTCATACCAAAGGAAATGTTGTGATAATTTCTGTGAGATTATGAGGAAATTTTTGTTCTCTCCTCTTTAATCAATAGTATTCTAATAGCCCACACTTCATCTTATTTATTTATGCTGCTAGGAGGGCTTTACTTGAAATTTTGTATGTACGCTGTACTTGTAAATTGTTAGAAATGGTATAAAATATTGTGTATAAAACTTTTTTTTTGTAATTAGTTTGTTTGGTCTTTCCTTTGATATAATTGACATTGTTGGCTCTTAGAAAATGATTGGTATTTGGACGTAATAGGCTCTTTGAAATAGTTGTTTGTATGAATCGTATGTCATCTTTCTGACATTGAATCTCATGACGTTCAGTCACGTTCTGAACTGTTGTTGCGACTTCCTCAAATAATTAACATTCCACTTTAAAATAGTTGAAGGTGACTGAATGAAGCTATCTTGAAAATGCTGTGTGAGGCAGTTCGTTTCAACAATTCAAGGCAGTAGGCTAAGTGCACTGACCCGCCATGCTTGCCATTCTCTGTTGTCAATAGATTTTGTTTTGGTGGCTCTTTGGCTAGGGCACCATATTTTAATTGGAAGCAATTACGGGACAAACTCGGGAGAATTTATGTTGATGTCCAGCTGATCCGTATCACAACTGTAATATATATCTAAAGGGAGGCCTTCCCAAGATAATGGCAAGATTAGACACTGGGTTCAAAGAGAGCTGGGCAACTCGTACTGACGGGCCTTAACCACTTCGGCCACTTCTGAATAATAGGTTCAGATTGAGCCAAAGCAATTTACTGCTGGTTGAAGTGAACAAAAGAGCTTAAGGTTAACAATACACTTATTTTAAAATGGATAGAGTAAAACTTTATTGAGCTTCAAAAATAAACCTTCAGCAGCACAGCGCCAATCAACAAATTCAGCTGCATAATCCATCGTTGGGAACATTCTGCAGTATACATGGAATAGTTAACATAACGTGATCCTTCATTAAAATTAGGGTACTCCTATAAATTTATATGCATTTACGCCAATAGCAAAATATAATATCAAAACTTGTGTAACTAAATGTATTAAAAAATCCTGTAGTAAACAACCATCAGGAGTCCTGGAGTAGATGTAAAGGGATCCTCCAATAATGAGCTATTTTAATTAAACTGCCAACAACATTTTAAACAGAACCGATGTTTATTAATATCAATGCGATCAACAACATATATATTCCAATTAATTAGGCCTATGCCAGATACATGTAAATGTAAAAATAAAGGCATAAGTCTTTTGAGTCAAGGCATGGAAATAATACACTCTTCACTGGGTCTCTGAACTTTTAAAATTTACGATTATTAGTAAAATTATGAATAACAAATTTATTTATGTTTTATTCAAAATTTGTTGGGCACTAATGATTAGGCTGGCCCTGCTGCTGCAAGAGCATCTTCTGATGAAGCAGCAATCTCCTTTGCACCCAAGCGGCCACAAACGCAGGAGCACTCTCAAGATAACACTGCACAAACGGGTGGCCCAAGAGAGCATCGGGAGGGGGTCGCGACTTAGGATCTTTTCTCACACAGTAAGAAACAAATTCTTGAAATGCGGGAGAGAATTGAGCAGGCAATAAGGGAACGTCATCCTTCACGATAGTCTTCAAAAGGTCAGCAGGTCGAGCACTGGGCACACTGTAAGGAAACCGGCCCATTGCTAATTCGTAAAGCGTAAGACCGAGGCTCCAAACTTCGGAAGTAATACTGTAATCTTCTCCACGAATTCTCTCGGGGGCCATGTACACATTCGTCCCTACAAAGGTCTTGGCAATGGAGTCAATCAGCTGGACACTAACTCCAAAATCACATAACTTAATATCTCCTCTGGTGTTCACAAGTATATTTGATGGCTTCACATCTCGGTGCATGATTTTTAAGCCCCACAAGTAGATTAAGCCCTGCACAACAGAAACGGCCACATGGCCAAGCACCTGTTCCTCAATTTGTCCGTATTTATCCAAGGATCCACCATCCATGAATTCCGTGCAGATGAATATCCGGTTCTCTTGAAAATAAGCACCATAGAAACCGATTATTACCCGAGAGTCACACCTATGTAAAATTTCCAACTCAGAAATGATTTGCTGTTTCACTTCAATTGGAATATCAAGAGAGATCACTTTCACTGCTAATACTTTCGACAAGGGTCTATGGTATGCTTTGTAAACCGTGCCTGCGTTACCGGCCCCCATTATTTCTAGGTATTGCAAATCTTTGTCGGTGATCGACCCACAAGCCAATATTTCTTCGATGTCACGGCGCTCTTGCTTTCTGCTTCCCCCGGAGTCCTTATCCCCCACCACCATTGCAGTGGGAGAATTCTCTACCCCTGTGTTCACTTTTAATCCATGGATATTCCTTTGGCCAGGAGATTTAGGTATCCGGGGGTATATGATTAAAGGTTGATTGTCAGAACTACCCTCTTCCACAAGACTCAAATATGATGAAACCATGGCCTGCATCTCTTCCTCTGATCTCACAGTAATCCTGTCCCCATCTTCATCATCATATTCAAAAGCCTGGATGTCTGATTTCTCCAATATTTTGTTTATAACACTCAGGGTTTCACTGAAAGACACTGAGTTTGGTCTCACAGTCCAGTCCATACCCTTCTCTGCAGAATCAGGCAAAATTCTCAGCACAATATTTTCGTCCTCCATGTCTCTAGCATATCAGACACCTGTTGGATGCCTTGCCACTCTTGTCAGTCCTCCTTTCAGACAGTTATTAACTTTTTAAAACTTTTTTTCTGGCCACTAAAACTCATTTTCACATTTTTTGAGTAATTTCCCTACTTTCCACTAGATGGCTAGAGTTAATTGCCCTCTGGCGGAAAATAATAAAGCAAAAAAAAAAGAAAACCCTGGGGAGGCACTCTCAATCATTTCTTAAATTCATGGGGAGGCACTACCAGAATATAGGAAGCAATCTTCAAAATTCAAATAGGATCCTTCTGATTTTTTATTGATAGGCCAGCCCAAGTAGCAAGTAGGCTGCCAGCCTGGGCCCGGTTTCACGATCGCAGTCCCCAATGGGGCCTGCCCCGCTGTGGGGCACTCCCCAGGGAGCATGCCCCATTGGGGCACTCCCCATTGAGTTTCACAAACCAAAACTCACCCAGTCCCCACGGGGACAGCCCCGAGCACGGGGCATGCCCCGTTGCGTCATGACGCAAATTTTATGCGCTGCCGATCGCGGCACTTTTGAGGGATATTTAAGCTTTGCTCACCTAGATCTCATGGCTATCCATTTGGGGATCATTGGGACGAGTCTGTAACAATTTTCAGAATGAAGATTGACCAACTAGGAGCTGAGAAAATGGGCTCTGAAGTTTTGAGTGCAGACCCATACCAGACTTGGCAGTCCCAACAAAACAATCTCATTGGAAGACCTTCTTCTTCTTCTTCTTCCTGTAGGTTCCGCCTCTAGGTAGGCGAACCACTCAGAGTAGACTCAGAGTGTAGTTTTGGCTTGAGGGGGGGGATCTTCTCCAGGTCTTGAGCCCGGGGGGGGGGGGGGGGATCTTCTCCAGGTCTTGAGTCCAGCGGGGAAAGCAGCTTCAAACGGCGATTGTGTAGGGCAAACAGCATGTTTCTGCACAGTTCTCTGATGCCGGTTGGCAGATGATGTCCAATGGGATCCAGGATGTAATAGATGAGAATTTCTGGGTCTATTTCCTTTCTGGCTGTCCGGGTATAGGATAGGAGTCTGGAGATATATGGCAACCTGGCGCTTCTCAGTGACTTGCATAACAGCACAAAGTGTTTTTCGTCTTCTTCTCCATCATCACACAGTGGGCAGGTTTCTCTACGTTTTTTCCCAGCAATCTGGCTGCTTGACAAGGGATATCTTCTGACCAGTAATTTGGTGACCACTGTCATCTTCAGGATTGATGTTAAATCGTTAGCACCCTCCAGGGACTTGTGTAGTTTTCCCAGTTCAGCTTCCTCCAGATTTAGAAATCTAAGCGATGACATGTCTTCTGCTGCACACTTCAGCTTGTCCGTCCAGTTTTTCAGAACAGCCGCCTTGGTGATTTTTCTCCATTTTTTCCTGTCCGGGGGATGGTCAAAGATGTCATAAGCAGTAGGTAGCTTGTAAATGTGTAGCAAGCGACGAATCCAGGCTGCCCAGCTTGATGAGGTGGCTTCTTTTACTGCTACTTGTCGTCTTATCAGTTGGTTTATGAAATTACCAGGAGAGTTACTCTCTGCTCCAGTTGCAATGTTGCCAACGAGACTGATTGCTCTTATGTGGATTAATGCTTCAGCTGGGGCTACTCCACTCAGTAGATAGATAGCTGCACCTGCAGTCGATGGTGGTAGGTGTAAAATGTGGCGCAGATTTCTTCGGTGGTAATTTTCAATCCTTTCTGTCTCTTTTTCTGTCAGCACCAGGGTTTCCAGGCCGTACAGCAGTTGTGGCAGGACATAAGTAGAGTAAATAGTCAGAGCCACCTCAGGACCACTACCATTCAGGCCACACAGGCCGGCACCAAGTAGACTGTATGCAGTCCTTCTTGCATCTTGAATGCGTGCACTAATAGTCTCGGAGTTGTCGTTTCTGCTATTTCTGAATATTCCTAGGTGCTTTTCACTTTCTGATGTTCCAATTGGTGTTCCATTCAGGTAATTTATCAGTTGGTTTATTATTTAATATTCTGCAGCACCATTCTGCATCATTTCATCAGTTTCTGCTTCTTTCAGTGTTTGATTCACTGGTGTTTTTTTCATGTTTGGGATTTTGCACAAACTGCATGAGAGGCAAGTTGGATTTTGCAATGTTTACAGTGTGTCTCACGAGATATCTCACGAAATATCCTCCCGGGACTACCTGAAAGGCGTGACGAGGACGCGGGACGGGACGTGACGGGCGGGACGAACTGAATGGCGTGACAATATTACGGGACAGCACTTTAGAAGTTAAAAACGACCCTTGTGACATGGCTATTGGCTCCACAGAAACAGCAGACCCCAATTTAGAAAGCTTAGATAATTTCCAGTTCCATGACAAACCTTATTTCTCCAATTTCTGTCTCTTTCCACGAAAAATATGATGACTTTCCACAAAGTTAGACAAAAAAGATATGACAAAAGTAGAAAATAAGTGACACCTTTATAATCACATTTGACCAATTTACTCCCATATCTGGCATTGATGAAATCTGAGATCTCCTAATCTGAAGCCAATCTTTTAAAAGCAACTTATAAATTTTATTTAGTTCCAAAGAGTCTCAAAGACCTAAAATTGCAGTTAAAAATTATCTATTTTGGTGCAAATTTCATTGTGTAAAGTGTTGTGATTAAGTCCCCAAAAACTACACTTAGGCCTACACTCATGTCTACAGGCCGAAATACTACACTTAGGCCTACACTCATGTCTACAGGCCAAAATAATCAAAACCATGAAAATCTGTATTTATGCTTCATACAAAATGTTTGCTAATCCTTAAAAAAAATAAGTCCACTGTTAATTTGTTAAATAGGAGAAACCGGGGTATGTTGGTCCTCTTTCGTACTTTTTTTCTCTCACTTTTCTTTCAATATTCATAGAAATTTTAGGCAAATCTAAAAGGCATACCACAAAAGGTATTTTCATTGGAGAATGGATAACTCTGGATGTTGCAGTAAAAAAAAAATCAGTGATGGTCCAACATGCAACAAGATTGGATAAAGGCCTATGCCCCGGTCTCCCGTACTCGGTGATTTCTCAAATTGAATTACCTGTGATTTCCTAATAAAAAGAAGTGTCAATTTACTTTGTGATACATTTTCAAATCAGGGAAATATTGGAAAACTTGCTCTGAAAAAAATAAAAATAAAAATACTGGTATTTGGAAATTCTTCAATGAGACTGTGGACGGGGTTTTGTGTCCCCCTGTCCCTCGGTTATTTTACTTTTGAATTCCCTGTCCCTTTGCAATTTTGAATTTCCTGTCCCTTAGCTCTGAATGGAGTTTTATATCCTTGGCCATTTACTTTTGAATTCCCTGTCCCCCATATCCCCCCATCCAGAGCCTCTTCAATGTCCATGTACATAAGCAGATTCCGTAGTTAACTAACTTATACTTTTTTTATAAATGGAAATACTGGATTTTCAAAGGATGTGTTATCTGATTATACTTATTGTAGAACTTCTGTAGAAATAGACTCATTTTCTTTCATGAAAACATTTATGATATCCCATCTTAATTGGAATAGCCAAAAGTGTGAAATTTGTGAAAGAAAAAAAAAAATCAGTGAGATCAAAATTAATGTCCCTCAAAAGACCACTTTTGGCCAAGACTTACCATTCCATTATGCAAGAAACTAGCTTACAAATGAGCTGGGCTTTCTAAAAAGTGGTCTGCCATTTCAGTATCATCAGTGGTAGCTTAACCGTTGTCATATCCATTGATTAATAGCTGTCCCGTTTCACTGTCACGCCATTCAGTTCGTTCCGCCCGTCACGTGCCGTCCCGTGCCTCCGTCACGCCTTTTAGGTTCTCCCTATCCTCCCCCCCTCCAAACGAAATTAACAGTAGATGGCAGGGCAAGCTGTTCATCCCACTCAGTGCTGCCACCAATTTTACCTCGACAACAAAAAAGAAATAAAAGCGGGTAAAAGAGCCCCATACATGGACAAGCTCTCGAGGAAACAAGCGAGCATCATATTCGCCGCCAGGACGAGGATGATCGACATAAAATCAAACTTCAAGAATAAATACACAAACTTAAAATGCAGACTGTGTGACCAAGAAGAGGAGACCCAGAAACACATTCTGGAAAGCTGTGAAAAAATAGACAGATCGAAGTACGGAAAAATAACAAACGAGGATATCTTCACGGAGGAAATAACAAAGCTGAAACAGACTGCAGCAAAGCTGACAAATATAAAGGACATACTAAAGAGTGCAGCACCCTGTAGAGGGGGGCAGCCCGGCTAACCCGGACAAGCACACCCAGAGAGAGAGAGAGATCAGCTAAATTGCAGATATAAATGAATTAAAACATTTTCAATGCAATCAAAAGAAAGAAAAAATATAATCCATACCCAAGGCAAACCTTTATTGAATTAGATTACTAAATGCAATGTGCAATCAACCCTAAAGCAGAATCCATACAAACATATTTTAAGAATGCTTACAAATCAATTACCACTGCATGATACCACCCAAAGTTCCAAACATTATCTGTGGACTTGACTCAAGTTCAATCAAAATGCAAATCTAATGAGAAAAATATTCTGAAACATTTTCCCAGTTGATGCAGCTATAAGTAGGGAAAATTCATTTTTTTTTAACTGTTCGAATTTAGAAGTCTTTCAGTTACATATTAGAGGTACACCATAAGTAGAGATAGACACAGCAATTGGGGGGGGGGGTATCAGACGGTGTCCGCCCGCCAGTCCGAGGGCACGCCAGTCCGAGGGTGCGCCGGTCCGAAGGCCCATCATTCCGAGGGCCCGCCAGTTCGAATTTCTGATACCCTGAGGGCACCATGGTGCCCTGAGGGCATCGTAATTGCCCTGAGGGCATACCCTTTTCATGGTGCCCTGAGGGCATCACTATGAGGGCCCATCACTCGGTATGTCAGAGTCCCACCTGGAGGAGTGGGAAGGCCCTGCACTCCGAAGGTCCGTCAGTCGAAATCCCCTCAGGGCACTCTCTCTGATGCCCTCAGGGGAATGGCTGATCTATGTGTGTGTCTGTCTAGCTTTCTAGCTTTCAATCTGACTATCAATAAGTCTGTCTTTCTATCAATCTTACCATATATCTGTCTATCAAGCTGACTTTGTCTATCCAGCTTGCCTCCCTGTCGAGCTGTCTTAAGATAGTCTCACCTGGACTTACTTATGTGGTAGGCCCCTACAGCAATTTCAATTGTTTACCAAGTGCTATGTCCTCCTCCTTCCCTAATTAACCTTCCCTTGCTACCCAGGTGCATAAATGCAGGATGTATAATATACTTCATAACACAATCACCCATCCGTCCAGTGGCATCTTCTATCTCTAAAGATTTCATGTTTATATGTATTCCTTCCTTCCTTCCATTCATCCTCCATTCTTCCTTTTTTCTACATTTCCCAAAGTTCTACCTTCCTTTTCTTCTTTCTTTTCTAACTATTACCTTTCTTCCTTCCTTTGGTTCAACCTCCCTGCAGCTGATAAGATTTTGAACCCATGGTTGTTTATGGATCTACTTTGCTGTCTTAATAATTATATTTTTCTTGATGCCTATCTACCTATCTATTTATCTATCTGTCTAAATATCTATCTATCTATCAATCTATCTATCAATCTATCTATCTATCTATCTATCTATCTATCTATCTATCTATCTATCTATCTATCTATCTATCTATCTATCTATCCATCTATCTATCTATCTATCAATCTATCTATCTATCTATCTATCTATCTATCTATCTATCTTAGCCAGTCACATGAACTGCATTTGCAACGTTTTTGCAACGTTTTATATCCTATTACAGAAACTCATACTTTGCAGTATTAGTGTAAAGCAATTCTGAGTTATTTCATCATACAGATGATCATGGTATCATTTATTTTGCGAAATATGCCTACACTTATTCTCACTATCTTTAGAGAAGGCCCCTGATTTCATTGGATTTGTGGCTCATCTGAGATGATTGACTAACCTGATGCAGTTAGCCCATCATCCAATGTGGATGCCAGTGAAACAGCTGAGCAAAATTAGTTAGATTTCCATGTAATAAAGCAATTTGAAGTGTTGAATATAGTTGTCAGCATGACCTTATATGTATTTGACAAGGAACAAAACGTAATTGGGACCCCCTAAAAATTAAAAGCTAATGCCAAAGATATTTGAGGTTTTCCTCAATTAAATGTCCCATGGGCTCTGACTAATGTTTTATCTCATGCTGTTTTTTGCTTGCAAGTGCAACTCTATTGTGGGAGGCAGCCTAGGAAAGCTGAAGGACGGAAGGAAGGAATGAAAGAAAGAAGGAATGAAGGGAGGAATGAAGTGGGGCTCGTAAGGAAGGGGGGGGGGAGAAAGGAAGGCCTCAAGATAGATAGACAGATAGACAGATAGACAGATAGACAGATAGACAGATAGACAGATAGACAGATAGACAGATAGACAGATAGATAGATAGATATAGATCCTTACTATACAGAAAAATAGATTTATATATAAATATAAGCAAATGGGACTGGGTATAGATAGATATTCTGTCTACAAGCAACTCTTAAAGTGCTTGCACGTTATTTTTTATTTTTTAGCTTGAAATACCACAATTTGGTATAAGAACACAATAGCAACCCCAGTAAGATGTTAAATAGGGTCGGCTGAAAACAGTTTTTTTAAAATTTCAATATGCTAGTGGTACAGAAAGTATATAATATGTATATAAACCTGTATTAATATAACATCAGACTATAAGCATGGAAATTTACAGAAGTATAATTATTAATAATGTTATGTTTATTATGTTATTTTGTATCAAATGTGTGTGCATGCCAGGCTATGCCTGTTACAGTTTTTCTTAACTTGCATGCATTAATTCACCTCAAACACACTCTTTACTTTTTTACTTATTTGCTTTATATACATGTATTTACGATGTGTTTGGGAAAAATAAATAATCTAATCTAATCTAGTCTAAAGTTGGTTGTGGCCAAAAAATGAAAATGGGTGCAAAAAAAAATTGTGGCATGCGACTTGTGCCGGGCTACTCTGGCTTTTATGAAAATGCATATTTTCAGTCATTTAGCATGCTTTTTAAACCATTTTTGGCCTGATTCATCGGGCCGGGGCACATTGGGACAGTCATTTTTACGACTCTCTGGCTGCAAAAGGGTAGGTGCAGTCTATTTTATCATGCCTTGCATTTAAGCTCAATAGTGTTGGTGATATTCATGCAAACTTCTGAGTTCTTCAGTGCCTTCGGCATTGAGCAAAATTAGTAGACGTTAAAAGCGTCCCAATGTGCCCCCGTTCCCGCTATTCTATTTGTAGGAACTACACAGAAAGCAGCAAAATGGAAGAATTGACCGCCATTTTGGAAAATGGCTTCCAGTAGCCACCTAAGCTAAATCTGAAGTGGCTCCCTATCCAAATATGTTTGTATAGATGTTTTTTAAGTGTGCGCCAAGTTTAATATGATTCTATGTATAAATGCACTATTTTTTTACATACCTGTCCCGCCACTCCGGGCACTTTTTTGTTCCTCAGAGCACATTGTTGTTCCCCAGGGCACTTTGTTGTTCCCTAGGGCACTTTGTTATTCCTCAGGGAACTTTGTTGTTCCTCAGGGCACTCTAGTGTTCCTCATGGAACTTTTTTTCTTACTTGGGGCACACTTGTGTTCTTTGGAGCACTCTCATGTTACCAAGAGTACTCTTTTGTTCCAGAGTCCACTTAATTGTTTACCCTTGTCCAGTTTTGCAACAGTAAAAGTGACAAGTCATACTCTTGTGTATCTGTGTGGTGGTGAACTGTCATGGGTTCAAGAAGTGAAACATCTTCGATAAATTCTCTGCAGAAATATGAATGAAGGCCCAGAAATTAAAAAGCAGAGATTTGGCAGGAAAGACTAATCTGCTAATGGTCACTCAACATAAGGCACCTGATGTTGTCCCAGTTCATTGGTACTCTCAATTGCATGAGTCCTTTGATTTTCTTGTCAGGCAATTGACAGGTGCTGCCCTCTCTTGTAATTTTAAAACTTGATGGTCAAATGACCAGTCTAAGGCCTTGACCCAGCTGTAACCCAGTGACCCTGACTGAGGTCCCTTGCCATAGATAATGCAACTACATGTAAAAATGCATGGATTTTATGGAACTACTGATGTATCAGATCCAACCAGCGTGCTAGATAGTGAGGATGACTGCAAGGATCATGAAACGGTGCAGGTAGTGTGCAAAACATATTTAAAACATCATGTTCAGTCCTCAGAAGTCCTTTTGTTTACGTTTTTTAATGTAGTTGTTTCTGACTCTTATCCATTAGGTATGACAGGCCCATATATATACAGGCGAATCCATCCGAGCCCTGAAGTGCTGCAAGGAACCATTATGACCCAAGAAAGAGTGCCCCAAGGAGTTCAAAAGTGCCCTTAGGACAACAAAGTGTCCAGAGGAATACATAAAATGCCCTGAGGTATACAAAAAGTGCCATGAAGAAATAAAAAGTGCCCTGAGGATTTATTAGTAACTTGAGGAACACATGTGTGCCCTGAGGGTACAAATAGTGCCCTGAGGAATCAACGAGTGCCCCAAGGAGCCAGGGAGGAGCAGAACAGTGACAACATGCTATAAGGCAAAAAGGTGCCCTGAAGTTCTGCAAGGAACCATTATGACCCAAGAAAGTGTGCTCAGAGGAGTTGAAAAGTGCCCTTAGGACAATAAAGTACCATTAGGAATGCATGAAATGCCCTAAGGTATACAAAAAGTCTTATGAAGAAATTAAAAAAAGTGCCCTGTGGAATTCAGAGTACCCTGAGGAAGAAAGGGGTGTACTGAAGATACAAACTGTGCCCTGAGGTACTAAAGAGTGAGGAGCAGAACAGTGGCAGAATGCCCAGAGACAAAGTGGTGCCCTGAAGCAGACTCCATGAGTCCCTCTACAGTTTGTCTAACAACATACGAATTCGTGTTTGGCCTGATTGCTCCACATCTACAGGTCACACAGTGGAAATACACATAGTCACAGGTAGAATAGCTATTTTATAATTTGTCTATCACGTTTATGGGATGTTTTGGTTGTGTTATTGTCAGATCTTTGATGACAACCGTCCATGCTAGAAATGAGACTGACGGTAGTATTTTTTTGCCAATCACAAGCAGTGTCAGTGACCATGAAGTGCCCTGAGGAATAACTGACCAAAACAGTATCCTGCCAAGAGGATTTGAAAAGTGCTCCAACAAGAGTATGCAGCAAGTTGTATATTTGTATTATATTTGTATAATTATATATATATATATGCCTTAAGCAATACAAAAAGTCAGCAAGAGAAATATGATGGGAGGGCTGGTCTAGTGATAGCATGCACTCCTTCAAGTTACTATAAAATCCTCGGGACTTTTATTTCTCTGTGGCACTTTTTGTATACCTCAGGGCATCTTATGCATTCCTTTGGGCACTTTATTGTCAGACCCAGTCCTAAGGGCACTTTTCAACCTCTTCCTTGGGTCTTTCTGGTTCCTAACAGCAGTTCAGGGCACCTTTTAGCCTTAGGGCATGCTGTCATTGTTTTGCTCCTCAGATGGTTACTTGGGAAAATCGTTGATTCCTCGGGGCACTATTTGTACCCTCAGGGTACTTATTTGTTCCTCAAGTTACTAATAAATCCTCAGGGAACTTTTTGTTTCTTCGTGGCACTTTTTGTATACCTCAGGGCATTTCATGCATTCTTCTGGGCACTTTATTGTCCTAAGGGCACTTTTGAACTCCTTGGGGCACTCTTTCTTGGGTCGTTCTGGTTCCTAACAGCACTTCAGGGCCTTAGGGCATGCTGTCACTGCTCCTCCGTGGTTCCCTGGGGAATGCATTGATTCCTCAGGGCACCTTGTTGTTCCTCAGAGCACTTTGTTTTTCCTCAGGGCACATTGTTGTTCCTCAGGGCACTTTGTTGTTCCTCAGGGCACTTTGTTGTTCCTCAGGGCACTTTGTTGTTCCTCAGGGCACATTGTTGTTCCTCAGGGCACATTGTTGTTCCTCAGGGCACATTTTTGTTCCTAAGAGCACTTTGTTGTTCCTCTGGGCACTTTGTTGGTCCCCAGGGCACTCTAGTGTTCCTCATGGAACTTTTTTTCTTACTTGGGGCACACTTGCGTTCTTTGGAGTACTCTCATGTTACCCAGAATACTCTTTTGTTCATGAGCCCACTTAATTGTTCCTACCTGAGGGTCAGACAATGTGAACATAACATTTCTAATTGGTGGAGGGCTTGTCTGTTCATCATGTAGAAATGTATGACAGAAATGATGTTGCCATAGTGTGAACAGCATGTTGAAATTTTTTACACTGTTGCGACAATCTCACATTCTATTGTCGTGTCTTTGTCTTTACAACATTATGAAAATGTTGCTGCAATGTCACTTGCCCACATTATAATAATCTTGAATGTTGCTTCACAATGTAAATCATAGTAGGCGACTGAAGTTATGCTTGTCAAAAATGTGGCATAGTTTTAGAAAAACTATGACTGCTACTATGATATGACTTGAGATCTGTGTACTAATTAGCCAAACATCAAGTCTACATGTATATATGTAGACTACTTGATTTCGATAAATGCCCTTTCAAATATAATACATTCTATCCTATTGATACCCTTTGACATGTAATACATGCATGTGTGTGGTTCATATAGGAATTCCAGTAAATTGTTTTAGTCAACTCACGACGTCTGCTATTCCCCTATCACCTTGACACAGCTCATTTGGCATTCCATCAACCTTGTAATTGCATGCACTGATTTGTGCTCTCATCTGATTTAAAAGTAAACAGTTCTCTCTGTCATCCCAATACAAACTACATCAGTTTCTCACAGTTAGGGCAGAACCGTTAAGTATTTCCAATGCATATAACATATCGTGTGGAGCACTTGTACCTTCTCATTCTTCAGTTGAATGTTTCTTTATTCCATGACCAGCCATGTTGTTTCCCAAATAACACCAAACCTTCCCAGGAAAATACCCAACTGTGGAGGGACAAAAACTCCAATTTCCCTCAAAAGAAGTTGCCAACAGAAACCTCTTGTGTTTAGTACAGAATGGTTAAGTTTTGGTGGAAATTGACTGTTAAAAATTGATGATGTTTTCGCTATCAAGCCAATATACGTTCATAGCTGGTCAAGTGGTCATGGAATAAAAACATTACGTGGGTCAATACAAAACAATCCATGTAATAATATGTAAATCACCCTCTTCATGATTTCAACCCCGAATATATAATCGCTAAAGGCTGGTTTTGAATCCATGGATTCTTGTTGTCTATCCAGCTATCTAGATGTAGTCTTCTCATCTCATAATCATACGGCGTTCACCAAAAAATTAAAGTGCTGCCCTGGCTGATCCGGAGCATGTACACGCACGACAAGAGCATGAAAGCAAGCAAGCAGCCTGCTGTAGTGCATACCAAGTTACAAAATCCAGATAAACCGCTGATAATTTTTTTAACAATTTCCTTTTCTAAGAAGGTGCTTAAGTTTGGCTTTGAGTCTTAGAAAAGGAAATTGCTGACAAACTCTCCTCTGATGATATCCTAAAATTCTATATTACATTTGTCAATGACACACTTGTTTTGGCAAAGCCTGAAAATTTCCAATTTGTACAGGATAGACTTAATTACTTCAATAGCCAGCTCAAATTTACTAGTGAAGAATTCGTTAACAATGTCCATTTTCTCAATATTTCCATAACATCAAATTCAACTACAGTCTTCCGTAAACTAGCCCTACAGGACAATATGTACATTATCATAGTTTCGAACCGTGGTATACTAAAATTGCTTGGATTAGGTCATTAGTAAATAGAGTTCATAAAATTTGTTCAAACGACAATCTCCTCGAAATTGAATTAAACAGAATAAAACTATTTCTGTCATGGAATGGTTTCCCCAAAGCTTTGGTCAACCGTCTCATAAAACAATTTGTACCCAAGTTTGGACCACCCAACCCCAATACTCCCCATCTTGATATCCCAAAAATTTTTATAACACTTCCATACATCGGAAAACTAGGTGAAAGCCTTGTCAGAAGACTCAAAGCCAAACTTAAGCACCTTCTTAGCAAACCTATTAAAATCCAAATACACTGGCAAACTACAAAAATTATAAACTCTTTACTGATGCAAAAGACCCCACACCTAAGGAATATAAATCTTCAGTTGAATATAAATTTACTTGCCCCAGCTGCTCTGCCATGTACATAGGTAAAACGACAGGAATATAATTGCTCGTATTACAGAGCATGCTAAACCAAATAGTTAATTTTTTAATCATATCATCCATTGTAGTAATTTTAAACACCTCCATGGTATCATCAATTTACCTCATACACTTTTTGACCAGTCCTTCATTCTACTTTACAATATGATTTTTGATAACATTACATTAATTGACAATGCCTCTCACTGGTCCCTTTCACTGTATAAAGAAGCCCTTGCCATAAGACAAATTAACCCTCAGCTAAATCATGGCCTTAAAGCTTCAAGAGAATTCCAGTTATTTGGATAAATGCTTACATTGTTTAAATCCGTTTAATTTTGTTTCTCCCCATTACTTGATCTTTATGTTTAAATCTATGTTGATACTTTTTTTCTCTGTTGAAATCTTTATATTTCAATCTTTATGTTTTAATCTCCTCTTCTATTAGTCCATGTTATTTTCATTCTGATGATGGTCATTGTATGATCGAAAATTAAATGTAATCATGAAACTTTCATTATACAGAGTTATTTTCATCGTCGTGTACTCAAAGTTACGAACTGTCATATTATGCCATCAAGATTGTGAAAAACTGCAACAGACCAAATTAATGAAGGGGTAATTGCGCTATATATCTCACATAGACTCATCAATATAAAGGCCTGCCAGGCTTGCATCGCGCGATTCGCGCATGGCTTGGCCTTGTATTGTGTATGATTTGGTCTGATTTTGCGGATCTGATCAATTGCATAATTGGTGTAAATGTCTTGGATTTACATAATAGACTATGGGCCTAAGCCCTAATAATTAAATTTTAAAAAGCCCCTTTCCCACTGGACACATATCATCACGTTTCATTACATATTGGTAAAAATCAGAAAACGTGGACAAAGGCATGAGTGATCACGTTTCTCATGATCATCAATGAAGAGCCCCTTTCCCACTGGACACGTTGGCTTGCGTTTGCTAAGGCAGCTACAAAACGCAATGGATCCGCAGTGAGTTATGCAACAGTGGCGGAGCTATGGGGGGTCCTGGGGGGCCAAGGCCCCCCAAATGGATTAGTGGCCGCCCCACTGCCCCCCCCCCCATTTCAGATTTGAGAAATTTGAAAAATATTTGAGCAGAGCACGTCCGTCTTTTGTGAGCTGAGCTGGCACTCACCTGTAACGGATCCTCACCTGAATGACAATTGCCGGCGCCCTTTATAAAGTTCTACGGCATTTGACAATTTTTTATTTTCTTTGGAATTATCTGGCAGTAGACATATCTGCATCCAAACTTTTTAGTGCGGCCTTTGGACATTTGGCCTAATTTTCAAGATCCCAATTTAATATAATTTCGAATAAATTCTTGTGGAAATGATTTACAGTTTTTAAATATGTTTGTTCAATAGAATAGAATAGAATAGAATAGAATAATCTTTATTTATACTCGAGTATATATAACAAGAATAAACAACATCAGCCATAGGCTGGTATTCGAGTAAAAAATATGAGGCTATTTACAAACAACAAACTAAAAACAAATAAGACAGGATAAGCAGGATGTACAAGTATATACAAGCATACAGATTCTACTCATGATAAATAAAATTAAGGCAATTACTGCAATCTACAGTTTTACATTTCCAATATATCAACTTTGATTTAAAATCACTGACACTTTCACAACTTTTCACATGTACCGGGATAGAGTTCCAAAGTTTGGCACCAGCATATAATACAGATTTGTAACCGTAACGTTTTGTCTTATAAGAGTACATTTTGATTTTCTGATCATCTCTCAGATCATAATGCGGAACATTTAACGTAAACATATCATTAAGGTACTTCGGATTACATTTGTTATAGCATTTAAACATAAAAATGGCTAAGCATTTCAATCGCAGAACAAGTAGTGTAGAACATTCAGCACTAGTCAACAAATTAAAATAATCACTCGTAAAATCTTGGAGCACAAAACGTAAACCTCTTTCATGCAGTTTTTCCAATTTTCTAGTTGCGGTCTTGCTGCAAAAATGCCAAACAATAGGGCAGTAGCCAAATATAGAATTTATAAAGGCTGTCATAAGTGCACGTCTCTCATTGAGACTTTTGACCATTTTGGATAACTTCATTATTATATTAAGGTTTTTGCTGGCTTTTTTACACAAGACATTGACATGCTCATTAAAGTTTAACTGAAAGTCAATATTTACACCCAATAGTTTTACACATTTTGAGGACACAATTGTTGTATTATCTATTATAATCTGGTCTTCCTCATTAGCTTTTCTATTTCGATCCAGAAGTAAATACTGAAATTTTGACGCATTTGCCTTCATCATGTTTTCCTTAAACCATTTAATGCACATTTCTGAGTTTTTAGATAGAGTACTTTTTACAATATTCAAATTTTGTCCTATTACAGCAATTGTGTTGTCATCTGCATAATTGTACATATTCTCATTAATTACAAAGAGCAAATCATTTATGAAGATATTAAAGAATACAGGGCCTAAAATACTCCCTTGGGGGACACCTTTTCGTAAATGATACCAGTTACCTTTAAAACCTTGTAGCTTTACCCTTTGCCTCCTCCCAGATAAGTACGAAGCCATTAGGGCACAAGCTTCAAGACTAAACCCATAAGCATGCAACTTCGAAATGAACAATTTATGAGGCAAACAATCAAATGCTTTGCTTAAATCCATCAAAATCACTCCAACAACATTTCCATTATCTAAAGCACATTTCCATTCATCTGTGGCATTAATCAATACATGTTCACATCCATATTTTTTACGGAAGGCGGACAGTTTGTCAGCATAAATTTGAAGGAGGAAATCATTCATTTGGTTCATAAACTGGTTTTCAAAAATTTTTGACATAGCAGTTAGGCAGCTTACTGGCCTATAATTCTCTTTTTTGAAATCATCTTTAGATTTAAAAATTGGCAAATATTCCCCTCTTTTCAGGCTGTCTGCAAATTTGTTCATGGATATAGACATGTTGATTAGTCTTGCCATTGGATAAGCAAATTCTGAGGCTGCTGACTTGAAGAACATTGGAGCAATATTATCATAGCCAGTAGCTTTCTTTACGTTCATACATTTCATATATCTATAAACAGATTCCGCCTTTACACTTTGGAAATTAAATACATTCTGTTGTGAAACCATTGATTTGATATTTGTTATGCTGCTGTGATTTTCATGCTTCTTGATGGCATCAACAACATGTGGGAGACTTACATCATCAAAATTATCTGGCTCCCCAATATCATCAGCTATAGAGTCAAAATATTTTCCAAAAACATCACAAACATCTTTTGGATTATGAATAATTTGATCTTGCTCTTTCAATGTAATATGGCTTGAGATACTGCTTTTGTTCGACAAGAAAGGTTTGAAAGCAGCCCAGAAATCCTGGGGTCTACTTGCATTTATACATTTTGTTTTAAAGTAAGTGCTTTTAGATTTTTTCAGGACTGCATTTGCATGATTCCGCATTTTCCTGTAGAGTTCCCAGTTTTCATTGGATTTATTTTTCCAGTATCTATTGCGAAGCTGATTTCTTCTTAATATTGCTTTTCTTAATTTTGAGTTCATGTAGGGTACACTGTCTTTTTTCAATGTTTTTTGCTTAAGAGGGGCATGGGAGTTGATTACATCATTAACTGCAGTCTGATATGCCCAAGTAATATCATCGATATCATCAAAGCATTCGAAAGCATGGAAAGGAATACAGTGAATATCAACTCGATACTGGTCTTCATTAAACTTTTTGAGGCTTCGATAGTATATCTTACGAGGCACTGAGACAGGAGCATGCATTTTCGTACAAGTACAGATCATTTTATGACAATCACTAAGTCCTGTGTCAAAAACAATACTTTCATAAAAGCGCCTGGGCATAGTAACTAGGATAACATCAATTAGTGAGGGATTGTTTTTTGACTTAAAACAGGTTGGTTCTTTCACCAAATTTGATAAATTATACAAGTCACAGAAATCATGAAGTTTGCTGCCACTGTTCGCCATGTTAATGTTCATATCACACCATAATAACAACATTACTAGTTTCAGCAAAACATTTCTCACATATTACAGAAAGCTCATTTATATATGAATTATTACAGGTAGACGGCGGTTTATAAATTGACATAAAAATCCATCTGTCTTTTCTCAACCGTACTTCGATGATAATATGCTGAAAATCAGAACACTCATTTTCAAGATCACAGCGTCTAAAATGTGTGATGTCAGAGCGGACATAAGTTACTAAGCCATGAGCTCTTCTTGTCACATCCTTACGATAACATTTAAAGTTTGCAATTTTAACCACAGCATCAGATACATGTTCATCCAATTTGGATTCACCTATACTTAGTATATCAATAAGTCCTTCAGACATCACTTCTTTGACTTCCTCAAAATTTTGTAGTAAGCTGTTTATGTTTAGGTATCCGGACATTAAACCTTTGCTGTGAGCCAATTTGTATTGTTTCAGTACATGGAAAGTGTTTTCATTTTCAGCACTAACATCACAAATAAAATCAGTCTCATCATTAGAATCAGTCTCATCATTAAAATCACACACATTTGATTCATTTTCACTTGCGAAATTTGTATACTCATTGTTAACATTATCAAGTAAAATATCAGTTAGAAAGTTATGATTTTCGGACAAACTTTCAGAAGGGAGGAGTTTATCTTGCATTAAAATAATTTTATCACATAAAGTATAAAAATAGTCATTTGCTACATGATCAATGATCCCGGCGCCGTTTTCAGCAGTCTCTTTTGATGGAATTCCATGTATCGCCTTTGTTTCGTCGGCACTACCATCATAGCCACCACTTTAGTAGTAGGAGTAGGAGCCAGTTCGTTCACTGCACAGCTTTGCTTTGTGGCCCAGGCGTTCACATGACCAGCATTTGAGGGGGCTTTCCCATCTACATGAGTGGGTCAGATGGCCGCTCTCACCACAGTTATAACAAGCTGGCTGCTGGGACCTTGTAGCGTTCCGACTTGGTTCAGACTGGTATTTGCGGGATGGTCTGTTTGGCCGGCTCTGGTTGGACGGGAAACGATCGGTGGGTTGGGAGTTTCTCTGGATCCTGTTTCTCTGGATCGGGGGAAACAGCTTTGGGTAAGAATACTCTTCCGTAGACCAAGCTTCGTCATCATTTTGTCTTTGGGGTTTTGCCATGGACTTCCTGACACGCATCAGTATCTGACCCATTACATTTTGGCCAAACCACTGATCAAAGTCTGAACTTCTGAAATCCTGCAACGCAAGGCCAATACCCCAAAGACGACTTTTTGTTGCCTCTCCTATTTGGTTTTCGCCAGTGTCGAGCAGGGCTTCCCTCGCTTTTGTGTTTTGACTGTACTTTGCCATATTGGCAAGGTACAACACACGCTCGCCCTCAGTTTTCCATTTTCCCTCACTATACCCTTTTACGTCTTTGTGGAGGTTGAGTATTTCGTAGGGATCATTTGACTTCAAAATGCGTTCAGCTTTGTCATTGTCACCGAAAAATTTGGCCTTAGAGTAACCGAATAGTTGTTCATTACATGAGTACATCTTTCCATCAACTGTAATGGGAGCTTCAGTGTACAGGTTACTAAATACAGAATTTCGGCCATAGAAGACTGTTGTGCCATTTCTCGTTCTGGTGTGTCGACCATTGTTTTGGGTTGGGACAGTTTCAGAAAGAGGGGCTGTATTGGGGATCATGGTGTCACTTCTTTTGGGGTGGGACTTTGGCACATTAAACTTCGTCATATCAGTGACCTTCAGGTTTTTTACGAGACGACCCATGCCTGCAGGTGTGAGATGCAGTCTGTCAGTGGGTAGGAGCATCGCTTCATCAGGAGTGTTGTCAATATACCTGAAGTTAAGGTCATTGTTGATAAAGTCAACTTTCAGCTCAGCTGCAAGAGATTTTAATGCACTGTTGAGTTCATCAATTTTTGTGAGCTCCACCTTTCCATCAAGCCGTGGCAGGACACTGCAGAGTTGAACTGATTCGGCTTTTAGCTTAGCAGCTGCAATTGTCTTCCTTGCATGTCCTGCTATTTTCTTCACCTGCCTTTTTGTTGCGCAGTCATTTGTGCCACAGACTAAGCTTATGGTCTTGTACTTCATCTTAAGTGACTTCAGTTTTTTGGCAATGTCTGAGAAATGGGCGCCACTGATGGCTTTGATAGTCAGATCATCACTGGTTGCTTGGATATTTCTCAGCATTGAGTCCCCTATTAGAAAGTGACCTGTGATTTCATCCTCATCATCTGATTCATCTTCTGAGCTGCTGTCTTCACTATCATCACCCAGAATGTCAGCAAGGTCACTGCAGTCAAATCTCATCATCCTCCTTTGTAACTTGCTGTTTTGGGCTTTCAGAAAATGACATTCTGATATTTGTTTGTCAAGTTTACTTGATAGATTTTCGCTCATTTCAACTTGTTTTACAAGCAAGCTGTGAAGCATGGCAACTGAGCTACGGATATGCTGCAAGTCAGATACAATATGCCTGCACTTCATGCAGGTCCAAGTTGACTGAGTTGCATTGGGGTGTTGAAATTGGGCACATTCAATGTGAAAGTTCCTTTGGCATAGGAGACAGCGGAGCATATCATGGGTCATCACCCTCGATCTCTTACAGCCATCCATACACACGGGGGATCAGGATGATCAGCAGGATCCAGGGATTGATCATGGAGACCAGGAGTTCTGTCTTCAAGTTTTTCATCACTTTCCTCATCACTGGTATCAACAGAGCTGGAGGAGTCTTCTTTCTTGAAAACACTTTCTAGGTATGGGGCAGCAGACTTATGGGTAACACTGTACCCAAGAATGAAAATGTCTTTGGTAACTGTATTCTTCGCCCTCCTATTCTTCAGTTCTTTACTTTCATAGCCAATGAGCGTTTCTTGAAATTTCTTGAATATTTCCAGTCTCAAAGTCTGTAAGACTGGGAGTTCTTTATTTTCTAAAACTTTACAAATGTCACTTTCAGGATACTGGAAAACTTCATTGACATTGTGAAGAAAAGTCTCAGAATAATGGTCATTTTCAATGCCATTCAGCTCATTTAGCTGTGATATACGCAGCATGGTCATGGTTTTTCACAGTCTATCACACCTTGGACAATGGTCAGGCAGAAGTGTGTCTCTATTGTCTTTGGCTTTTTTGACACCCCCTCCTGACTTCAAACCCCAGGGAATGTAATGGGTGGGTCAAATTCAGCAAATTCAGGCCTATGCTAAAAGTTCAACCAAAGATAACACACCTGCACTTATATCCGTAACAATCCAAGGTACATAATCCAATAGACTTATCCTTTAGACACAAGTACATATAAATCAAATTTTGTTATTCCAAGTGATTGTGGTAGAAAATTGCATAATAAACAGAGAGATATTTTCATGTCCAATAAACAGAGAGATATTTTCATGTCCAATAATCTACCTATTTCCTAGAATGGTAGTGTTTCCCTATTTTGAACCTTCCCCTCTCTCCAGTATGCATACAATATCTATTGCAGTTCCATGCAAATTCAAAAAAATTGTGATTTGAGGAAATCTTTCCCTTCCCATTGTTGAGCCAAAGAAATAATGCGCCATTGGAATATTTCTTGAGAGGACTGAGTAACCAGAGTGATTTTTAGTACACACTGCACAGTTTTTCCTGTGTTGCATTTAATTTCCCTATAAATTTGGAATTTATGTCATTTCTAGCAATAGCTATCAGCATTTAGGCCTATTTGAGCCGATAGAAAAATTATCAATTTCATTAGACAATTCAAGTCTGTGTTAAAGTATCATGGCAATGATTGTAACATCACATTATTGTATGCAACCTTGAGATTGTCTTCTTTATGTGCAAGCATGGTCATTCATGTCGTATCAGGGAATTTTCCACCAGATACGGGCCATGCTCTTTAAAAGTAAGAGCAACCCGTCCCCAAGATGATCATGAGGGTCATTAGCATTATGAATCATTAAGTGCTATTTTCACAACAAATTGACCTCCCATTCCAGTGGATTCAGTGTAGGTGGGGCTGGTGGGGCATTTGCTGCACCATTTTTTTGGCCAAAAAAGGGATATTGTTTGAGGAAAAGTTTTGAGTTTCCCCGGGACACACTTCCGTGAAGGCTTTGGCCAAATTTGCCCGACCACTTTAAAAGGAAAACGATGCCCCTGTCTCATTCCGTGTGCATAACAAATTGAACAGCTGAAATCAACATTCTACACTTTGTCAAACTGGTCATTTTGTTCTTCTAAAAAGCAATGGAAAGAGAATTTTAGTGGTGTTTGTACCATATCTAAATTGAATAATAGAGTAGCGCGGGGCATGCAGCCCCCGTTAACTTCGAGATGCGATTTGACCTACTTTTTGTTGTCAATTATTTGAATGCTTATGCTGTCAGGAAGGGATCACTTGACTCTACTTATAACTAGTGAAACGAATGTCTACCAATTTTAATAAAGGAGTTACAGCCCTTTTCGTAAAAAAATTAAAATGGCCTTCTTACCCCACCCATCGGGCAAGAAGCCCCCCTATTATAATCCTATGGAAATTTTTTTGCGAGCGCATTCAGCTTGAAAGTTATTTCTTGGGGTTCTTCTATCATTCTTAAGGCATTCTATTCACTTTTTCTGAATTTCAGAATTTTTCTGTTCATGCATTTTAAAAAAAATATATTTTGCCCTATTTCAATTTCGGCCAAATTTTTCAATTTCATTTAGCTATTTTATCAAGATTTAAGGTAAAGTAAACATTATTAAATTCTTATTCGGGAAGCAGCTTCGAGGCCTCAGTGAAGGGGGCCCCATGCCCCATACCATGAGGGGCCTCCCGCCCCAAACCCACATATTTTAATTTAACCTCTATATTTTGAGCTAAAAACATGATCCAAATCATATTTATGTGATGGTCATAAAGTGAAGCAATGCAGATATTCATTAAACTTTTAAAAATTTCCAAAGCTATTTCTGACAACCACTTTCAAAGAATTAATCAAAGTTACAAAAACCATGCACCTGTTTTTGTTTCTTTAATTACGACTATGGTTTGGTGATGAATGCCTTGAAAATTTGTGACGTCACCTAAAAAGCCTCTAGCTTCAATCATATCAATAAGAAAAAGCACCAAAAATGTAAGTTTAGATATAACCCTGGGGGGCTTCTCACCTAACCCGGGCTTCTTGCCCCGACCCACTCTAAATGCAGTAAGTGTTCTCCAGGTGAAAAGAGCGTCAATGTTACATTGACGCTCTTTTCACCTGGAGAACACTTACATTGTTCCTATGTCACTTGCAAAGAGGGCTTGTGTCTCAGCATTAATTTTTACCCTTGTATTGCCCCAGAAATGTCGCGAAAAGTGGGCCCCCTCCAGCTCAGACCCTGGCCCCCCTCGGCCCCCCCCCCCATTCCTGGATTTCTAGCTTCGCCGCTGTTAAGCAATGGTATGCAGGTCTATGCAAGGGTAGGCAGGAGTATTAGTATCAAGTATTTACTGAACGCAGGTCCTCTATTTAGGTCCTCTATGCTCAGATCTTCTTAATGCTCTAGAGGGTCAGTGCCCTCTACAAGCATGGCGACCGCCGTATGATGGATGAGTGATGGTAAGGCTGGGAGTCTGCCACATACCCTATTAGTTCAGGGATGTGCAGTGTCTTTCAGTTGCCCCAGTATAGAACACTGGATACAACCCACCTCCATTTAACGTCCCATGGGCTCGGACATCTCAGTTAGTGAAGTGCCGAGAACGGGAGTCGAACCCACGCTCTGAGAGCCTAACTGGATTAAAGCGCAAGCACTCTAACTGTTAGGCCACGGAGGCACTTATGCAAGCAAGGGCATGCGGAGGAGTATATAATTTCGTTCTGCAGTTCTGCAAAAAAACTGCAGAATTCTGCAGTTCTGCAAAAAACTTCAGAATTCTGCAGTTGCAAAAAAAGCTGCAGGAAGTAGCAGAATTCCGCAGTTCTGCAGCTCCCTGCATGATTTCTGAACCTCTGTTATTTCCTGTAGTTTATTGCTAAGCATCTTCAAAGTTCAGACCACTCCGGGCTTGCTGCTACCAAGGAAACGTGGTTTTGGGGATTGTTAATTGGGGGATCGGGGTTTTTGGTAGTCCTCTGTCACTGCAGCGTTTCTGAAAAGTTTCTGCAGCAAAATCTGTAATTCTGTAGGAGATATGCAGCCTGGGAGGTTTTATGCACTTCTGCAGCTAGCTGCAGAATTCTGCAGTTCTGCAAAAAACTGCAGGTTCTGCAAAAAACTGCAGAATTCTGCAATTGTGCAAAAAACTGCAAAATTCTGCAGTTTAGAAAAAAAATCTGCAGAATTCTGCAGTTTCAAAAAATCTGCAAGAAGCTGCAGAATTCTGCAGTTCTGCAGCTCCCTGCATGATTTCTGAACCTCTGTTACTTCATTTAGCAATCAGGCAATTCAATAGAAATTAGGCAATTAATTACATTGTAGCAATCAGGCAATCCAATAGCAATTAGGCAATTCAACAGCAATCAGGTAATTCAATATCAATCAGGTAATTAGATAGTAATCAGGTAACTCAGTAGCAATCAGGTAACTCATTAATCTGGAACCTTATTGAAGCTCTGAAAGCTTCTAAAACTTATAGTGCCCTCAGGGCACCTTGACAATGTGATTCCCTCGGGAAATCTCGGACTGGCGGGCCCTCGGACTTACGGGCCTCTGAAAAAGATCGTAAGTGGTGCCCTGAGGGCACCTCAGACTCAGGGTGCCCTGAGGGCACCTCGGACTCGCGGGCCTTCGGACTGGCGGGCCCTCGGACTTGCGGGCCCTCGGACTCATAGGGTGTCACCGTATCAGACATCCAATTGTAGCACTTTTAGTTTTTTTTAAAATTCTAGGTCTTTATATAAAGCATATAAATTCTCCCAAGGCAGTCAAAATTTTATTTTACTTTTTACTGCTCAGAGTATTTCCTAATATAAATATAGTATAATGACTATATAATTGCGGCGACTGCCAATATTTGAAAAGCCTGTAATTAGGGTTTCTCAAATTCCAGGCCCTGAAAAGGCTTGAAACAAATTAGATTTTACACAAAGGGCCAGGGAAATAGGAAGGCCTGAAATTTAATTTCTGATTATATGCAGATGAGAAAAAAAATTAATATTTGGCAATTTCTTGTGAATTTAGACAGTAAAACCATTGTCATGTGCAGAAAATATATATACTGCACATTATTTTAGTTCTGCAGACCAAACGATTGATTTCAAATGCTATGGCGCATCCCAATGCAGAAGTCGAGGAAGAACCCCCTCCCCCCCTTCCTGCGGGCTTCTCCGCAGGCCTTGGGCCAGTGCCATGAGCATCTGAAAAGTCAAAGATCAGCTGAAGGGTCAATTGTAAAGGGCACAAATATTGCTAATTTAATTTTTTTGGAAGTTTCTCTAAAATATTTCTATCATATTATTAAATATTAATTTAAAACAATTAAATTATAACACCACACTGAAATCCCCTCCCACCTTCTCATGTCATCTCCATCTGTCAATCAACCCGGTTCCCTACCATCTCTTCGTCATATAATTTTAAAGAAGAGGAAGAGATAAGAGGAGATAGGGAAGATAGGGAGGACGAAGAGGTATGAGATAGTAGATAGGAAGAGGAGATAGGAGGTAGAAGGAGGAGATAGGAGGTAAGAGGAGAAAATATGAGATAGGAGGAGAAGATAAGAGACAGGCGATACTGTAAGAAAGATAGAAGGTAGTAGGAGATAGGAGACGGGAGGAGGAGCTAGGTGATAGGAGGAGGAGAAAGGAGAAAGAAGGGGAGATTGGAGATCGGAACTAAAGAAGAGGAGATTGGAGATAGGATGAGGAGACTGGTGGAGATAGGAGGAGATAGGAGAGAGGATATAGGAGGAGATATATGTGTTAGGAGGAGGAGGGGGTGATAGGTTTTTGAGGAGTAAATATTTGATAGGAGGTATAGAGATATGAGAAGGAGCTGGAGGATAGGTGGTAGGAGATAGGAGTAGGCGATTGGAGGATGAGGTAGGAGAGAATTGAGGAGATTGGAAATAGGAGAATGGAGGAAATAGGAGTAACGAGGAGGAGATAGGAGGAGGAGGAGGGCTGTTAGGAGGAGGTAAGTGTTAGCAGTAGGATCTAGGAGATAGGAGATAGGAGGAGAGATTAGACAAGAGGAGAAGATAAGAGGTAGAATGAAGAGGAGATAGGAGAAATGAGGATAGAAATATGAGGAGGGGATAGCAGATGGGAAGAGATTGGACATAGGAGAATGATATTGGAGATAGTAGGAGGAGATATGACGCATGAGGAAGAGATTGGAGAGAGAGTGGAAATAGGAGATACTATATGAGGAGATAGGTGTTAGAAGGAGAGTTGTTAGGAGGAGGAGATAGGAGGTGGACGAGGAGATTGGAGATTGGAGATAGGAGATGAGAGGTTGGAGGAGGATATTGGAGATAGGAGGAAATTGCAGGAGGGGATAGGAGAGGTAGAAGATAGGACGAGGAGATAGGATGTAGGAATTTGAAAAGGAGGTTAGGGATAGGAGAACAAATTATGAGAAAGGGAAGATAGGAGGAGGAGCTAGGTGATAGGAGGAGGAAAAAGGAGCTAGTAAGAGGAGATTGGAGAAAGTAGATAGGAAGAGAAGATAGGAGATATAAAGAAAAGATAGGAGATATAGAGATATGAGGAGGAAACAGGGATAGGTGGTAGGGATAGGAGATAGGAGGAGGAGATTAGAGATAGGAGGAGTAAATAAGAGATATTAGGAGATTATAAATAAAAGGAGATTGTAGAAGGAGACAGGAGTAAGGATTATGGAAGAGGAGATGGGAACTAAAGTAAGGAAGATAGGAGACAGTAGGAGATAGGGGATAGGAGGAGGAGATAGGAGGAGGGAAGTTAGGAGGAAATAGGTGTTTGGAGTTCGAGATATGTGCTAGGAGCAGGAGATAGGTGTTAGGAGTAGGTGTTAGGAGTAGGAGATAGGTGTTATGAGTTGGAGAAAGGAGATAGGAAGGAGATTGGAGGTAGGAGATAGGAGGAAGGAAGACGAGATAGGAGAGAGGAGGATATAGAAATATGAGGAGTAGATAGGAGGAGGAGATTGCAGTTTGGAGATAGGAGGCTATTGGAGATAGTAGGAGGATATACTATATATGAAGAAGAGATAAGGGGAGGGGATTGGAAATAGGAGATTTGAGGAGATAGGTGTTAAAGGGGGAGACAGGAGGAGGAGATAGGAGGAGGTAATAGGAGAAGGGAGGAGAGAGGATATAGGAGATAGATAGGTGTTAAGAGGAGGAGATAGGTGTTAGGAGGAGGAGATTGGATGAGTAGATTAGATAGGAGAGTGGAGGAGATAGGATTTATAAGTAGTAGGAGGGAGATAGGAGGTGTGAGTCAGATGGAGGAGAGATGTGTAAGGAGGAAGAGATATGTGTTTGGAGGAAGAGGAGTGGGGAGGAGGACACAGGAGGTAGCAGGAAGAAAGAGGAGATAGGAGGAGGATATAGAGATAGGATGAGGGGCTAGGAAATAGGAGGAGATTGAAAATAGGAGGTAGGAGGAGATAGGTGTGTTAGAAGGAAGAGTGGGTATTAGAAGGAGGAGTAGGAGGTAGGAGGAGGAGATAGGGATAGGAGAAGCAAATAGGGGATAGGAGGAGATTAGGATAGGAGAAGCAAATAGGGGATAGGAGAAGGTTGAGAGGAGATAGGAGGATATATAGGAGATAGATAGGAAATAGGAGATAGAAGATAAGATGAGTAGATAGGTTTTTGGATGAGTAGATAGGAGATAGGAGAAGGAGGCGGTTGGAGATAGTAGGAGGATATCCGATATAGGAGGAGATTGAAGGAGGAGACAGGATGTTGGAGATAGGAGATAGGAGGACAAATTATGAGATAGGATCGGGCAGGAGGGGGAGATAAGAGGGGAAGATAGTTGATAGGAGGAGGAGTAGGAGGAGAACGAGGTAGAGGAGGAGGAGGAGGAGGAGATATGAGAAGATTGGAAATAGCAGGAGGAGGAGGAGATAGGAGAATGGAGATAGGAGTAAGGAGGAGGAGATTGGATATTGACATCATCCTCCCATCTATTTCTATCTCATCCTCCTACCTCCACCTTCTCTCTCCCATCCAACCTCTTCTATTTATCTCCTCCTCCTCCTCCTATTTCCTTCTCCTATCGCCTCCTCCTATCTCCTCCTCCTCCTCCTCCTATCTCCTCCTCCTCCTCCTATCTCCTCCTCCTCCTCCTCCTATCTCCCCCTATCTCCTCCTTACTCCTCCTATCTCCTCCTCCTCCTCCTATCTCTTCCTCCCCCTATCTCCTCCTTCCTTCTCCCATCTCTCCTCCTTCCTCCTCCCATCTCCTCCTCATATCTCCTCCTCCTATCTCCTCCTCATATCTCCTCCTCCTATCTCCTCCTCCTCCTATCTTCTCCTCCTCCTATCTTATTCTCCTCCTCTTATCTTCTCCTCCTCCTACTCCTATCTCCTCCTTCTCCTATCTACTCCTCCTCTTTCTCCTATCTTCTCCTCCTATCTTCTCCTCCTCCTACTATCTTCTCGTCCTCCTATCTCCTCCTCCCCCTCCCATCTACTTCTATCTCATCCTCCTACCTCCACCTTCTTTCTCCCATCCTAGCTCTTCTATTTATCCCCTCCTCCTATCTCCTCCTCCTATCTCCTCCTTCTCCTCCTTCTCCTCATCCTCCTCCTATCTCCTCCACCTCCTATCTCCTCCTCCTTCTCCTATCTCCTCCTTCTTCTATCTCCTACTCCTCCTATCTCCTCCTCCTTCTCCTATCTCCTCCTCCTCCTATCTCCTCCTCCCCCTCCCATCTATTTCTATGTCATCCTCCTACCTCCTCCTTCTCTCTCCCATCCTACCTCTTCTATTTATCTCCTCCTCCTTCTCCTCCTATTTCCTCCTCCTCCTCCTCCTCCTCCTCCTATCTCCTCCACCTTCTCCTATCCCCTCCACCTCCTACTCCTGCTATCTCCTCCTCCTTCTCCTATCTCCTTCTCCTCCTATCTCCTCCTCCTCCTATCTCCTCCTCCCCCTCCCATCTATTTCTATGTTATCCTCCTCACACCTTCTCTCTATCCCATCCTACCTCTTCTATTTATCTACTCCTCCTACTCCTCCTCCTATTTCCTCCTCCTCCTATCTCCTCCTCCTCCTCCTCCTACCTCCTCCTCCTCCTATCTCCTCCTCCTATCTCCACCTCCTATCTCCTCCTCCTATCTCCTCCTCCTACCTCCATCTTCTCTATCCCATCCTACCTCTTTTATTTATCTCCTCCTCCTACTCCTCCTCCTATCTCCTCTTCCTCCTATCTCCTCCTCCTCCTTCTCCTATCTCCAACATTTTCAGGGATAGCCTCGCCCCATGCCACGGCTTAAACTTACCCCGCCATGGGGGTTAAGGTTGATCCTTTTCAAAAATAGTTAATTAATTAGCACAAACCAGAGAGATTAATAAATAAGAACTGATAATCATTAATCATGTTAATGGTGAGCAAATGATGTTTAGTTAGCTTTCATTTGACACCCCAAAACTGGCATGGTATTGATACCCTAGTCCCAGAGGGTAATACCTGAAACAATTAGGCCTATATACTTACCCCGGTCTGCCCTACTTCATTAAATACAAATTTCATAATTGTTTTACTGGTATACCTTCCATATATACACTGTATGTCAATTACTGTAAAGAAATATTTAATTTTTTGGGAGGTCAGTGGCACTAATTTTACACCATAATCACTTAATTTCGAAACAAGCACAGCGGAAAATGAAATTTAAACAACAGGTAGAGAAATTAACTTGGTACTGCGCTCTTTTAATGGGCAATTAATTGCATATTTGCCGCAGATCACACAGAGCTTGAGAATTAAGTTATTTGGGCCTGCCACGGGGACTGCCCCGTTGAAACGGGGACAGCTAGGGAGCAGTCCTCAATCGGGGACAGGTTGGGGACAGATCGGGGCATGCCCCGGTTTTGTGAAACTGGATTTGGGGTGGGGACTGAAACGAGGACAGAAACGGGGACTGCCCCAGTTCTGGGGCATGCCCCGAAAGCTTTGTGAAACCGGCCCCTGGTCTCCCATTATATCCAACTATCATACAGTTGCCTAACATATAATTAAGGCTCTTTATGCTATTAAATAATTTGTAGCAACTTTAATAGGCTACAACAAAAATGTCAACACAGTAGGCTAACAATGTAGTAATTTATTATCACACTATCATAAATTAGAATAATTTTTGCACTTCCAAATTAATTTAGTCATAAGTGAAAAATTCTGCAAAAAGCAATTATTATTTTCAATCACCTGCTAACCACTGCAAGGTGTCAATAATCAGTCAAAATAAAATAAATCATCAAAATTAATAGTCTTATCTTGGAAAATAATATCAAATTTTTGACTGCTGAATTTGTCGATCACTTGCAAATAGAAGACACTTTGAATTGTCATTTTCAAAGAACAACCAGGTAAATGAGAACAATAAGATCAAGTTAAGTATGCAGGAGGGTTTTTGCAGCACAAAAGACCCTATCATTTATTTGTAATACACATTACTCCTGTATTTTGTATACACATATCACATGTAACTATACCCATAGGCATCATCATCAAATACATAATATGCTTCAGACTTTAATTCATTCAGGACACAATGAATTTAATGAGCATTTTTGACTGTAGCAGTACACAATTTAGTGTCCTATGAATCTTCACATTCTTTGCACGATTTAAGAAGATTACAATGATAGAATGTGTACAATAATCGAATTATGATAATGCAATTAATCAAATTAACTAAGTTCTTGAGACAGATATGGAATGTATAGACACCATGATTGTTTTTAGATTTTTGTAATATTGACATCAACTGATAATTGTGGAAATCATACTAATAATGTGTCGTAATTAATGTGAAGAGCGGGTCACTATAAAAACGTGCACAACAGCAAATCTGACATTACTCAATTATAATTATTCATAATTAATCATAATAATTCAATTAGAGGTTCATTAATCGAATCCATTTCTGTAAAGACACAACATCAAATATACCAAATGATTACCGTTATAAAACAATCTTATACTGAAGCTGTAACTGCACAAATTAAGCTACAAATGTGTAAAAGCCGTGAAAATTGCATAACATACACACAAAATATTATCATTTAGACAACATAAACAGTAGGAATTGTGGTATGTTACGCGGTGAATAATAAGCAATACCAACAATTTTATCAGAGCATGATAAAATCTCAAATTAAAAAGTGATTTAACAAAAGGAGAATTATGCACGCTCTCGATTACAGTATGCAAGAGAAGATAAGTCTTAACAATTAAGTGATTAACTAATAGCAATCGAGTGTTTGTAGAAATTTGTAATTGCACCATGCATGAGATTTCATTCCCATAAACTATAAAGTTAGCTCTTACGACTACAAAACATTTACAATGATAAACATAACATTAAAATCCGTACAATAAAAGAGGCACACATCGTGGAGGCTTTACAATTCATTAAATATAATTCTTCGCTAACATGAAATGACCATTTATATATAAAGTGTATAATCAATCAATAAGGAGGCAAATAAATCAATTAAAAGGCTGGTTCAAAGGCAATTCTATCATTTCAAGGTCAAATATATAGTCATGTGTGTAGTATCTCTACAGTACAAGTACTGTACAACCAATGAGCATGAATTGAGGTGATATAACATGCAGGGCGGCAAGTGCGGAACTAGTCGTAGTACACTCCCCGTTTAACACCGTTGCATCCAAGATCCAGCGATCAACCAAAACCAAATTCTACTTATCGAGAAAAAAAAATTTGTAACAAGTCTGGATGTGTCCAAGGGAATTCCAAGGTCAAGCCAAGGTTAATTGTGGTTTGTGGTGAATTTGTCAAGCTAACACCAAGCTGAAAACCAAACAAAAAGAAAAAGGAAAATATAACAGGAAACAAAAAAGTCGTTGTTATCTCCACAACCAACAAACGAAGGACTAGAAGAACTTGTACTTGTGATATTAAAGAATATATTAAAAGAATATACTTAAGTGTCTTATCTTTCTCTTTAAAAACAAAATACATGCAGAGTAAAGAAAAATAAGAAATTTAATCATGTAAAATTAAAATTCTTTTAAAATCGGGATATTAAAATAGATAATTGAATCATGCAAATTTAAAAAACAGAATCATGCAAATTTAAACGTAAAAGCAATTCATGCAGTGAAATGTCAAACACAACGAGAAAAGTTAATTAAATTAGATAAAATCATGCGCCGTGCAAGATGAAAATTTTGGGAGTGTTTCATGCAAAATCAACTTGATATGGTTTGATACGCCTGGAGAAAAATGCACACAATGAATTTCATGTATATTGTATTCAACTAGAGCAGTCTCTGAGAGCAAAAATCAACAACCACAAGGCATGGATGATAACACGGAATAATGAAAACATGATGTTCAAATATCAAATCACAAGAAATAATTGAAATCATGACAAGAACAGCATGCAAAAACATGAACATGCTTCCAA
This sequence comes from Platynereis dumerilii, assembly GCA_026936325.1. Taxonomy (NCBI): domain Eukaryota; kingdom Metazoa; phylum Annelida; class Polychaeta; order Phyllodocida; family Nereididae; genus Platynereis; species Platynereis dumerilii. The sequence continues at coordinate 39,580,798 of JAPTHN010000007.1, forward strand.
TGGATTTAAATATCCATGTCAACTTTTTTTAGTCTGGATATTCAAATCGTAGACAATTATGTTTCTCGCCAGATATATCCATTGCATTGATAGGGCACATGGTAATCTATGATTTATAGTAATAATGCTACTTGGATGAAGGTTACATGATCAATGCCAATACATTAGCAGCCCACTGGTCTAGATGCAGTTTTTTCAGCAAAGTCCAAACTGAAAGATCATTTAACAAACACAGGGATTCAAGAGGCAAGGCCAAGGTTATAGCTTCAAATTGCTGTAATAAAAACTCTTGGACAGCCTTCGATTCAGAGTTGTCTTATTTCTCAAATATCCACAGCTTAAAACCAATGATGGAAATCAAAATTGTCAGTGTTGATCTTCAGACAAGAAAATAATTTTTTTTTTGTGCAGCTTGTAGAGTCTTTCAGTAAGGATTATAATTGCTTTGCTACCTTTATAATGATGGAAATACAGCAGCATCAACACATTCACATTTATAAGCACACTATTCAATAGTATTCATTCGTGAGTAGTCCTTTTGCTGAAAATGCTGCCACAGTGTGAGAATCTGACTTGAGGAAGTACAAACTTAACCAGATTGAGCCAGATTAATTTGACCAGAGTGAAGTATTTATCTTTGTGCATTTATCAAATTTCCATTGTCAAAAGAAATATTGAAATACCAACAATATTACATGTAGTAGGTCATAATTTCATAACTTCAACTAAGTCAGTCATCATTCTCACACTGTTTAAATGATTTCAAAATGCTCAAATATCACTATTCACTAATTGCATTATTAACTGCAATATGCAAAAGAAAACTATGGATATGGTACAACTCTAATCATGTATACTTCATATCTGTTATGAATTCATGTATAATATAAATACATTTTATGGAAACTTAGGAGAAAGGAGTAAACACTGAAAATAACTAACTTCTACGAAAAATTCAACAGCAAAAAAAACACAAAATTGAAGAGTCATGCAAAAACCTGGAAATGTGACCATTACTTGGTAAGATCATTGTCTGATGGCACTGCGGCGCTTAAGGTGTGTCTCTACAACAAACGTAGTAAGCATTTCAGCACAGGCTTCAATTGACAACATCAAATAGGTTCAATTTATAATATATTGACAATCTTATTCTATCTTCATTTTTATACAAACTGAGAAGGAACTTAAAATTATGTAAAGTGGTTCTCGTGAAGAATTGAAGAACTAACTTAACTAAGTGATATAAAGTGGCCAAACAAAGCGATAACGGAGTCAAGAAAATTATTGAAGGTCAATGATCTATACACAGAAAGTTTATCCAACTAATTCATTTAAACATTGTGAATTAATGGCCCAGCGCATAGGCCCTTGGGCTGCACTTGCTTTAATTGGTTCTATGAAGTTTTAAATCTATAAACTGAGTTTTTGGCTGGTAGGAAACCACCTGCCATTGATGGTTTTAGCAAGTAAATTAAATTTCCATGCATACATGCATTTGATGTACGCCATCGCTATTCCAAGCAAATACTTATCAATGAAATTAGTTTGAACGTAGCAGTACAAATCTAGCTAAATTTGATTTGTATGTACGAATGTAAGCTTATTATTTGGCAGATAATTTCTTGACTCAGTTATCACATCATCTAACTACCTCAACTTAAAGACTCAGGAGGAGTTAAAAGAATTGAAATTTAACGCCTCTTAACTGTTTGTGCGTTTGTCTCATCTTAGATTGAAGTGCAATGTAAAATTGAACTGCGATGAATACCAGCGATCAGTTAAAAATAAATTTTAAATGGTTTTTAAAATGTTTCATTCACATGTCAGTCAACAGGAGGCGAACTACTGAAAGAGGGCGCCACAAGAGACTCACATGACTAACAGTATGACATTGACTACACCTACTGGTTTTGTATGAAATTACAGGTGTAACAGCATAAAATAACAAACAGATGAACAGGAGATGATGAAGTCCATAAACCCTTCCCACTTCATAAGGAATGACATAAAAATGCTCAACAAAATATGACACATCAGTGACATCACATAAAAGAGTATGACAACGACGATAGTGCATGCTGTTTGGAAATGTTACACATGGTATCGTCAATGAAATGAAATGATAATTGTAAATTTGTAAATGAGAAATTGTCCATTTATGAATCAGTTTATGATCAACAATCACACATAAAAACGGCGATAAAATCTACATTTGTCTAATGAGGATGAGTCACACGAATACTGTATTTGATGACAAGTTCAGAGGCGAACAAGCAACAGACGTCAAGAATGCAGACGCACATTCTTAGAACATTTACACATGTTAAAGACAGCCACCAGGTGAATCCAGAAATTTAGCTGAAAGACTAAAATCGTTCGATAACATTTTGTCACTGCGATTAGGCCACATATAACTATCAGCACACATGATCGATCACCATATATATATATAATTACACGTATATATACAAATGTCATGCATGCATGAGGAATCTTGAATACACTTTGTATCAAATGTACAAATACTACTAAGAGACACAGTATGTTTTATAGAGGATGGTCAATTGGGTTTCTGAGCAACAACAGGTCTCAAGGGGTTCACAAAACGCAGCTATGTCGTACAACAAAAAAGTTCAGGCTCCATGACAGACATATGGGTCAATAATGACTCACCACTGAAATGAGACCGATCACTTACAGCATTTTGCATATCAGGAATTCGATAAATAGGTCCGTGAACTGACAGAACATGGACATTGTTCGGTAGCGTGACACTGTCGACCATAATGATATCATAATATATATATATAATATATATATATGCTACAAATTATTTACAAACACAAAAACAGCCATATTCCATGACATCTTTACATGATACGTTCTAACGTGGACGAAGACCTGATGCCATGCATAACAAAGAGACATACTGCCGAGGGTTTGCAGCAGCGCATTCTACATTTAAAAAAATACACCAAAATCACAACTCGGGGCCACCTAGTGGTCACTTTTGAGTACCCCCCTGTTGGCGCATTTTGGCAAAGGAATATATATCGTCTTTAGTCACACCTTTATGTCCGATGGTCTCCCACTCGGGCAGTTTGTTCTCCAGCCGATACTGCTCCCACCTTGCGTCGTCCGACTCATGAGTGAGGTAGCGCTGTCCTACTAACATCTCCATCTTCCGGAGGTCACACCAGCACTGGTAGTCCTGCGGAATTAAATCAATCTGTTAATAACATACTCTTCGCACAATAATAACCATACATACATACAAGATCTAAAACATACATAGAAAATTTCAATTATCTTTGCATTCCTCATTATCATTACACTAAGTATATGACAAGAAATATTAAAATCAAATTTTGGAAATTCTTAAGTCATTGCACTTCTTTCATTACATTAAAGTTCAAAATTTATCTGAGTATTTACAACTATATTTAACTCAAATTAAGACAGTCTTTTACTCCAATCCAATAAAACTTCAATAGATTACTACTGAGATATATTCTAACAAATAAATAATAGCAATTCTACTTATAATGTAATAGAAATAGTGAGAAATAGATATTAATTTCATTGAAAGATCTATATTAACCTATCAAACACAATATATATCTTGTACATAAAACAACATAGCAGGTGTAAACAAAACATTGTGCACCACCACCATCTAGATATTATAACATGCTGTGCGAGCGACTAACATGCACAACACAGAACATAGGAGCCTCCTCAAGTAATCTAATTTACTGTCGATCAGAGGCGACCAACACAAGCCGAGAAAGGATTCAACCAAACAAACAGGACTATCAAATAGAGGGGATGGCAACCAAGTAATATTGATAATTCAATATAAAGGGTCCTTAAGCATTATTTAGAGTATATAATAAGGTGACTTGACCTATTGAAAAGTTTTAAGGCATTTTCCATTTTGAATGAGAGCACGTATGAATAAGGCATTGTTCAACATTTTCTTTAAATTACATATCTCTCGATTCCTTCCTCATTTATCTTTACATTTAACATTACAGTATTTCCGTAACAGAAAATCAAGAAATATACCAAAGACTTAAGTACTAATAAATAAATAGTACACGTAAAGCAATTTGATCACTGTAATACAAGTTTTTTTGCCTAATTTTTCACTTACATGGTTACAAGTTAGCACAGAGCTTCCCACAGGAGTATTTAGCCATGGCTCAATAACAAGTCAGAAGCAAGTCTTCTGTACCACTAAAGTCACTTCTGATAAACTTAAAAGCTGTGTTAATGATCATTAACGTCTTCCTTGGTTGCCATCCATGTGTCAATTAACAAGCAAATAAAAAGGCCTTCTAAAGTACCGCTTAAAATCTTTAGATCTTTAGGGTCAAAATAACGGTTTGGAAGTGCGTAGTAAAACCAGGTGATTCACTCCAGGAGCAGTATATATAGGTAGGTATAAAGGGCTGCCAAAGTAATAAAAAAGAAATAAACGGCAACTGCTATGTAAGACTAAAGCCACACTGGGATGCTATTAGGTTTCTAGAGTAGGAAGCAAAGGGGATGACTATTTCACCTGTAGCCATTGGTGGGACAACGATTTGTCTACAGTGTACCGCTTTCGCATTTTCACTTGCAGCAGATTACTTATCAGATCGATAGCTGGAACATTAGAAAGGCATAAATGCAATAGAACGTTAGAAAGAGACATCAATTCAAGCAAACATATTCAATCATGCATCATACATTCAATGTCATTGAAGTCAGTGCTGCGACAGTTGACTCCCTGCATTCTCATGGTAAAGTCCTCTTATATGATTCAATTACTAAATTGTAATACCAACAATAATTTCTCAAATCACAGAATTTTAGGAGTCCATTTAGCTAAAATAACCGAAATGGGAGACTGAATAATGGCGTAATAATTTTCCTTCCAGTTTTCTATCACTGGAGGTCAGTCAGGATATTAACCATCAAAAGAATGAAGACAAGTATCGCAGCACATTGCAATGCATTGAACATTGCATTCGGGTATTACAAATATATTTCTTCAGCAGGATGATATCTGGGAGACCGCCGATCGAGGAAATCCAAAAGTGTGCAAAATTTCACAAGAGAACGAAAGCAAGAGAGACAAACTTGTAAACCGCAGAGAAAGGTCTTGCAGATCCTATTTTTAAAGTGCTGCACAGTATGCTGGACTGATGCTGGTCCATTCTCAAACAAATTCAACCGAGTTTTGAGCCGAAGAACCAGAATTTAAGAGATACCACCGACCAAAGACTAGAAGAGCAGATTATATTCACCAATCGTACGATTCCAAATAGTGAAGAAAAATGTACAAAGTCCTAATAGGAGCAACTGGGTTTCCAGTGACAAAAGAAAGCATTGTCTCTTCTCACACGACCAAAATTCATACAAATGGGACTTGCAAATTTCTATCTTACCATTTTGTACCCGATGACAACAACCAGCTTGGAACCAAAAAATTTCGGCAAAACTTCCACAAAATTGTTATTGAACAAAAGCTGATGATAAAAAAGTTTGAGGACTTGATAAAATTTAATACCGAACTAAGGAGATCACAGTGCAACCTTCAACCTCGTGAATTAACGTGGATCACAGAATACGTCGAATAGATTTGCCAAGAGGAATGCCATTTTACCATAGCCAATTTCAAAGCAGTAATGATGCAAAAATTGACACCGAGCATGCAACATGTCAACTTGAGAGACATAATGCCACCACATTCTCAAAACACAGATTGCACCTAAAGACATAATTCAGCATGATTTCACTATTGAACATTGCGACCCCAACACCAGCTATCAACCACATGCATTAAATATAGATATAATTGGTGATGACGTTACGACAAAAAGACACTCTGGGCGTTGCAAATCATCCTTGGATATCTTCACGAGACAACAAGATTTACTGAAGATATACGAAGAGTGACGGAAAATACGAAGACCAGAAAGACGAGGAGAGTAGCCAGAGTCAACGTCATGTGACTCAAGTCAAGCGAGCGCACTTACAAAGTAAGTTACAAAGTAAGCCAAGATAAAAATGAATGAAAAAGATTTGTTGGCATGCATCAACGGTCACCTCCTTCATCCAGGAGTGGTTGAAAGCCTGCGACACACTGAACCTCGAATTCATGTCAACCTTCAGCAGTTCCTTTATAAGATCAATCGCTGAAATCCACAACCATGCCTCAGATTATATTCATTCACACAAAACTACTGCACAGTAGTTCCTGCGACAATCCTTACTCATGAGAAGATGGATGGATGGATGATTTGGGCTTTACGTAATGTATTTATGCACCTGGTATGGTAATTAGGACAGGAGGAGGACAGGGCAATGAGGTAAAGGATGATTGAAACAGCCATCCAACATAGGCCCATGTGACCCGACAAGAGCTGGATTCGAACCCTGGACCCAGCGATTGACAGCCTAGCACGATACCACTGGACCAACCCTCCCCCCTTCCTTCCTCATGAGAAACCTCTCTGTGATAATTTATGCAAACCTCTTGCTTTCAAAAATAAGTTATACTTCACATTACAAAGTTACCCCAATTTGCATTCGCACACCTACACACCAACGTGAAACTTCTCAGGAGAAAGAGTGTTCCTTGTCGCAGGAACTACTGTATAAATGTATCTCCATTGAAAATAATAGCTGTCATTATTTTTAAATTATGAGTATCAATCATGTGACACCCCAGAAATTACAATCACATAAAATTTCAAATAATTCATAAATACAAAATCTAACAAAAAAGGCATCAAATTCAACAACCATACCTTCTGAAATCCTCAACACATTCTACTGAAAGATGCTGTATCACATTTCATACAGTCAAGCGTAACTCCACACAAATGTCAAACAAAATTCATTTATCTATCGCATAAGAAATTGCGATTTTCAAATGCCAAATACGAACCGATTTTAGCCTACCAAAAATTTATGTTATCAATACATTGAAATTTTAAGTACACTCTTACTTGAAAATTACCTTCGTTGGGATTCTACATATATGTCTACATGTTTTAAACTTCCCAATAGAGCTATGTAATGCACAAAGTGTAGTTTTTCAATACATTAAGAATGGTTTGTTCACACTTTTCCAGGAAAGCATGGTCTTTATTTACAATTGGTTAGAACTTAGAAATGTGGCATTAAAGGTCTAATACTTCACAATTTCACTTGTTAAGTTAGACACAAATCTGCAGAAAATTGACATCTACGTTTAAGAAAATACCACAATTGCTGATTTATCTTTATTCTTTAAACTATGTTAAGTTACAATCTTTCAGACAAAATACTGTCACAACTTGGTATCAAATCTATTTCAACATATATCTCAATGCAGCTTTATCATATATGAGATTACGGATTTATCATATAAGGTATATTTAACATGAAGTAAGATTTACTTTACACTGCTCAAAAATGAACAAAAAAGACATAACTAAAAAACAAATATTTGTATTTAGTCTCAAATGCCTTACCATCGGGAGATACATCTTTCCAAGGGTTAGGGGGATACATGAAGGCAGCGTTTTGGATCTGGTCAGCTATCTCCTCATCTTCATTGAAGGGGAAAGTTCCACTAAGACTGCAATCACAATCACATTTAAGTTATCAGTAAATGAATTTTGTAGACAGACAGACAGACAGATAGAAAGGTATGGTAAGTGCAGTCCTCCGAGTGCTCAACAGGGTTGATTGATGAGAAGGGAGGGGGGTGTGGAGCCCTCAACATGTTACACATTTACCCATGTGAGGGATCCTTTACTTGCCCAGCACAGACACTGATGCAAGGGGTTGCCAATTCAATGTCATCCAAACAACATCCAGGTAGGATTTTACTCATGAAGGTTCACTGAAAATTTTAGGTTCCCCAGTAAGCGTTTGAATCCATGCAGGCAAAGACCTTCAGTGGAGCAGGCCTGAACCTCAGCCACTCTACCCACCAGCTGCCTCAAACAGAACCTATCTTTGGTAAGGCAGGGTACCCACTGAAATTTGGCGAGCAAATTCCCTGTATTTTCCCTGAATTTTCCCTGTTTCTTCGGACATTTTCCTTGACCTCATTTGGGCTTTGCGTTGTGTTATCGCGGCAATATCGTCGCTAATCGGAAACCAACAACTATGACTTCTAAGGATTTTTGCTTAAAATAGAGGGCCTTTTTCACGCATTAACACAAGTAAAACCAAATTCCCTGTGTTTTCCCTGAATTTCAGGTCAAATTTCAAATTCCCTGAGTTTTCCCTGCAGGGAATTTTTATTCACCATTTTCCCTGTTTTCCCTGTCCGGTGGGGACCCTGTAAGGCTGACTTCAGACTCCCAAAGCTCAATGTGCCAGAAGTTCCCCCAGAACTTTGATGGATGGATAATTGGAGCATTACGACCAGCACTTACGCACTCAGGCTTATTAGAATTGGAAAAGACACAATGTTGGAAATTAGAGACCATAACTTTGACATCATGGCGTAGGATAGTTCGGCAAAGCATCCAAATAACAAAACAACTCACCTCACATAAATAATCACACCAACAGACCACATGTCCAATGACCTGTTATACCCTTTGCTTTTTAAGACTTCTGGGGCTGTTTAAGAGAAAAAATATGGACAGTGAGTTACACATTTAATTATTACATCAAGTTGGTAGAGTGTATCAAAAAATACACATGTATACAACAACAGTTTTTTACTCAAACATCACCTCATCCTATCTTCAGAGAAGCATTCATTTTTGTATACTTTTTTTCAAAAGCAACCTTTAAGTAAGGAAAGCAGGCCTGTGGTACGAGATGTATGAACAAAATATTCAACATGAATTTAAATGATACAGTCACATGAAATTATCTAATTTTCATATTGCACAAAGTAAAGTGACTAACCAAGATAAGCAGGCGTGCCGACCACTGATCTCCTGAATGACTTCTCTCCAATGATTCTTGCAAAACCAAAATCACAGAGTTTCACCTGAAAATACAAGAAATGTTGAAAATACAAAATGAAATAGCATAAGTACAACATGAAATTTTGAAAATACAACATGATATTGTTGTGACTCATTCAACATTTTTCCTAGAAGTCAAGTGACAAATATAACAGATTTGACAACTTGTTCACTTACATTTAATCATGGGTTTGAAGAGATTGTTGTTGGAAAACTGAAATGCCGTTGCACCATACTTTCCTGGTACTTAGACTGAATTCAGTATTTTTATCATCATAGCTAGTCCCCCCCCCCCAAAATCAAAAGGTCTGAATCTGTCCCTGATCATTTTCATTTAAAAATAAGCAAGGGACACAGCGAATCGATATGCAGTAAATGGAGTTTATGCATGGAAGGTATTAAGGCCAGACATAATTGATCTTTTGCTTCTTGCATCTCGCGGCACTGTTTCTGGAGTTGGTCAACAGAACAGGAAAAAACAAAGAATCTGCAATCTAAATTTATTATTATGTCAATTTGATAAAAATTGTGGGCAAGCTCAATTTTATTTCATAGCTGGGCAGAAAATCTGTTGTGTTGGTTGATCCGAGAAGCTAAGAATAAATCATGTCTGGCCTAAGCTCTCAATTACAACCATGATTTATGTTACATCAGTTACATCATTTGATATCATGCACGTTTCTTCAGCTATAATTAATTTCAGCCTCAATCATGGAACAATTTTCAAAAGAACAATAGAATGAACCACGCCTTAAATTGATACCTGCTGACGTACCATCAAGGTCAGGCTGAATATCCCTTTGTCAATCGATCACGACAATTCTATTTCATCCATTATTGGAATGGATTTTATTTTCTTGACATTTAAAATTAAACTATTCATCCCAAGTCCCATTCATAAAAACATGATGAAATGCCAATTATAGAAATGTATCATTCAGCGTTCTAATTTTAAAATTTCACTTAGCAGAAGAAGCATGTATACACATTGTGACAATGATGTAATCTAATAAAGCAATGATAACACTTGACCTTCGAAGGTCACTCTGACCTAATATTTACAAAATGTGATGATGTCACAATCCAACTCATTTGCTGCACAGTGACCTCTCAAGGTAAAGAAGCACACCCTAAGTATGACGTATCACAAACTAAAAAGTGAATTGCGAAAAAAAACACGATAATAAGCCCTTATTATTATTTTGCTCTTAAATACAAATTTGATAATAAGATGTGCATGTAAACAATAATGTAAAAGGAGCTTGGTGCAGATGTACACAACAAATGTGATGTCATGCTCCTGGCTTCATGTTGCAGCAAATGACCAATTACTGCCCCATTAGACCTCAGGACGTCATTGGAGGGTCGTCACGCTCAAGATGAAAATTAGCAAAGCTCTCATTATTCATATCAAGTGCAAGGAGGGGGATCCCAAAAATCCAAGTCATGCACATGAAATTAAGAATTAAGACCAGACATAATTGATCTTTAGCTTCTCGGATCTTCTAAGGTTGGTTGGTACGACAAAACACAAGATTGATCCCAATTTTTCATAATTTCAATTGAAGAAAACTTGTCGGTAAACACTTGTGTTTTTTTTTTTTTTTCGTAGGCATAAAATTAATTGGGTCCATCGACCTGAGAAGCTAAAATACATTATTTCCGGCCTTAATGCAGATGATCAATGTGGTATTGCATACAGACCTGAGGGAATGGAGTCTCAGATGACAAAAGGACATTCTCCGGTTTCAAATCACAGTGCACAATGCTTTTGGAGTGCAGATGCTTCAAGGCAACAAGGATCTGCAAGGGAAAAGTCAGGTCATGGATATCAAATATAAAGTCATTTAATCAGATTGAGATATGATGATTAATGTTACTATTTGCCTCCATTGTAATCCATCTTAAAGATTGAAAGTATCCAGACGAAAGTTCCTGTAGCTCAAATTTCAGACTCCAAAAAGTAACTTTCACTCATATGGATTTAGATAATTTACTTTTTTCAAAACAACTCATAAAACACAACTCTTAACATAAAATTTCTTAACTTGGGGAAAATGTGCAACTATAATTCATGTGATAAGTAAAACAACATCTTTATTGGCAATGAAATCAGATTCAATTGGTACAAAGCAATGAAGTTTCAAAATGAGACAAAATTTGCTGATGATTCAAGAATTATTATACTCAAGCACTACAGGTACCTCTGATGATTCAAGAATCATAATCAATATCCAAGTACAAGGGATACCTCGAACACCTTTCTCGAGTCAGTTAGGTTGGACAGATTTGAATATTGTGATAATGATATATGTGCAAGTACTCAAATTACAGTCAATATTGATCTGTAGGTAGAACCACATAATCTTGGATCTTGAGGGATTATCATTATGCCCATGTTGGATAAGAGCCAGCTGAACATGGGCATTGAGCATGTATGTCAAATTACTGCATCAAATGCTTGCTTACTGTCTATTGCAACTCTACACGCAATGATCATGTGAACCAAGGTTATTCGTTTATTGTCTTGACACTTTGAGAAGTCAAAAATCAAAATGGATCCAACGTGCAGGCTGGTCCTGCAGACGCGGATGCCATATCTGTTGGAGAATTTACTGGTGAATCCGATGTTAACGGCATGTCTGCAACAAACGGGAACTCTCAACGACAACTTGCTGGAAGAAATCAATGTAAGTATATAAGTATGAGTGTGGTTAGAATTAAATATTCCAACTATGAATCATCGGCATCCATTACAAGCAATCTGGAATTTCCAGACCACATTAGCCGACTTTTGAAAAATCAAAGTCAAGTTAACTTTGAACTTTTTGAAGATATTGAATATTCTAATACATTTTCAAGCTTTAGTAGAAAGTGAACAGCAGAGAAAAGTCAACAAAATAATAAGAAATGCATTAAAAACTAGCTGATAGAGAGACAGAGTATGCTACTGAACATCAGCAATTTTGAAATGTGGTATGTGTGTTAACTAAAGAAAAGCCCATGATTTACAGAAACTTTATTATGTCTTTGATAGCAAGGACAAAACAAATTGTTTAATTTCTTTCTAAGTTGCGGATCAAAGTTGTTTTTTTACAGCCTTTCAAATCAAAGCCAGCTTAGGTCACTCACAAGGATTGACAGGAGGAGTCCTCAATGTGCATTTACCCCATGTGTGTGATCTTTTACTTGCCATACATAGACACTAATACAAAGGACAACCAATTTAATGTCTCATCCAGATGAAATCCAATTGGGATGGTTTTCTTGAAGATCTGCCAGTAGTGTCCCCAGACCTGTCCACTAACCAGGGATTTGAAACTGGATCTCTACATTTTTTGTATGACCAGGCCTTGCTTTATGCAGCTGGGTGGTCGAGTGGTTACGGACCAGGCCTGCTGCGCTGAAGGTTTTTGCCAGCATGGTTTGAACCCCTGGTGGGGGACTCAACAATTTTCAGTAGACCTTCATAAGCAAAATCCCAGCTGGAAATTGTTTGGACGAGATGTTAAATTGGCGGCCCTTGTATCAGTGTCTGTGCTGAGCAAGTAAAAGATCCCTCACAAGGGGTAAATGTGTAACATGTTGAGGACTCCTGCTCTCTCTCCCATCTTAATCAACCCTCGTGAGTGCTAAGAACCTGGCTTAGAGGGCTGCACTTACCATATCTATTTATATCACTGACCAACTCACTCACCCACAGCTTAGCTCAACCTCTGCCTGAACCAACCTATCAAAACAATCTTCTGCATTCTAGGAAATCTTGTCTTTTTTTGGCTACACAGGATACATACCTGCAGCTCCTTAATGTCACACATGACATTTCAAACTTCATTTTATACAATCTATCCTACATATTGTACATTATTTATTGGAAACCCACGCAATTTTCGGAAACACATGGACAGAAAATTGCCAATAAGAAAATAATCTTGCAAATATGAAAAAGATTGAATTCACAAAAAGACATCAATTATATCTCAATCGGTCTGGTGTAATTCTTTTTCCATAAAAAAAGAATCCATTGTAATATCAGCATGAGTCAGCTGTCAGAAAAGAAACACAGCTCATATCATGCAGCGAGTAAACTAATCTCAAATGATAGAATCAAGCCGTTTATGCAAGGTAACTTCAATATAAAATTTGATATAATTTTTTCTTTTACGAGGACATTCTGGGAAGAAAAGTGATGGAATAATCCTGAAATAGAAATCATGGACCTAATTCAGTTGAACAACAGTATTTCTAGACATGTTGCGTCATCAAGATAATGGAGACATAAACATGCACAATGATTGCATGTCATGAAAGTTGAGATCGTTATATTTTGTAATACATTATGTTCTTTTGTAAATTGATTTAATATGTCATCAAGCAATTAGGAAATTGGCAACCAATTGTAACATCCAGTGATCCATGCCTCCAAGATCCCCATCGTTGTGACCACATGGACATTTTCAACTTATGGGTTAGAATCCATGCTCCCACAGCAGTTTGATAGAGACTGTTTAATACTGATCCAATGGCAAAATACCACAGGAATTCAAATATTTTAGAGATACTGTATCTAACTTCAGATTTTTCATTCTCTTTTTCAGGCCAAAATCCCCACAAATGAGAAGATAGAATGTCTGATCCAGAAATTGAAAAGGCGCGGAGGAAAAGCATTCCAACATTTCCTGACAGCCCTCCGAAAATCTGACCAGGTATTCATTGCAGATGACCTCGCATTCCATAAGAAGAATGGTAAGCATTAGTACATCATGTTTTGAAGATTTCAAGTGTGACAATTAGCCTTTTGACATTTCTATTCAAAATGAAATCACAGAAAAACAATAGATAATTTGTTAACAAGTAGCAAGTGATGACACATGCAAAATCTGACAAACTTCATAAGAGAAAGAATGGTTTCGGTTTCTGTAAAATTTCACGAGATTTCACCTCAAATAGACTTTCTAATTCTAACCATAGACATCTTGATAATTTCAGAGGAGACTAAGTGCGAACAGAAGATACAAGAGATCTTGTCTCAGTATCCAACTCTGAGCAGACGTCTGAGCACTGCCCAAGACATACCTGAATTAAAGAAGTTATTTGCGGTTCGCGAGGACCTCGTGCAAGCCAAGAAGGAGAACATGGACCTACAGGACACCATCGATGACATGAGGAGTGAGATGAGCAAACTACAGCGCCACCTGGAGCATTACAAGCAAGAAGTTGATGACAAGCAGCAAGAATTAGATGAGCTGAATGCAAAACTTGATGACTTTCACCAAAATAACGAGATCATCAAGAACCATATTCAAGAAACGGGAAGCATCCGAAGTGATCCAACGACCCCTCGCAATGTTCAGATGGCTACAGAATATCTGCAAGAGTACTACTCCAAAAGCCCGACCACTAAAATGACCCTCCAAGATATTGATGAAGTAGATACGCAGAGAAAATCAAGAGATGACTTCACAGAGATGATCACTGACCTCCAGCGAAAGTTGAAGGACAAAGACGATGAACTGCACAACATCAAGAAGGAACACCAAACACTCCTTGATGACCTCAACAAGCAATTCGGTCATCTCAACAATGAGGTCACTCACAAAACGACTGAAGCGAATGGCAGCATTCTAGCGACCGGTACATCCGCTATCAAAGGTCTTCTCGAAGGAATTGCTCAAACGATCTTGCCAAGACAAGACTCGCCGGTTCCTGATAACCCTCTCCAAGACCATCTCAACAGAGCGCAGACGAAGATTTCTACTCTTCAGAAGAAGGTCGAGTCGCTGCAGCAAGCTAAACAGAAGCTGAGGACTCGCTTGAACAAAGCCAAGAAATCTCTCGGAGTGACCCAAGCTGACGTGAAGCGCCTGGAATCGCAAATCACAGCCGAGCAAGAACACACAAAGATGCTCCAATCCATCTTGGCGAACAGCAGGCGCAGAGGGAGTACCGCATCTAACTCGACCGTCTCCAGCTGCTCCAGTGATGACAATGTCGTTCCTCAAAACAGGAAAAAACTTTCGGTGGACAACCCTCCTGTCTTGCCCGTCATCCGGCAGCTCCAGCAAAGAGCAGGGGATGCCCCTGGTATTAGCCTCAAGGTCCCTGTGTCTAGGAGTCCTCAGCCTCTGAAACTGCAAACCATCACTTTGCCAAGCTAAAACTACACTATATGCTGCTGTCTCACAAAGACCAGTTTTAAGGATATTCCTCACATCTCCTTTGAACAAAGGGTCATTGACATACACCCCACTAAACAAAAGGGTAATGGCAAAAATATTTGAGGAGAAGGCGAAATACATTCTTAAATACGAATACCCTAACGGTATGTGACGCTATAGTCTGTGTTATAGAACACTGAAGAGAAACATCAACTTGAATCTCACTAAACAGCTTTGCAAAACTTATAAGGATAAACTTCAGGAATGTCAAGATATATTTTTGTGTGAAATTGACAATTTTTGCAGAGCCAGCAAAAAGACAAGTAATTGAGTTGGACAAAAGATGATACAATATCATATGTGAGGTGTAGCTTCAGAGGCTGGTAAGAAATTTGTCACGAACTATCCTCGAAAGAGACTTCATATGTACCTTGCTGATATTTCGTTGATATATATAATATATTATATTGTGACTTAATGAGGAGACACTGAAGGAGACAAATGCAGATGACAACATAATTATCATCCACAATTCCACATGTAATATTTCAAACAGGATAATTAAACATTAAACTGCATAAATTGTCTGGAATAAACATGAACATATTTACTCATTATACTGAAGATTGTCCAAATGTGGACATAATTGATAACATACCAGTTTTTTGACAACTACTTCACGTATTTCCTGACATACTTAGTCTGTGATAGACATTTAATTGACATATGTATACTTTTAAATATCGCATTTTTATGTATTCAATTTCAAGTTAAGTCTGTGATAAGTAAGTTCTGCATACAGCTGTATTATCTTACTAAATGACAATTTTTGCAATTCTCTCACCCCCATAATAAATAAAAGCCTAAAAACTTGTGAATTTCCTGACAGCAATAAAAAAGCAGAAGTAACACCACTCTATAAAAAGTCAGATCAGCTAGCGAAAGAAAATTATAGACCATTAAGTGTGCTTCCCTCAACCTCTAAGATATTTGAGAAAGTTCTCTGTGATCAGTTACTAGATTTCATGTCAAATTATTTGTCAAATGATCTATCTGCTTATCGCAAACAGTATAGTTGCAATAATGTACTTGTGAAATGTATTGAAAATTGGAGAAAAGCACTCGATAATAATTGTCATGTTGGGTGTGTATTGATAGATCTTTCAAAAGCCTTTGACAGTTTACCGCATGGACTTTTAATAGCAAAGTTACATGCATATGGAGTCTCTGTAGAAGCCTGCTCATTTATTATGAGTTACCTAAAGAATCGAAGGCAAGCTGTAAAGTTAGGAAATATTAGAAGTGAATGGTTAAATCTAAAAACAGGTGTCCCACAGGGGTCAATCATGGGTCCTCTTCTATTTAACATTTTTATCAATGACTTCATATATGAGCTCAAGAAAACATGTGACGTATACAATTATGCCGATGATAATACTTTGTCATATTCTCATAAGGACAAATTAAAGGTTAAAGACACACTTGAGAAAGCTGCTGAAACAGCCATCACTTGGTTCCAAGTAAATTATATGAAGGCTAATCCTTCGAAGTTTCAGGCAATATGCATTAGCAGAAACAATTCTGAAATTGAATTCAATGTCGATGTGAACACTATCAAATCAGAAAGTGTAGTGAAACTGTTAGGCGTACACATAGACAATAAGTTAAACTTTAATCATCATTTGTCACTAATTTGCAAAAAGGCTGCAAGGCAAATAAATGCACTTCAACGATTATGTAAATATGTTGATTATGAAGGACGACTCAGGATTTATGAGGCATTTGTAGCTTCAAATTTTATTTATTGTTCTATTGCCTATAAGACTTATACTCCAGGACATGATAGGAAAATTGAAAAACTAAATGAAAGAGCAATAAGACTTGTTTGCAATGACTATGAGAGTACATATAATGATCTACTCACAAAAACAGGTAAAAAAATGCTTCACGTAACTTGTAAAAATAACTTAGTTGAATTTGTATTCAAGATACTTCATGGCCTTGCACCACCGTTGGAAAGTTCATTTTTCGAGAAACAAATTTCTCCATATAATATGCGGGACAATGACAAACTTGTACTACCCACTTTTAATACAATTCAATATGGTAAAAGGTCAATTAGTTACCAAGGTCCCTCATTATGGAATATTCTGCCCTCTCATGTGAAATGTTCAGATGACTTAGGATCATTCAAGTCAGACTTACGGAGAAATAACTACTTCAATCAATGTGAATGTGGAACATGTTTAGTATGTCTCAGAAATTCTTTGTAATACTTACATGTCATGATATAAGTAATGTTACACAGATACGTGTCAAAGTAAGAACATAAATGTAAATTTATTTCACTCATTACTTTCATTTGTACATAATTTCATCAATTGTTCTGTTGTTTTAACTTGTCGGTAAAAAGCTTATAGCTTGTGTTTATTGTTTTATTGTCACCACCGACGTTAAATAAAGTTTTACCTTACCTTACCTTACCTTAATGTCTGTGATAAGAATTGCATTTAATCAAAGAAAACAATTCTATACATTTATGATATTGTCTGTTTGTCTGAGCTGCGAAAGTACGAATGTAAAAGAATTTTTCGCAGCCTACCACCTTTGTAAGATGGTTTACTTGCCAAAAATATATCTGATTGCCTTTGGATCAATATATATTGATAATAATATCACTTAGTGCAAACCAAGATCAGAGTACATATATCTTTGCATTGTGTAATATTATACATACACCATTTACAACACCTCATATAATCTAATTTGAAGAGATTTGTGTAGGACTTTCAAGAGTTACAACTGATCTCGAACTGGCAGTATGATTAAACATACCGCGATCCCCAATACAGTTGAGGTTAATCCACCTAGTTTGCGCGGTAATCATACCAACTCTATTGAAAAGCTACATTTGCAGCCATTTATATATTCATATAAATATTATAAATATAGAGAAATTGCCAATTATTTTAATGCATTTAGATTAAAAACCTTTTCAATATTTTCTGCATTGTTTATTTTTTACAAATCATACAACATAAAAGGGTTTTTCATTAGACAATCAAGGAAAAAAGTAAAAATATAGAATTTAAGGTTTTAACTACAGAAGTTCAACAACCTCTGCAAATTCAAATACAATTTCTAAAGACTCAAATTCAAAAGAACTCAAAAAGATTTTTTTAGAGTTCAATGTCTCTTCCAAAACATACCACAACACTGATGATGCAAAATGAAGAAATCTTTTTAACAGGTGACTTGAATGGATTAGAATATTGCTACTCATGACACAATGACAAATGTGGAAACTGTTAAAAATAATTCAAAATTGAGTCACTAAATTGAATCTTACTTCAACTTAGTGAAGTGGAACTGTTTCAACAATATAATATGAAGTGATAATATTTCATAGACATGTGTTAGTTGGTCAATTTGGCACAGTTTCAACAATACAATGTATTAGATCACGTGCAAGACCTGTTTTGACACGCTACATTTATTAACTTAATCCCATATAGTGGAGTTCTCCCGTAGGTCACACTTGATTTGAGACAGGCAACACTTTGAACACAGGCAAACCAGACCAGCCCTGGCAACCAAAGAGCATTCATGAAGGATTGACAATTTACTTCATCAAAATAGCCT
Organism: Platynereis dumerilii; assembly: GCA_026936325.1. Lineage (NCBI taxonomy): Eukaryota > Metazoa > Annelida > Polychaeta > Phyllodocida > Nereididae > Platynereis > Platynereis dumerilii. The sequence goes on from JAPTHN010000007.1 coordinate 39,599,567, forward strand.
CCGATCAGGACATATCAATTATATTCTGACGCAAGCATGCCATGATTGCATTACATAAGGGAAAAATTAGGAAAATAAGCGTTGTCTGCGATTCTCATGACAAAATGTGCATTGGTAAGTTCAAATTTAATTATATCAGAACTCCTGAATCAGATCCAAGAATCACGACTGAGACCAAAATACAATCAACATCACGTTGTGGAAAACGGACAAAATTGTCACAAAAACTGGATCGGATTACTGTCTCCAACATTGGGAGAATTTCAAACAAAAAAGTAAAATACTCAAATTGCCAATATTATTATATCTAAATTATATTCAGCTATTCTCTGCGGTTTCAGAGTCTGCTAATTAAAAGTACAGCTGTATCATGCATGATTCTACTAATGTATAGCCCCACCCACATATACATTTATAAATATCAATGTACATCATGAGCATAAAAAAATTTCGAAATAAACGTCTGCATATATATTGATGCACACTTACAAACATAGTACAGCCCGCCAGCCCGTCACCCTCCAGATCCAAAGTCAACCGTGTGTAATCTGCCCTGTCAAGGCAATCAATGCCTACCTACCACTCAGAGGAAACGCCCATGGCCCCCTATTCTGTTTCCCAGACCTAAAACCGCTTACTAAATCGTTCATTGCCTCAAACTTGTCCCAACTCCTCAGATCAGCGGGCCTCAATCCTGAGGTCTTCAAAGGACACAGCTTCCGCATCGGCGCTGCAACCTTTGCGGCTGCCCAAGGGCAGTCAGCTACTCAGATCCAACAAATGGGCCGCTGGCATTCTACAGCTTTCCAGCGATACATCCGAATTGCCAGCATACAACTTCCAAACGCTCCAAAATAGCCACCAGGCACAACCCATGGAGAGCATCTATCGCTGAAGTTCAACTCTAGTCGTATGCATAATCCTCGCCAAATAGGAACCGTCGGCAGGTGCTGGGTTCCACCCTTCAAGATCTCATCGATACTCGGGCAGGGACGTCGGCAGGTGCTGGTCCCATGCCATGCCTCAATACTCACACTGGGTCGTCGGCAGGTGCTGGACCCAATTCTCGTCATCTAGTTGCGCACTTAGGGGCCGTCGGCAGGTGCTGGGTCCCATTCTCCAGAAGTGCTCGGAACACTCGCACAGGGCGACAAACACGTACCTGTACTTCGTACTGTTGGCTGTTGCTGGCTGTTGCAGGTGGGGGTTTGTGGCGGATCTGGGCCCCCACCTTTTGGACCAACTGCCATTGTTCAGGTGTTGGATATAGAAGACTTTTGTAATTGTATTGACTGTTATTTGTATTGTTGATTTTTGACATTCGTCATTTAATAAATGACATTTTCAACACAACGCCTGAGTCTAGTTGTTCCAAACTAGTGCAAGCCAGCAACAAACATAAAAGACAATTTCCAACCGGAAATGGATTTATGTGGTGGTGGCGCATGCGCAGTCAGTTCTTTTCTGCCTTGCGCCACCACAACTTCATCTCCTAAAATCTGGATAAAATTTTGGACCCACCCTCCCACCGCTTGTGACTGTTAAACTGACAATGAATCTGCTCTGTTTTAATACGTAATTTTGTTCAACTTGTTACATTTGCTGCCATATGCATAACTTTGTTTAACTTGCCCCCTTGTCAGGGGATCATCACATTTCGCAAATGTCTATGTGTCCTGTATGTCCATGTTATGTATGCTATGTCTCCTGCATGTCCTGTCAACATTTTCTAGATTTACCTGGTAGCCTTCCTACTATGTTAGCTTATCCAGCTGTATTCTCAGTATGTAAAAGTTACCATGTTAATCCTGTTGAGGTAATTTTAAAAGTGTCACATAGTGCCAACTTGTAGCCAAACTAGCATTACTTTAGCGGCGGATCTGGGCCCCCACCTTTTGGACCAACTGCCATTGTTCAGGTGTTGGATATAGAAGACTTTTGTAATTGTATTGACTGTTATTTGTATTGTTGATTTTTGACATTCGTCATTTAATAAATGACATTTTCAACACAACGCCTGAGTCTAGTTGTCCCAAACTAGTGCAAGCCAGCAACAAACATAAATATATTTTTGATTTTACAGTTTTTTATGTTTTCGCACACATATTATTTATATCATCATACTGGAAAGAGCAAGGTAATAATGCTGACTGCAAGTCGGGAAATTTAGTATAATTTACCTTCAATCATCAGTTTTCAAAGATGCATATGTCATGTAATGCAATACGCATTCAACTAAAGAATATAAATATTACAGACTACTTAAAGTAAGATTGCACAAAAGAGGATACACCTCGATATTGAGGCAATTTACAAATATTGTAAGAATATGAATACATGATATATATGTTACAATTGTTGCATAGACTAGATGTTGCTGAATACAGACAAAAGCCCAGACATCCTAATTAAAATATATCAATTTACACAAAACATTGTTCTTTTTGCTTTGCAGGAATAGAAAATCTCACCGACTTTTATGAACGGCAATATTCAATAACTTGTCATGAAACTCCATGAGAAACTCCATGATGAACATGCACCTATAGAGAGTACAATAGAGCGGTACTATATATCAAATTGACACAGGATTAATGCATTACATGACATCAACCTAGTGCAAATTAAGCCAAGTTCAGCCATGGATTACCAAAAGAAGAAACTGCTGAGTCAGAGCATTGGGTTCTTCCAGGCCAACATGACCTTGACCTCTGACCTTTTGAGGTCATTGAAAGGTCAAGACGTCCTCACTGAAGAAGAGGTCAGCACAGTGCAGGTAAGATTCAAATGTCATCTTTGATCTTAGATGTCAGGGGAGGTCCTACAAGAGGGCATTAGCATTCTTCTATGCAAGGGCATCTTCTCGAAGTCATGGCAGCTTGACAATTGAGCAGATCAAAAAGCATAGGATCTAACCTAATTACATTGAAATAAATTGTTTGATGGATATGGCAGCCCTCTTAGGTCCAGTTCCAAAGGACTATTATCATCGGATAAACTTATACTGTACATATAGTAATCTGGAGCAAAATGCTTCCCATACGTGTTCATATTATCATTTGCAAGCCACAGTAAACGCATTCCGAGCGGATGAAGAGGATGAAAAAATGAATTAGAGAGAGGTTTTTTTTGTACAAGGATCTAAATTTCCATATTTACGAACAATTTTGCAAAAACAGCACCCTATCACGCTGAGGACATTGTTCCTCACCAATATGTTGAAAGTCATACACTATACACCATTTTCAAGGCAGTTTTAAGTAACACTACTTTTTCCAATTTCAGAAAGATGAAACAAGCAGCGGCAAAGTACTGGAGTTATTCTGCCTTTTGAAGAGGAAAGACAACAGGACATACGCCAAGTTCATAGACGTGTTGAATCAACATGACTGCACAGCCGTGGCTTCACTCTTGAAATCGAAAACTGTAGACTCAGGTATGACAGTCACCTAACACTTCAATTTGGGCTTAGGCCAGACATAACTTATTTTTAGCTTCTTGGATCTTCTCAATGCACTTTTATTGGGATGTAATCTCAATTTTTTACCATATCAATCTTATAATATCTTGGGTAAGTTAAATTTTCCTTTCCGTATGCAGAAAATATGTTGTGTCAGTTGATCAGAGAAGCTGAAAATCAATTATGTCTGGCATTATGTTGCATTGAATTGGCTTCATTTATACGACAGGTAAAAATTACATGAAAAACAATGAAAAAAGCAAGTCTAAAAGGAGACATACCCATTAGAAAGCCAAACAAACAAGATGAGATAATATGAGCGTTCAAAAATATATCACACCCACATGCCCCATGGAATTAAATGTTTTGACATTACGTTTAAATGTGTCTTGCGACATAAACACACCAGATTTTTCATTTTTCATTTTAGAATGTTGAAGTAGTGCATACAGTTCAAATTTCCAGTAGTACCATAATATAGGGAGAATAGAGACAAAATTGGGCCTTTTTCCCTCATAGCATGGGCACAAATCATCTCAGAAATTGAAACATGGTGTCAAACAATATCCGTGGTAAAGGTCTAGCTCTCCCTTCTGGAGATACTACTGTTTTCCCTTTGCACAACAAAATGAGCATGAAATAGACTGTGGCTTGGTTTGCTTTGTATATGATAAGTAGGGTCAGCCAAATTTTTCAAAAACTATCACAACTATATATTAAAAGTGTCCTACAAGTTTGGTGTCCAGAGCTCCGAAGTATTTTGTGAAAGAAAGAAAGTTTTCCTATTTGCCCGATATTACGGTATTGACTGTGTGGGATATGAGAACCTGCTTATGTATTTCCATATACCTGGTTCGATTACCTTTCCCAACATATTCTTATAACAAAAAAGTTGTTCCGTGACTTGTGATTTCTATAAATAAACAAGTATTAGTGTATTTGAATACTTCAATCTTAACAAAACTGCTTCAATAATCACCATGAGCCAGATCTTTCTAAATCTATAGTAAATTGCATTCAAACAACTCTGATATTCACCATAATTTTTGTAACTTTAACATACACTTCACTTCCAGGTAAAACCAAAGCCGACCCACGGACAGTGCAGATGCTGGAGAGATATCTGGGCGACACCACCATAAACTCTCAAAAAATCAACGACCTTGCATTGAACATAGTTATGAAGCAAATATACAAGGACGACGTAGGTGCCTTACAGGACAAAATAAATAACCTTCAACTCCAGAGGACGAAAGTCAGAGCTCCTTTAGGTCGGACTCCCACTTCAAATGACTTACGAGCAAGTCCTGATGTCAACGGCCGCCCAACAACGAGCGGATCTTCAACGTCAGGAAATTCCAAAAACAGCGACAAGGACTCCCCGCCCCTCTGGGACCTCCCAACGCAAAGAGAAGAGATAGAAGCAATCCTCAAACACAAGGATGAGATCATTAAACGAAACGATCTCGAGTATCGCAAGCTGAAAGTTCTCCTAGATGACACGCAGACTCATTTGGACAGTGTCCTTGATATCAACAACCAGTATTTATTGATCATTAGTCAGTTTAATGCCATGCAGAGAACTGGGGCTACTCCAAGGGCAGGAGAAAAAGACAGGGAGATAGCCGAGTTGGAAAGTCAGTTGATCGAAGCAAATCAAAAGATAGAAGACTTAAATGAAGACTTTGACAAAGTGTCAGGGCAGTTAACGTTAGAGCAAACAGAGGTGGATAAATTGAAGAGAAGAGAGAAGAGATACAAAGACTTACTCGGACTAGACTCAAGAGCAAATGAGCTCGATGTAGAGAGACAGATCGAGCGATTGATGCAAGAGGGAGACCTGTCGAAAGCAGATCTGGAGAAAGCCCAAAGAGAGCTGCGAAAGATCATGTCCGAGAAAGCCCTAGTGGACGACAGGATGACGACGTTGACTCGTGAGAAGGAGAAGATAGAATTCCACTTGAGGCAGCAAGAACTGATGATTAAGAAGATGAGGAGAATGAAGGCGGCCTCTCACACTATTCAAGCAGCCGAGGGATTGCTTGCCAACCAGGATCAGCAGGGCCCTCCTGGAGTCCAGGTACGGTTACCCTCCATAGCACGACCGCCTTCTAGCATTGGTTTGGCTGCAGTACGGAACTCGCGCACTGCTCGGCAGTACTGTGTGTTTTGTAGAACGGATTATGAGCCATTAAAATCCAGCCAGTGCAGGATTCATTTCCGAGCTATGAGAGATGGTAAGTGGACTTGTTGTCGAGATGACTGTCACAGGGGCGTGGGTTGCTTGCAAGTCCCTCATTTTTACATAGAACTGACGGCCGACAAAAAGCTCTTCCTCACTGATGGAGGCCGATATTGGGAATTGTAACAATTATTTCTGTTGTTCAATTTAAATTTCAAATACATCTTTTCAGGACTTATCCTGATTGACATTGCTCATAAAAGTATTATTTCATGTAGTATTGCTCAATAAATATGTTGTATAAAGTTTCAAAGAATTCAATAATGATTTAATAATGTTATGCATCCTATGCTTATACCAGCAATATAACAAATCACTGGTCTAATAAACAAGTACTAAAACAAAGGATGAATAAATTACAATATTATACAAAAGTCATTGCCTATGAAAAAAAAATCCAATCCAATTTTGTTGCCAGTTTCCAGCCATTTCATTGCCAAAAAATACTGGATACATCAAATCTGATTTCATTGCCAATTTTTTGTCATTCCGGACATTATCTCTAAGACTTCAAAACATTTGAACACAAGCTGGAGATAAAAAACATAGAATCAAATCACATAATCCACTCATGCGAGAAAAGGAAACACATACCTGAGAAATAAGAAATTTGGTGACCCGACCAGTAAGACGACCTTTGGGACTAGACAAAATCATCTCCAACATATCTCCCTTTAGCTTCTCCATTACTACATATATCTGAAAGAAAGAGAACCAAATTGTTAGAGACACCAGTACACTCCATTGTATGATTACGTCAAGCAACTTCAGCGTAGAATTGGAACTTCAGATCCATTTTATTTTACTTGTCATCACTATCTATTGCACATCCAACATCAAAACGTGTGCATTCAAACCTTGTACTTTATTCATTATAGGATATACAATAGACGAGAAGTTTACTATACATGTGTATACACGGTCTCATTAATTACTAAATCAGGAAAAAATCTCAGTTGGTTGAAATAATATGGCTTATGTAATTCTAAACTAACCTTTTCAGGAGTCTCAAACATTTTTTCGAGATTCACCACTCCGGGATGGTGCAGATTCTGAAAATAATGATCTCAGTTGAAAAATGAAGTGCCAGGCAAATATTCCAAACAAACAGCATATATACAACTTCTGGAGAAACATTTTATTTTTTCAACCACTGAAGCAATAGCCATTACCTGCAGGATGGAAACTTCATTCTTAAGTTGTTCTTCTTGCTTCGTGGGAAATCTTAACTTGTCAATAACCTTGATAGCAACCTCTCTGCTGCTCTTCTTGTGTTTTCCTGAAATAAAAAAAAGTTGAATTTAGATTCTCAATCACTGGATTCATAATAATGAGATTTGATGATTGTTTTCAAATATTTTGACGCACAGCCACTGAGGAGGACAATAAGAAGTTGTTGAAGTATTTTAAAAAGAAAGTCAAATCTCGTGAAGGTAAATTCATCAATCAAAAAAGAAATTGTTATGCATCTTAAAATACATTTAGATAAATGATAGATATGCACTACAGATAGATAACTATGTTAAGTTTAGCCCTGTAAGGCCATAGTTCTGTCGGCTCATGAGGGTTGAAATTAATGATCCAAAGCATAATGGTTCAAGTGTCTGCCTAGTGTGCCAAAAGGAAACATTCAAATCCAACCTTGGTTTCTTACTGCTCTGGGCGACACGCCCAGATGAAAACCAGTGAAACAACTGCGTCATCCAGACAGGTTAAAAAACAGTTTTTCAGTAAAATGTCAATGAAAAATCAGCGCAGCAAAAAATGGCAATGTGCACTACAACCTTTCAATTAAAGATTTGACATTAAGAAACGCTAATTCACTGAATTCAGAACGATAAGTTACCTCCATAAACTGTTCCAAATTGTCCGGATCCAAGAATGTCGTCTGGGAATATCTGGTAAAGTTTTGAAATATCCTGCAAAAATTAAAACAAGTAAAATATGTTAATTCTTCATTGACTGGGTCACTCTGAACAAGAATCGAGGCTTACATCAGAACAGATTAATATTATCCTTACTTTTCAGTAATCTCACCCTAAAATGTATCGCAAACTAATGTTGGAGTTAGTCTAATATCTTACTTAATATTCTAAGGGTTCTAAAGGGCTGAACTTATCTCTACATTGGTGAGAGGCAAGCCTTAATTCAATCTATGGATGATTGGGGCTTTACATCCTGCATTTATGCACTTGGTAGGCCAATTAGGACAGGAGGATATGACAGCAATGGGGCAAAAGATTACTGAAACTGCTGTCCAACAAAGGTCCAGATAATCTGACCAGAGCTGAATTCTAACCCAGGAGCCAGCGATTGCCAGCCCAAAGTCCTACCAAGTAACCCCCCTCCATGAGGTAAGCATTGAACATTATCAATTGTTACAATGGACTGACAAATCAACACTATTATCATAATATGAATCAAATATTCTCAATAAGTTCACATTTACAATTTGTGATTATTACAATAAGACCCATTAATGAACCACACAGAATCATATCCTATATTGCAATACAGTTCCATTAACTTTTTGAAATAAGCACAGATTCACAAAGACTTTATGCCATCAAACAAATTTATCCTTGAACCATAAAACGAAAGTTTCAAGGCAGCTAGCAGTATGGTTCTGTGTGGACTTCCAAATGATTATTAAAAGCAAACAATTTTGTAAAAACCACAAAACCTATGGATTCTTTTGGATAATATCATCTAATAGCCATTCATCCCAGGGAATTAAAAAACTTTGAGGACAGACAGTTTTTAAAATTTCCTGTCGCAGTCAAAACAATTACCCGGGTAACAATAAGAGTTTTAAAAGATATGAAGCAACAATGGCAATTTGATAGGATAAAAAAGTTTTCTTGTTAAATTTGAATTATAAATATTTTGTTGCAATCAAAACAAAGTAGGATAGCACCTATTTCATCTACAAGTTTGGTTTCAAGCGTTCTCTTCACAACCTCTAAAATAATGTCGTAACACATGTGCTGAGATATTAATTTCTTTCCAACACAACTAAAAGGAAGGAAGGGTCAAATTAAGGAAAACAAAAACTTAAAATTCTTGTTCCCAGTAAGCACACCTTAATCCAGAGGTTCCAAACAACTTATTTACTTCACTGACCGATATTTCTTTAACTTGGTGGTAAATCTTGGACCTTCTCCAAAATATCTGTAACGATGGCATTTTCTGATCACCATATTTCAATTAATCAATGTGTTAAAAAGATCCTGTTTAGTTACAGGAAATAATAGTTATAGTACTTTTATACCATATTGAAGTAAAATGCAAACTATGACTGTATTTGGAAGCATTCTTGAACAATATGATTTGATAATAACTGCTTCACATGGAGGCATTCTGATCCATCATCAGACCACAACCACAGTGTACCCTGGTAAAATTTTCATTACGACCCCCTCCTATAGACGCTTAACTGCTTTACCTTTTTGATGATATGTGTGATCTTACACAATTTACTGTTTTGAAATTATTTTGAAAATCCTTATTATTCGACTGTGTCTGTGTACAATGATGCCAATGTCGGATTATTATTTTTACATTGCCAATCTCAATACAGTCATAGATTTGGTTCGACTACATCAACCAAATTTTTCCAGTTTCTCATAATAAAATACCAAATTCCGTCTTACCGTAGTGTCCTCTTCACTTCTCTCACTCTCAGATTTTGTATCTAAAACGAATATCCAAAAACATTTCTAATGCTGTATAGGTAAAATGTATAACCTGTAAATTCATGTAATTATAAAGCACATTCTTATTAACGATATCCCATCTTTTGATGGACTCATGCAAACCAGCATTCCGACCAACAGTATCACAACATGTCATGCGATGAGAGTAACCATCAAGAACTTTTTGATTTTGGATGTAACCATCAAAGAATGGTAAAGAGAAAGTAGGTATTAACCAAGTATCAACAACAATTAACTGCCGCTATATCTGCATTATGCATTCATAATATAAGATTAAAGCAGAATTTACAGCGTACTTGAAATGGGTAATAGTAATCATAACATGCGGGTTTGATAATTCAGATATAACCAATGGGTATGAAGAATCAAGGATATAGCGGATGCCATGAAAATACTGAGAGATACTGAGAAAATATTTGAATATAGGGTTGATAGCTTATAGATATTGATTACGAACAGCATTCAACTATGTTTGTATGGTATTATACATATACAACACCAAAAATGGCGAAAGTATAATTTACGTGGTAACTGAAGTTAGTTTTAAACAATCGCGGGGTGAATATAAAAAGCCACATATACATACACCTATTCTTATTAATCTTTAGACCTGGAGATTCTGGCGATTTGGAGGATTGCGGAGTGACGGGCATAAGAGCTTGACGTATGGCTGCCTCCCAGTGCAGAGCTTGCTCTAAGCCGACCCCACTCTCCACAGAATTGACCACGGCAGCCTCCTTGCCCCCGCAGGTGGGATCCTCCCCCACGTAGTAAACCATGTTGGCCAATCGGATCTCAAAGACATAAGGGTTGCGTGTTGCGTCCACTGTATGCGGGTTGTCCACCAGTTTAATAGCTATGTCGCTCATAAGTTGAATCTCCTGCGGAAAGGGGAAGTTTTTCACCGATTACAACATCACATAATTCTGTGCTTTCAAATCACTCCAAGAAAATTCTATTAAGTTACGAGTTTCATTCAAAATTGTTTAACGCTTATTCCTGAATTGAAACATACACATGTTGAAGATCTATCTAATGGTATTTGACGTAATGAGACCTCCTTAGTCGAAAGGGCAATAGAACCTCACGAAATCTCAACATTCTATATTTTTCATAATTTGAGATAGACTCAGATAATAGTGTGAAGCACATTTATGTAACAATCTAAATGCAACATACGGAAATGACAAAATGTGACATTTACGATTAAGTGCAGTTGAAGCAAGTCTATATGTATCTATACACACCAAATTACTATTATGTATCAGAATACACACATTAATAACATTGCAGAAAACTTCTGAGTGTGTTACCGGTTATCACTGATTTGACATTTACGTAAAGTTACAATTCCAAGTTCCTATTAGTTACTTCACTGCTCAAATGAAAGGATTAAAATCAATTGTCAAGTTAAGTAATCCATTCGTAATCAGCAGAAACAAGCAAATGCCTCGAGTGCCAACCACAAACTCGGCGAACACAGGTCTCTTAAAGGATTACCTTGTTCAATGCCAATCAATTATGGCCGTTTTTATTAAACACCACATCAATTTCATTTTCTTTTCAAGGTTAACATCAAACCGTTGTCAATCAAATCAATGTTTGCCTTGCCTGAGGCAGCCTTACCTTGTAGTATTTGGTGGTCGACTCTGAATTATAAAGAGTAATTGTTCTCGTATCCAGTTTCCAATAGTGGCGTTTTCGCTGCAATCAAAGAAGTAGCTTTAATTTCAGTAAAAATACTTCATAACCAAAATATATTATACCCATTACCTCAAAATGCAGATGAATACAAAATAAGTGTCAGGCGGAAATCCCCTGCAGGCTATGACCATCGTGGCACAAAAATAATATATTTGTTTGCAGTCTTTAATAGCGCAATATCTCATTTTTCATCAATTAGCCTGAAGTCACTAATTTCTAATTGGATGCCTTCAGCTTACCTGACCACAAATATAAAGTTCTCTAGCTCAGAAGCAGGTTTAAACAATCCATTTTTGTTTTCAGATTTTTTAATGGAACAACTATAACATCAGTATAATTGTTTTGTTCTGGTTCAGAAGCTTTGATACCCATTCTGGCGCTTAAATTGGACCATCTTCAGATATGAAGTGAGCATCAAACTTTCTGAATCAAATGTAAAGAACCCCCACTAATATACAATCACAGATAGAAAGAAACATTCAATTATCATCATTCATTACAGCAGATTTAAATTGCCTCAAATGAAAGTACTGTAAATTGAAAACTTAAATCAAATTTAAAAGTTGAATCAACTTTCATACTTGAATCAACACTAAAACTTGTATCAACTTTCAAACTTGAATCAAATTTCAAACGTGAATCAAATTTAAAACTTAAATAAATCCAAAATCCAAAATGGAGTAAGTATCCCAACACTATCCCATTACACAGAGCCTTATCTCTTCCACTCACCACGTTATCTCTGTCCGTGAAATGTACCATCCATCCTTCTCGCAATATTTTGGAGCCAGCTCTCTTGGTGTGCTTCACGGACTGGACCACTCTCATCAGGGGGATGTTGCTGCTGGACGTGGGACTGAAGAACGAAAGATAATTGATCAATTTACAAGAAAACAGCAAACACATTGATGAATAATTAGTTGTATTTCACTTCTGCAGTCCATTAGACCCAGCACGAGATGTCGCCAGCGGTCGCCAATAGTTCGCTACCTTCCGTGAACATTGCACACGGAAAATTTTAAAGCATGATACAACACTTCGAGGCATCATGCTTACAATACCAATTGATAGCAACCCACAATTGATCAATTATATTAAATAGACAATACACGTAGGCTTGATATTTAATGAAAATATTTTCAAACAATTCGAAGGATATCTATTTCATACTTTTTCTTTGCCATACATATATTCAATACTATTTATCAACATAGCTCTCTATAGATTTATGTTTACAATATTCCTAAATATTTTAAATTTACAGTTAGATTTTATTCATTTCTCCATACATGGTACATTTTTTTCACCTATATATGAAAAGTATTATCAACATACAGTATGTACCTGAGCGGTGGGTTCTGTGATCCGTTCTGGTCCTCATCCTCCTCATCCAGATTGGGATCGTCATAATCCACGGGTTCTGACATCGACGACAAATCCGTTTCATTTGTGCTCTCTGCCTCCGAGCTGTCAACCGACTCAAAGTAAACCACTACGGAAAAGGAAATGAAAACTACTGAGGAAAAGGAAACAAAGCTCTTAATTCATGTCAGATTGTGTCACGTCAGGCACAATATCAGCTGATGTGTACCTCACATTATAAATTCCTGTAAAACTATGCAAAAAGTAAGTACCGGCATCCATCTAAAGTACTGAGAGCAACGTAGAAATTGCTCCCAAGTTCAACTCTGACACAAACGTAAGAAGGAAGTTTTATTTTTGACATTTAAAGTGATTCAATATTTACTTGGTCATGCGTAAAGACACTTTACCAGTTCATAGAAAATCCATACTTATATAAAGTACCCTGACAGTACGAGTTTCAACAGAAGCCATTTGCCATAAGTCAAATCTCACTCGAGCTGACTTCTGCTCCATTTTGTAGCAACACCAGCAACGTCAATTTACAGACTCATAAATTCCATAGACATTGTGCAGTATGGTACCGCAACATAAAATATGACAGCAAGCATGTAATATGCAAGTGTTACATTTTGAAACTCCTTACCTCCCGGCAGCCACTTGACCTCTCCAAGGCAGTCTTTGGCCACTTGTGGAGCACACTTCTTGTGACAATTGAACTTGCAATCTGAAATCACAAAACATATCTGAGAGGTTAACAGAGCTTCCACAATGGTAGTTGATGGATCAGGACGGAAAGATGATTGGGGCTTTACATCCTGTACATACGCACTCAGTAGGTTAATAAGGACTGGAGGAGGAGACAGCAATGTGGAAAGTGGGAGTCAGAATGAAGTTGCAATTGGTCCAACCCAGGTGCTACCAAACTGGATATATTAGCAGTATTTGCAGTGCATTTAATACACATATTGAAGGTTTATATCAATCTCTGTGATTCACAATCTTGAGTAAATTTAGAACTTAGTGCTTTTAGGTTTAAATGCATAAGATGATGAGTAGAAAGCTAAGTAAGAATTATTGACCTGCAAAGTGCTCTTGGGGCCCAATGTTAATTCCATTTCATAAATTGTGAGCTGCTTGAACTGATAATGCTGGACGTACCTTTACACTGTTGTCCTTGTCTGAAGAGGCCTTTGAGCAGTTTCTTGCAATACTGACAAACGGTGGGTTTGGTGTAGTTGTGAACGACAAAAGTGTGTGGCACTTTGATGCGACCGGCGTATTCCTTCTCCATCCATATGGGCCGACCACTCCATGACTTGCTTCTGTTTGAACGACTGCCTTCCGTAGGGGTACTCGCTGGCACTGCTAGGCTCTGGTTAGACACCACAGACTGCTAGACAAAAGCATACACCATGAGTAACATCATCTGTCAATCAATAGTGGCTATCATTACTTATGATAATTCATCTCAGGTTTTTACACAAGACTAGAAGCCATTCCGAAAAGTCAGCAGCAACTTTATAGACTTCAAAAGTGCATGGACCATGTTGAAGAATTTTGTCCTAAGAACGCATGTCACTTCTCTTGACTTCATTAGAGTCAATATGAGATTCCATTTATAATATTTTATTAGTAATCCACTAAACTTTTGGATAATTTTATTAATTCAAGGAGTTATCATAATCCTTTAACACAAGCACCAAATGATTTATCTACAATTTGTAAAAATCACTATTAAAAACTAACAAAACGAAGCCACACCAAGTTACAGTGTTGGTGCAAAAAATGTGAAATGTTTAAAACTTCTTGAAAATCATTTAAACAAAAATTAATGAAACTATTACAAATAAACATCAAATTTCACTCTGAACATTACTAACAAAATATTTACAAAATACAAGACAAACTTACAATGTCAAAAGTAGTAAAAATGTAGTAAATAAGAGAAAAATATTTCAAACTTGTAAGAGAATTTAGAAATTGATCTAAAACACCAGCGTACTCTAATCTTCATGCACTCTTTGTTAGTTGCTGCAAACATGGTACAGGTAAAATACTTTAGCATGATACATCATGAAGAGTTATGAAGCTCCAGAAGGCACATTCCGACAAAACATCAAATTTATTTTTGAATCGTATTTTATATTCTGTATGCAATTGCTAGGTACTCTATAAAAATTCAATGAAGAGTCATTCAAGAGAGTATCATTTCATAACAAGAATCCACGGATTCAAAGCCAAATGAGCTTTATGGAGATTCATAACACCACACATTAATAGATGAGTGTCATTACCGTTCACTCAACGAGCCAGACCAGAACTTGAGTCTTATCTTAAGATCATGCCCATTGTTACATCAGCAGCATATTTACAATTACCATCCAAAAGATGTCTAACTCAAATAGCCTAATAGATTCTAATAGTTAAAAACACTCCATGACATGGACACAAAACAAATATGTCTGATTAAGCTTCAGAAAAACACCATAAGAAGTTATCCTAGAACCCCCAACTATGACAAAATAATAGGCCTATTAATTTCCCAAAATTATCCAAAAACTAAAATTAATTCTGATTTGACCCAAGTGAAGATTTCAGTAGTCACTAATACTGTGAAGACAGAGAATCTTTTCAAATTGAAGACAAACTTCATATCGAAGTTAAATTTCAAGTACACTTCATTAAAATTTCCCACATTAACCTAAGTCAGTATCCCGATGACTGCAACTTATTTTGGCCTAAGTAAGATCACAATCGACATTGCCATTTCACAAATAAAGTCAATTCAATATAAAGGTAGTAGCTAACAATGGAAAGTCTTAAATTAACAGCAGCGATTATTCGAAGCCTGAACTAAAGATCACTGCTATACCCTTATGAACACCCTTATAAACCTCACATTTTTAATCTCTAATTAATTTTACTAGTGCAATCATTCAGCTTAATCAGAAGCATAAAACTTAAGTGTAAAAAGTTAGTAAAAACTTCTAAAAATACAAGGCAGAGATGTTTCTGGCATCTGGAGTGTGACCTAACACATTTATTTTTGTCACAAAGCAAATATTTTCGACTGAACGGAAATAATATTACGCATATCAAGGAATGCACTTAAGAAAAATAACCTGTTACTTTGAAAGGTAGGTAAATCGACCATTCACCCCTCAGGAACTACCAAGGATTTCCATAATCAGTTTTTAAACATTACAGTATCCCCAGGGGTGGGGTTGGGCATTTCAACTAAAAATTTTCTGCACTTAATTTCTTCCAGTGGAGGAGGGGGGGGGGGGTCAGGATTTCCAGACTTTTCCACATAAACACATTGCAAATTCCCTCAACGTTCAAGGGGGTAGGTGGGTTACAAATTTTCTAACGCAACTAAATCTACTGAAACCAATCGGATCATTAAGACGGGCTACAAACCCAGTACATTTTTATATACATTTCGATTTAGCAATAGCAAAAACGACCAAAGGACCTGAAGCGCAGTGGACCACAACCAGCTTTTCATCATTGGACTCAGCTTTTCATCAAAACATCTACTGATCTGCTCATTTAATCAGGGAATTGGCACTCTTGTTACATATTTAACAAGAAAGAAGCAAAGCATTTACATGGGAGAACCACACACAACGGACCATCTAGCCATAAACACCTCTGCCCCAGTGTTGTTAGTCTAATCTTACCACTAGCAAGTGAGTCAGCGGTGAGGCGGCAGGCATCAGTGCATGGTGAGTGTCATCAAGCTTTGGCTGTTAAATCATCAAAAGATAAATAAGAACCCACCTGAGCTAGGAGATGAGACCCAGGGGATGAGGTACCATAACAACTCTGGGTAGAGTAGATATGAGTCGGATAACCCACCTGGCTTTCCCCTCCACTTAGGCTGCCCGAAGATGAGATGACCGGTTTGGCCAACTCCGACGACCTCCGTCTTCTAGCCTGTGTGCAGTTGTTAGGGATCTTGTACGCACACCTCTTGTGGAAGTTTAACCCACACCCTGCAAGATAGGACCAAAGTAGTGCAAAATTTGAAATTAACATAACTTGATAGCTCTGTAAAAATACAAAAATTTTACCCACACGGTGCAAAATAGGACAACGAAAGTGCAACATTCGAACCCTGACCAGAGTAGAGAAAATATGATATATGCATATGATACGGTACCGGACCATTATATACTGAATAGGAGACAATTTGCGCAAAATTTGAAACAAGTGTAACTTGATAGTGCAACATTACGATGCTCCTGACCCTCTATACTGAATAGAAGTGCAAAATTTGAAACTATCGTAACTGGACAGTTGTGAAAATATTATGCTCCCGATCTTATATACCGGGTTTGAAGAGCTGTGGAAAATTAGAAACAATTGGATGTCAAATCCAAGTAGTTATGAAATATGACATATGGTTGTATACCCTTACACCAGCTTATTACATTCTAGCTAGAAAACTAAGTCATAGAGTATATGGCCTCCTCTCTCGTATGCAAAAAAGACACAAAAGAAGGTGCAGTCTAGTCTCCACAATGCAGGGACCACTCAGGTTTAGAATTATTTATTTCCACAAAACCTTTAAAAAATCAAAATGCTGATACTCTGTACAGGATACGAAAGGGTATGTTTTACCTAAAGAGATTCGCAATGCAAAAAAAAATCAATTTTTCCTTCTTTCCACACAAACACCATAAGACATGATGAAAACTGCTACGAAAAAGTAGAATCACGCTGGTGATAATGCAGCTTGCTAATGCCATGTCATTTGCATGTACATGAACAAGAGCTCTTACGCCTATTTCATATCAATCATCTATTTGGGATTTGGGTCTAATGCTCTTGACTTAATTTGACTAATGCTGTATGGCAAAAAGGCATATTCTCAAATGACAAAGACAAGTCGTCTTTTTGAAACAGTAAACTGCTGAATCAGTGCTGATGGCAATGCTCTCATATTCTAGGATAATTTGGTTCACAAGGTCCTAAGTGACTTCATAAAGATTTCATAAGCACCTCAAAGAGCCCTTTCTACGACAATATATATTCATAAGGAATTTTTACGAGAAAAGAAAGCACAATGCCCAGCATCACGAAGGTTAATGCAAACGCAGCTACAACAGTGGCTGATGCCTAGTGTACGTGTTTTGTTAAAAAACTGCACAGACGAATGGATAGATAATCATGTATATCTCGATAAAGGGACAGACAGCAATACAACAGTTATATCGGGAGGACTTACAGTCAGATAGTAGATAGACAGATTGATACTGGTAGAGAGATCAATATGGTAAGAGTGATGAACATATAGGCAGATGGACAGATAGATAGAATAAGATAAGACAGCATGGTAGACAGATATAAATAGATAGATTGTAGATTCCTGCATCTGGATTAATTTATCCTTCTTTTTAATATGTTTAGGTTCCTGACATAGACAAGGCAGACTGATGAAAAGGCAGTGGGTCATTTCCACTTATCGATCATAGCTGTGTTTCCACCAGATAACAGCCTTCATTATCATTAAGTGGAGTTATTGCTATATTAAATCATAATTGCTTCGGATAACCATACATTTCCTTAGTCTCCTTACAACCATGTGATAAAAAGGATCAATTTGGTCAATGACTAAACAGCTGGCTTCACGATTTAGAAGTAATTAAACTAGAAGATAACTTTAAAGTTTCAAGTAGGCTAATATCATGTTTTTGCCATTATGCTAAATTTATCGAGCACACACAATTATTTTTGAATGTCGATGTTAATACATTTGCAGACAAGGCTGGACATATCTGATTTTTAACTTCTTGGATAGACCGACTAAGAAGATTTTCTGCCTATACTGGGTACACAAAGCAAATTGAACTAAATTATTTTTTCTTAAATTGACATTATAAAAAATTTAGATTACATCTAGTTTATCATCCTACCAAACGACCAAAGAAAAAGTAGCTCAAGAAGATACAAGAAACTAAAGAGCAATTATATCTGGCCTTAAAGTTATTGAGCACACACTGCATTATTTTTGACTTGTCGACATTTGATAGATTTGCAGGTGAATCGGTAAAACTAGCAGTAGTCATATTTTCCACAGACATGATGACATAAATATGACGCACACAATAACAAATACATCCCTAGAGTCAATATAAACACAAAATAGCAATATATTTGTCAGGAGAGAGCCACATTGTTATCAACACCTGCTGACTCTGTGTTTGTAAACATACAAATCACCAGAACTTGGCATTCAAACTGTGTTACACATATTCATGAGACTGATTTGCTGAATGGCCCAGAAGGTTTTTGTTCATATCTCATCATGTACTTGCAATTTTGAATGAGGTCATTTAATTTTTTTAAAGAATTTTAGTTCATCTGGTGTATATTTTATCATGACTGCATTAAGGAGCAGACAGAAGTTCTCTATTTTCCAAATGAGTTTGTGAGAGTCAAAATTGTTATGCTCTTCATGGGCATAGATTTTTCATATTTGTAGGGGGGGGGGGGGTGATTTCCGCGAACGCAAATTTAGCGCGAGGTCTAAATGGGTCGATGGTCGTGCGGTGATGGATTTCGGCGACCACTTTAGGGCCCAAAAGTCAATATATTTTAGACTATGCAAGGTCAGTTCTGAGACTGATGCTCTTTGATCATGTTTTAACTGTTCTATATTAATTAATCTATTATCAATGATAAGAATGTGGTAGGTTGGCAGGCTAATTGTTGACAGGAGGAGGAGACAGCGATGACGTGAAGGATTATTGAAAGTTTGAAACTGCTGTCCAGGTGACCCAGCCAGAATGGGTATCAAACCTGGGACCCGACAATTGGCAGCCAATTACCCTACCAACTAAGGTAACCCTCACCCTTCATATTATCAATTTTTTATGCTTTTTACATGAATCAAATTTACTCCTAACTAGATTTGCTACAAGTGTGAAAACATGTGAAAATAATAGACCTGTTCAACCAGAATTAGCATATATCTTTTTTTAAAAAATAAAACCGAACCATAGCAATAACTTACCGTCACACTGCAATCCCTGCCTCATGAGCCCGAAGAGCATCTCGCCACAGAAGTCACAGAAGTGAGGAGACTTGTACGAATGGACGTATAGGAAATGAGGTCGGATCTGCAGCTCTTCCATCGTGGTGGAGGCTGAAAAGAGAAAGGAAAACAAAGTCAGTAAAAAAAAAATTCAAACAACTAAAGGAACTTTTGAAGGTTGACTGACGACATTGCATTGTGGTCGAGACTGAGCATGAGAGAAAAGAAAATAATAAAGTCAAGATGACTCAAGAATGCATAATGTCATAAAAAAGAAGAGTCTCCGAGAGTTTGCTTGGTTAAATTTCACAAAAAGTTACATCAGTTAAATCTCACAATGAAGATTCCACTGATGAATTTTCAAAATAATTAAAAACGAAAGGTTGCATTGGTAAATTTTCACAATAATTCAAGTGTATCCGAAAGTTTCTAGGGTGAAATTTCACAATACAATAATTCAAGCGAGGTTGAGACGATTACTGTTTGAAATTTCATAATAATTAAGGTGTACCTGAAAGTTTCTTTGTGTTATAGAACAGAGCAATTTCAGAAGCGTTATGGGTCTTAAAGCCGCTATCCTTTGTGAAATTTAACAAAAATTCAAGCGTGACGGAATCACCAGATCAGTGTAAATACTTAACTACTTTTAGTTACATCTGAAGACATCTTTGCAGAAGTTAGCGATATACACAATATTACACACAATGTCACACATCCATTGTAGTATAGCAGGAAATGAAATTCAACAGCTGTTCTCGGTCAAGTTCACTTGAATCATTGCATACATTCAACCATCAAACAATCAATAAAGTATGTATATTTAGATGCAAATATATCATAAACCAAAAACTGCTGTGTCAACCATTTATTGTTCATGTTGTTGTGGGATACATTTTTTTCATCTAACCGCTCCATATAGTAGTGTGTCCATATACATACACAAATTAACAACTTCATCACATTATTAAAGAAGTATACATCATGTACATCAACATCAACAAGGGAGCCCACTCAGCCCAGATGTAGAGTTATTGTATAGTGAACATAGACTCCATATAAATGTAGTGTATACTGAATGAGTTTTGATGAAAGCTTGTCAATATGCAAATGACATACAATGATGGATTTATAACAAGATGAAAAACACTTACGCATTGGCCTATATAGTATGTATTGTGTATGCAATCAGTGCACAACCGAGGAGATCTATCTAATGCATTATAAACTAGTACAGGTTTATTGATAATCCAATTTGATGATTTTTCTGTAGAACAATTAACTCCATGTTTTAGTTGTCCCCAATAGAGTAAAATACTCAAAATACATGTGTCAAAATTTATCACACATGTATGTACCACATCACAATCTGATGACACTATGTAAATCCAATACGAACAGCGACATCTTGTAGGAAACAAGTCACTAAAATCTTTCACGATAGGATATCATCAGTGTCAAATCATTGTATTTTTCATGAATTATTTATAAGTCAAAGTTGATCAAAACGTAGAGCAAAATCGAGTGTGATACTGCGTATGTAAGAGTCCATCGACATGCCAAAAATATGCGAGATGACCAACATGGACCAAAACTGACCGATGAGTCTATGACACAGGATCATCAGTGACCCAACAGACGGACAGACAAGTGTGACTGACCAGAAAAATAACCAGATAGACAAAGTCTGACCAACCAGTAAACAAACAAATGCAACAGATGGAGAGTGGTAAGGTGCAAAGGAGTGCAGATCAGTGGTCATCACTCCCAGTGGTCATTGCCCTCTCACAGTCACTGGATGGACTAAGGCATATGGGACATAATATGTTCTACATATATATATATATTGGTTTAAAATGGATTTACCATACAATGTGAAATACTGATGGATTTTAATGTACATATATAGTATACTGACACCCAGATTATCTTTTGCATATTGATGGATTTTAATGTACAATAATACATTACATACATGGTATCTAATCATAATAATACTCATAGCAGGTGCATCATCTCACTCATAAGGCTTTTTCCTCTCAACTCATAACACCTTAAATTCTACTCCTAAGCCAATCTACTCAGCCGAAGTTTCCAACTGGGCAACTTTTACCCATCAAAATTCATTATTTCCACAGTTCCAGAAATTTTCCACATTAAAATAGGGGAGCTATATATTTATCTGCTGCAACAGGCCCAGTAATGCATTTCATATTGAAGGCCATTTAATTCCCCATCTTTTGATATGCTCTCTGTGGCTAATTTAACTACCCAGTTCCAAGAAATTCATCTTGGGAATTTGGTAAAAACCACATTTCCGCATACAAATCTGGGAGCGAAATATTTATCTGGGACATCAACACCAGTAATGCATATCACATTGCAGGCCATTCAATTCCGCATCTTTTCGTGTGCTGATTGTACTTCTATTACCAATATAACTACTACATTCCCAGATATTCAGTAGCGGCATTTCTAAAAAAATCACATTTTGCCACAGAAATCTGAGTGCTTGGCATTTATCGTCCTGCAGACCACGCTCTATCACTGTACAATGACTCCTGTCTCTGTAGACTGCCAGCAGTTCTGTTCAATCCAGATTCCAGTTCATCTAACTGGAAGCTGACTGGAAACTGAACCGACGCTGGAAATGGGACATTGGTTGACATTTATAACAAAGCTAGGAAGAAGATCGTACTGGGTGCATTTTTGTAAACCATTAAAGTTACCCTGAATGATAGGTTGGGATTGGACCAAAAGTTTGTCTAATTTTTACATTATCTCGAGCAGCCTGCTCAAGTTGCCAACTGTGCAAAATTTCTCAGGTGTATGATTATTTTTTCCTGTTCAAATGACCAATAGCTATATATTTTTAATAATGGTCATTGTGACGTCATCAACAATGAATGTGCTGGAGGTAGGAGGCAGCATCAAGAAAATGTAAAGGGAGTGACTGAATAAATTATGTAATAAAAGAAACACTTACATAATTTTTTTTTTTTTTTTTAATTAGTCAAAAATATTGATCACAAGTTTACACTATTCTACACTTGAGACCACCAGTAATTATGAAAGAATTTTATCATTCAGGGCAACTTTAAATTAAACCCTAACGGGTCAACAGCTATTCAATAGTATTCTGCTGTTTAAAAAAGATAATTTTCTTTCAAGTCATGTAGGTCTGACTTGTAGGATCTTCATATTTTACTTGATTATATGGCTGATACTCAACTGTCTCAAAGCACTTTATGTACAGGACATCATTGTGCATTGTATCATTGAGTCTTGTCACTCTTGTGCGAACATTGTCAGTGCTTTTCCTAGGACCAAAATTCAATTAGCCACAAAGGCCAATTTTGAGTGAAATGCATGGATGTGTGGCTAATTTGCATTGAAAATATGCAATTTTCATTAGCCACATGGAGGATGCATTAGCCAATGCTAATGTGGCTAATGGCTGGGAAAAGCACTGATTCTTACTTTCACAGGCCACAATAACCAAATTTTGCAATTTGCTAAATAGTCAGGCGCACAATAATGTATGCAATTGTGCATTTCAACTGACAGGAAATAATCGATTCTTTGAGAAATTGTTTGTTATTTTAGTTTTTCAAGATGAATGATTCAGTAGATCCATTTATGGAAATATACCTTGACGGGAAATTAATTGCATAAAATAACCTTTATAATAGAATATTATCTATTTTTGGATTTTTTTTATTTTATGAAATGTGCAGAAATGCAGGTAACGGAATTGCAAAAATAGAATTAATTGTCATTCACAAAGATTACGAAAGTTTCAGATTTCTTTTAAAAAGACATAGTCATGTAATGATTTCTTTTTTGCATGCAATTCCAACGTCATAAAGACGTAATATGCATGCAGTTAAAGCTTACAACAAAGTAACTTCAGTTTTTTTAGCTCACTTGTTTTGTAACATGATTATAATGAGAGGAAAAGAAAACAAAAAAGAGAAGAGTGCAGACTGATGGGGGTTAAATATCAGAGCTTTTGCAACAAGTGAAAGGGTAGGAATCAAACCTGGGTCCCCTTATCAAAGGCCAGGTTCATTGACCATCAGGGTTTTTTGGCTTGCAAAGTTGTGCCACTATTACTAAAGGTAATTGTGTATATGCAAATATACAAAAAACCAAGCCATAGCAACAAACAAGTTGCACATAAAATTGGATGCATTGGCCAATGGAATTTGATATATATAGAGAATTTCTCAAATTAATGTCTGTTTGCCATCAAACCATCCTTAATTTCTTACCCAAACATTTATAAGACCTCATTTCATGAAATGTCTATTTTTGTACACGCAAGAATTCAATTGATAGAACGAATTTTTTGTAGATTGGTAATTCCATTAAAAACAGATGATTTAAGCGGTTTCTTTAAAAACGCTTCTTGGAAAAAAGCTATTGTGGAAATCATCTGAAGAGATGTAATATCGCAAATGTATTGTGTAGACAAATTCATTGTGTCATAGATAGCCTCCATTAAAACAACCCACTCATATAATGTAATTAAGTTTAAAGGAAAAAGCATTTAGTAAGCCAACAAAAAAAAATCCATCTGCTTGACGCTTGAAGCTGATTATAAAGGAAATGTGACATACAATAGGCTATATCAGCAGATAATAATATGCTGATGAACATCTTTTCCTGTAGAAATCATTTTACCAGTACTCATGATTACCCGTTACCCGTTTGTGCTAACCATCTTCCACAGAACTGCTTGTGGGTCATAGTGGGTGCCTTGTTTCTTACCTGATCATAATAAAATATATCACTGTAAGAAGAGGGATACTGAACACTTTATTTGAATATTTCATGTTGCTCTCGCAAATACATGTTGGGTAAAAACAAGTGACCACCATCTCATTCAGAATAGCTTTGGTTGAGAGATGTGATGTATTCGTCAACCATTGAAAGCAAACCTTTCGACTACTTAGCTCCATCAGCACCTCTTCAATAAGCCCCAAATTCCATGAGTCCATGACATGAGCCAAGTTATTTCAGATCCTGGACATTCCATCAGCGAACTTCCAAAACATTTTGAGGAATTTTGACCCTAACTATATTCCTGGAAGACTTTCTGACACTGAACTGATGAATTTATTGCTTATTTTGAGAAATGAGGAGTCTACATTCACCATTTCATGTAAACTTACTACGAAGGTTCTCTGACTGTATATAAAATTCTCCATGTGGAATGAACCACCAGAACAATATGCTAAAAGATAATTGGGCTACTGAAGAGCTGAACAGCCTAGTCTGCCATGTGTCACCGTAACCATTCCTGTTAAAAGGGACACTATTTGACTTTAAAATGTGCCTAATCAGATTAGAGTGATTAGTCACCCAATAAGGATCCATCAAACTGGAAAATAAGTCCACCAAGACCAGCACCAAACAACAAATTCTATTTGTTGGGTCAATCTTGCGTTGGTAGAAGCTACGTAATACTCTGACTGGACCATTAGTATTCAGACTACTTGCCCAATCGGCAAAATATTCTAAGTGCGTTGCCCAAACCTGTTTTCTTTCCTGTTCAAATCTGTGTTGTTGGCAATGCCATTAAACTTGTCGCAGCAGAGTGTATGGTGAATGCAACCTTACTACTAAAGGGATAAATGAACCTTCAATCGAAAATAGAACAAACTACAATGCAATTTTATTATCAAAATAGACAATAAACAGTTTAATACCAGATTCTACAGAAGTTACCCTCAATTCCTTTGTCAATAAGCATGATAAGTTTAACAGTTTTATTGGGAACTAATAGTCAGAGGGGCTCACTTTAACATTACAATTATCAACCCTGAATTATTCCTCCAGAAGCAGTTGAGAAGTGGCTGCTATAAGAGAACCAAGCGTCTTATTCGGCCTTTTCTGTCCAAGAAGGAACAATACAGCAGACCGTCACCATTCACCATGCCCATTGTGTTTCTTCATCCTCCTTTACACACACGAATATGTATGACGAACAATTACATGACATGACATCTGAGATACATCTTGCACCTTTTGTGATGCAGTAAGTCGGATAGACCAGTCATGAAACACTTGGGCCATGAGAGAAGGCGTTTTATTGTCTGTCATGAATCCAGGCACTCATAAATTGTTGCAGGTAATGGCTTTTAGTCCAAGTTTAAGACTAGCACTATCCATTAAGAACATCCCCAGCAATCCCCCACCATTTTCCCCAAGGATTCAATAAAAGGATGCACCAGGATACAGACACTATCTGAACATATGCCTTAAAATCAGCAGATGAGGAGGTAAGTGATGCCTTGGAGTGCTTTCCACAGCTTTGTTCCAGCTTCAGAACAGCTTTGCTACACAGTGCACTGTCATATCCAGCCTCCGGGGCAATCAGCCGACTAATCACACAGCTTTAATTGCCTATATGCGAATACATACACAGGATTCACTTCTTTATCCCCTAAGTCCTCCAGCTAAATTCAAGCCCTCATCTCAAGAAGATGGCAACAAACCCATCCGCTGCCTCAAGGCCAGTTTTCATCTGAGCAGATTATCAGCTTTTTTAAAATCCACAAATAAAGGTAATTTCCGTGCTTTATTGTATCGGAATCAAATTAAAGCAGATAATGTGGCGTTCTTGATAGTAACTATTACCGGGGCTTGATTAAGATATAACTCACAATGCGGTTCAGCATGTTCAGGCCACGCTCACCTCCTCATATCATTTATCATGTAAATTATCATTCATAATGTAACATACTCAGCTCTAAAGGAAAAATTGTTAGCATTTTCATTGCATCACTCTGAGCTACAAATGAATATTGATATAACAATATACATCAAACTATATGAAACTAATTGAGGGAAACAATTTCATAAGTGTTTGGTTGCCATGACACGAAAGTCTTGTCAATATAGTATCAGCAATTGCATCTGCAACTTCGGCCAAAGAGACATGGAAGTATTGTCGAGTCTCTTCTACCATGTGCTGCCATGAAACAGGATGATTACATGACAAATACTCAGAAACGTAACATAGTTATATACCTGCTCATTCACATGCATTTGTAAGACTTGTCACACCTGTCGGTCCTCAGCAGCTTCTCACAGACTGTCCATAATTATTAGTTTGAACAAAAAGAAATATTGGTAATAAAATGGTTAATGCTGATATGGAAGACCAGCAAGTGTCCTGTATTTTTTTTATTTTACAGTATTCTGCCTTTTCTTCATTCTATTGTTTATTGTGCATAGAAACGGAAAACCAACTGTCCAACTTTACCCGACAGAGGTTTGCCAAAATGGCCCAAACTAACTCAAGAAGAAGAGAGAAGAACTTCACTCCGAAAAAGTGTGTTATACAACAGCAGCAAAGAGATATCAATGATGAAACATAACTTTAATGCCTCCTTTTAAGAGGCTTCTGAAGTCTGAAGATGAGCGAATAAAAGAATAAATTGTGATAGAATCTGAAATGGATTCCAACAGAAGCCATATGCTTGGACTTCAATCTGTTAATCTATTGTACCATGTAATCGTCTGACTCAAGGGTCAGGCAATGGTCAGTTGGTGGCCAGTGGCTTGCTGAGCAGATCATTAAGGACATAGACATGCAGGCAGCCACATGGGGTAGGATAACTATGAGGATTACTCAGCTTTTGCGGGTGGCATTTTCCTCAGGCATTTCCTGCTTCTAACATGGTCCAAAACTGTTTCATATGGACTCTCACCGGGTTGATAGAGCACAGTCTCAGCAAATACAAGACTTTTATTGGCCACTAGGCAGAACTATATGACCTGTGAGACACACTGGCAAGACCAGGCAAGACCAAGACAAGTCCAATACAAGACCAAGACAAGTAAAACGCAAGCTAGAATGTAACTGTAAGACAGCCCACTCAAATGAACCCAGCCTTCACCTTGTGTGTCACTCATATCAGCCAGAGTCATATCAGCTCACAGCATCTGAGTTACATCTCCATTTCCTTTTATGACCCTCTCACAAGGATTCATATAAGCAAGATTCCCACTCACAAACAGAAACACCTTCAAGGCTGAGGGACGACAAGAGTATGGAGGCTAGGAAGGAGATTATTAATACAAGTGTCACTGGATGAGGAAACCATGGAAAGAGCAAAAGAGCACTGCAAAAGCAACACACCCAGCTCAGAAAAGATGGAAATAAGTCTTTTAAAAGAACCATATTTGAAGTTTAAGAGGTTTTCGACTCAAGGACTTCGCCTCATGACTTGCTTTCATGCCCAGAGGGCGAATCGAAGTCGGAAAGGGCATATCTTGATTGCTACAAGGATATAACAATAAGGATGAGGAGATGTAGTCAGGTGGACAGAAAGAGTTGAAAAACCATTCAAGTAGATTCCGACGTCAGATACCTTCCACTAGCAATTCTCATGAGATGAGGAATAAGGATATCCAGATGCCAATTGGACAGTAAACAAGACAATTTGCTAAAATACTAGTAATAATCATAGGCAATCCTACAAATTTGTCCATGGTCAGACTGATGGTCTATTTTGTCTGTGAAGCTAAATACAAAATTTCCGCAAAGCCAGACACAAGTCATCAGTTCTGACATTTCAAAAATTTTCCATCTACCATCTGGGAGGAAAACATAAGAACAACATTCACCAAAAAAAATCTAGAATATCAATAGCATTGTAAGTAACTAACCATAGCTTTCAGGCTTACCTACAGATTTTATTTCTCAATAAGCATAGCAAAAATCAACTTGCAACAAATCAGAACAACAAGTAAATTTTTCCCAGATCTCTCTTCCCCACCTTGTCTACAGGGTCTGCCAATTTTCATTATCAGTGAATATTCATGGAGCTGTGGAGGGATCACTTGAGTAAAGAGACCAATGACCCAAGTTGCTCAGTGACGCTGCTGGGGCAGACATGACACGATATATGAGCAGTAAACACATTTTAAACCATGAAGTTCTACAGCACATTATTCCTGTAAAACAAGTACTCTGACACTAAATGGAGAGAAGTCAGTTACATTAATGTGGTTAGCAATATGGTGTGCTTTGGTTGTGTTATCGCAAGCAAATATCAATGATACCAATGACCGGGGAACAGTTTTGCAGAGTGCAGAGTCCCAAAACATTTGAGGGAACTGCATTCTTGAAAGAATTTGAGAGACCGAATTGATGAACTGCTCAGCTCACTTGAGAATGAGGAGTCCAGAATTTGCTGTATGTTTCATGCACTTTGAAAATACTTAATCTAATCTTAGCTAATCTAAATCACTGTTATTGATGAAAAATTATACTGCAATAATTCAGAGAATATAGATAAAATGCACCAGAGTGGACTGGACTAAAAGAACAAAATGTAAAAAGCCAGTTGAGCCACTTGAGAGCTGAACAGCAGAGTCTGCCTGTGTCATTGCAACCATTCCTGTTGACAGGGACACTATTTGACTTTCAAATGTGGCTAATCAGAAAATAAGGGTTCATCCAACTTGAAAACAAGTTCACCAAGATCAGCACAAAACTACAAATTCTATTTGTTGGGTCAATTATGTGTTGGCAGATGCACATAATACTCTAGCAGGACAGCATTAGTATTCAGGCTACAATGCCCAATCTGCAAAATGCGTTGCCCAACCCTGTCTCTTTCCTGTTCAAATCTGTGTTGTTGGCAATGCCATTAAACTTGTCATAGCAGAGGGGGGTGCGAACGTAACCTTATTACGAAATGGATAAATGAACCTTCAATCCATAATAGAACAAACTATAAGATTAGTTTTATAATCAACATAGACAATAAGTTTAGTTATGGGATTCTGCAAAGCTACCGTCAATTTCTTGGCTGCTAATATGTTTAACAGTTTCATTAGGCACTAAAAGTCAGAAGGGCTTACTTTGACTTTTCAATTATCAACTTCAATTTTTTCCACTAGAAGCAACTGAGAAACAGCTGCTACAAGAAGACTAAGCGTCTCATTGTGTCTTTTCTGTCCCAGAAGGAACAATACAGCAGACCATCACCATTCACCATGCCCATTGTGTTTCTTCATTCTCCTTTACACGCATATGTATCGCAGACAATTACGTGACATGACATCTTAGATACATCTTGTGATGCAGTAGGTCGGATGGACCAGTCACGACACACTTGGGCCATGAGGGAAGGCGTTTTTGTCTCCCATGAATCCAGGCACTCAGAAATTCTGAAGAGTGTTGCAAGTAATGGTTTTCAGTCCAAGTTTTAGACTTGCTTAGACTAGAACTATCCATTAAGAACACCCCAAGCATTGTCCCCAAAGGATTCAATGAAAGGATGCATCCGGAAAAGACACTATCTGAACATATGCCTTGAAATCTGCAGAAGAGGAGATAAGTGATGCCTTGGAGTACTTTGCCACAGCTTTGTTCCTGCTTTAGAACAGCTTTGACACCCATCGCACTGTCATATCCAGCCTCCAGGACAATCAGAGGACTAATCACACAGCTTTTATTTCCTATATATATACAAATGCATACACACAGAAATCACTCCTTTATCCCCAAATCCTCCAGCTAAATTCAAGCCCTCATCTTTGCTTTTCAAGAAGATGGCAACAATCCCATCTGCCGCCTCAAGGCCAGTTTTCATCTGAGCAGATAAAGAGCTTTTTTAAAATCCACAAATAAAGGTAATTTCCGTGCTACAAGGTATCGAAATCAAATTAAAACAGATAATGTGGCGTTCTTGATAGTAACTATTATCGGGGCTTGATCAAGATATAACTCACAATGCGTTTCAGGCCACGCTCACCTCCTCATATCATTTATCATGTAAATTATCATTCATAATGTAACATACACGGCTCTAAAGGAAAAATTGTTTGCATTTTCATTGCATCACTCTGAGCTACAAATGAATATTGATATAACAATATATATCGACCAAATTGAGGGAAACAATTTCATAAGTGTTTGGTTGCCATGAAACGAAAGTCTTGTCAATATAGTATCAGCAATTGCATCTGCAACTTTGTCCAAAGAGACATGGAAGCATTGTCGAGTCTCTGCTACCTTGTGCTGCCATGAAACAGGATGATTACATGACAAATACTCAGAAACGTTACATAGTTATATACCTGCCATCACATGCATTTGTAAGACTTGTCACACCTGTAGGTCCTCAGTAGCTTCTCACAGACTGTCACAACAATAGCAAATACAAATTGGAATACTCTGTCCTCCAAAAATATTAGTTTAAACAAAAAGAAATATTGGTAATAAAATGGTTAATGTTGATATATGCAAGATCAGCAAGTGTCCTGTCTTCTTTTTATTCTGCAGTATTCTGTCTTTTCTTCATTCTATAGCATATTGTTTTTCCTTGCTGTGCACAAAAACGGAAAACAAACTGTCAAAATTTACTCAAAAGAGGTTTGCCTGAATGAAAATGGCGCAAAGTAACTCAAGAAGAAGAAAAGAACTTCACTCCGAAGAACTGTGTTATCAAAGGTTAGAAGCCAGAGCGAAATATTTAGTGCCAAAGAGTCTGATGTGTTCAGAGATAGACAAAACAGGAGAAAGAGAGCAAAGAGATATCAATGATGAAACAAAACTTTAATGCCTTCTTTTAAGAGGCTTCTGAAGTCTGAAGATGAGAGAATAAAAGAATAAATTGTGATAGAATCTGAAATGGATTCCAACAGAAGCCATACGGCCTATACTTCAGTCCGTTACTCTATTGTACCATGTAATCGTTAGACTCGGAGGAGCAGGCAATGGTCAGTTGGTGGCCAGTGGCTTGTTGAGCAGATCATTAAGGACATGCAGGCAGCCACATGGGGCAGGATAACTATGAGGATTACTCAGCTTTAGTGGGTGGCATTTTCCTCGGGCATTTCCTGCTTCTAACATTGGCCAAAACTGTTTCATATGGACTCACACCAGGTTGATAGAGCACAGTCTAAGCAAACACAAGACTTTTATTGGCCACTAGGCAGAATTATATGACACATAGGCAAGACCAAGCGAGACCAAGACAAGTCCAACACAAGCTAGGCTGTAAGACAGCCCACTCAAATGAACCCAGCCTTCACAGCATCTCAGTTACATCTCCATTTCCTTTGATGACCCTCTCACAAGGCTTCATATAAGCAAGATTCCTCCTCACAAACAGACACAACCCCAAGGCTGAAGGACGTCAAGAGTATGGAGGCCAGGAAGGAGATTATTAAATCTCAGAATGACACTGCTGAATGAGGGAAACATGGGAAAAGAAAATGAGAACTGTAAAAGAAACACACCCAGCTTAGAAAAGATGGAAAGAAATCTTTTAAAAGAACCATATCTGAAGTTTAATAGACTCTCAACTCAAGGACTTCGCTTCATGACTTGCTTTTCATGCCAAGAGGGCGAATTGAAGTCGGACAGGACATACCTTGATTGCTACAAGGATATAACAACAAGGATGAGAAGATGTAGTGGCCAGAAAGAGTTGAATAAACCATTCAAGGAGATTCCAACGTCAGATACCTGCCACTAGCAATTCTCATAAGATGAGGAATAAGGATGTCCAGATGGCAATTGCACAGTAAACAAGACAATTTGCTAAAATACCAGTAATAATCATGGGCAATCCAGGCAATCCTTCATATTGTCCATGGTCAGACTGATGATCTAGTATCTTTTTGTCTGTGAAGCTAAAAAAAATGACACAAGTCATCAGTTCTGACATTTCAATATTTCCCATCTGCCATCTGGGAGGAAAATAAAAGAACAACATCCATCCAAAAACATCAAGAAGATCAATGGCACTGTATGTAACTAACTATAGCTTTCAGGCTTCACTGCAGATTTGTATTTCTCAGTTTTATATAAGCAAGGCAAAAATCAACTTTCAACAAATCTTAACAACAAGTCAATTTTTTCTCAGATACTCTCATTCCCACATTATCTACAGGTTCTGCTAATTTCCATTATCAGTGAATATTCATGGAGGGATCACTTGAGTAATGAGACCAATGACCCAAGTTGCTCAGTGTCACTGCTAGGGCAGACATGACATGAAATATGAGCAGTAAACATATTTAAAACCATAAAGTTCCACAGCATCTTATTCCTGTAAAACAAGTACTCTGACACTAGATGAAGAAAAGTCATTTACATTAATATGGCAACCAATATGGTTTGCTTTGGTTTTGTTATTACAAGCAAATATCAATGATACCAATAACCGATAAACCTGATACAAACCAGAGATAACGAAAAGGGTTCATATTTATAAATTCTGCAATAGACAAGGTTGGTAGGTCAGTACAGAGAAGTTCTGAGTTTCTCAAAGACTACTCGCTTATTAGTTCTTGAACTGCAATGTTGATTGACAAGATGAACATGAAGAAAGAGTGAAAGGAATCCACAACATGATAACCTCATAAACAGCAACCAAGAGTGGGACCTTAGATGACACTATTTGGAGACTTCCAAACATTTCGGGGAACAGTTTTGCAGAGTGCAGACTCCCAAAACATTTGGGGGAACTGCATTCTTGAACGAATTTGAGAGACTGAATTGATGAACTTCTCAGCTTTATTTGAGAAATGAGGAGTCCAGAATTTGTTGGATGTTTCATGCCTTTTGAGAATACTAAATCAAATCTATCTAATCTAAATCACTGATATAGATGGAAAATTACATTGCAATAATTCAGAAAATATAGGTAAAATGCACCTGAACGAACTGGACCAAAATAACAAAGAGTGAAAAGCCAATTGGGTTACTGAGCTGAACAGCGGAGTCTGCCATGTGTCACTGCAACCATTCCTGTTAAAAGGGAAACTATTTGACTTCTAAATGCAGCCAATTAGATTAGAGTTATTAGTCTCCAAATAAGAATCTGTGAAACTGGAAAATAAGTTTGCCAAGACCAGCACAAAACTACAAATTCCATTTGTTGAGTAGATTTTGCGTTGGCAGCAGATAGGTAATACTCTGACTGGACCATTAGTATTCAGGCTACATGCTCAATCCGCAAAATATTCCAACTGCGTTGCCAAAACCTGTTTTCTTTCCTGTTCAAATCTGTGTTGTTGGCAATGCCATTAAATTTGTCGTAGCAGAGTGTAGTGCGAACGTAATCTCACCACGAAATGGAAAAAATGAAGCTCCAATCCATAATAGAACCACTATATATAAGATTACTTTTATCATCAAAATAGACAAAAAGTTTAGCTGAGAGATTCTGCACAGTTACCCTCAATTTCTTGGCTGCTAATATGTTTAACAGTTTCATTAGGCACTAAAAGTCAGAAGGGCTTACTTTAACTTTTCAATTATCAACCCTGAATTATTCCTCCAGAAGCAGCTGAGAAACAGCTGCTATAGAGAACCAACCATCTTATTGCATCTTATCTGTCCAAAAAGGAACAATATAGCAGACCGTCACCATTCTGCATGTCCATTGTGTTTCTTCATACTCTTTTACACGCATATGTATTGCAGACAATTACGTGACATGACATCTTAGATTCATCTTGCACCATCTATGATGCAGTGGGTGAGATAGACCAGTCACGACACACTTAAGTCATGAGGGAAGGCGTTTTTGGTCTCCCATGAATCCAGGCACTCAGAAATTCTGAAGAGTGTTGTAAGTAATGGCTTTTAGTCCAAGTTTAAGACTAGAACTATCCATTTAGAACACCCCCAGCACTGTCCCCAAAGGATTCAATGAAAGGATGCACCAGGATACAGACATTATCTGAACATATGCCTTGAAATCTGCAGATGAGGAGATAAGTGATGCCTTGGAGTGCCTTGCCACAGATTTGGTTCTGCTTTAGAACACCTTTGCAACACAATGCACTACCATATCCAGCCTCCATGGCAATCAGTGGACTAATCACTCAGCTTTAATTGCCTGTATACAAATACATAAACAGGATTCACTCCTTAATCCCATGAGATTAAGGCTCAGGCCGAGTCCTACAGCTAAATTCAAGCCCTCATCTTTTCTTCATTTTTGCTTCCTCAGAAGATTCCACAAATCCCATCCACCACTTCAAGGCCAGTCTTCATTTTAATTTGTAAGACTCGTCACACCTGTAGGTCCTCAGTAACTTCTCATAGACCGTCACAACAACAGCAAATACAAATTGGAATACTTTTAGTATAAACAAATGGATATATCGGTTATGAAATAGTTAATTTTGATAGACAAGACCAGCAAGTGTTCTGTCTCCTTTTTCATTCTACAGTATTCTGTCTTTTCATCACTCTATAGGGTATTGTTTTTTCCTTACTGTGCACAGAAACAGACAAACGACTAACCTCTACCTGACGTGATAAGAGATAGACAAAACATGAGAAAAGGAGCACAGAGAATTTTACGGGCAAATGTATGACACATAGGCAAGACCAAGCAAGACCAAGACAAGTCCAACACAAGCTAGGCTGTAAGACTGCCCACTCAAATGAACCCAGCCTTCACCTTGCGTGTCTGTCATATCAGCCAGAGTCATATCAGCCCAAAGCATCTGAGTTACATCTCCATTTCCTTTGATGACCCTCTCACAAGGCTTCATATAAGCAAGATTCCTCCTCACAAACAGACACAACCCCAAGGCTGAAGGACGACAAGAGTATGGAGGCCAGGAAGGAGATTATTAAATCTCAGAATGACACTGCTGAATGAGGGAAACATGGAAAGAGAAAATGAGAACTGTAAAAGAAACACACCTTGCTTTGAAAGATGGAAAGAAGTCTTTGAAAAGAACCATATTTGAAGTTTAAGAATTTTAAGACTCAAGGATTTGGTTCCGTGACTTGCTTTCACACCCAGAGGGCGAATAAGTCGGACAGGACATATCTTGATTGCCACAACGATGTAACAATAAGGATGAGGAGATGTAGTCAGGTGGACAGAAAGAGTTGAATAACCATTCAAGTAGGTTCCAGATACCTGCCACTAGCAATTCTCAAAAGATGAGGAATAAGGATGTCCAGATGGCAATTGGACAGTAACCAGTCCAGATGGCAATTGGACAGTAACCAAGACAACTGCCTAAAATACCAGTAATAATCATAAGCAATCCTACAAATTTGTCCATGGTCAGACTGATGGTCTATTTTGTCTGTGAAGCTAACTACAAATTTCCGCAAAGCCAGACACAAGTCATCAGTTCTGACTTTCAAAAAATTCCCATCTGCCATCTGGGGGGAAAATAAAAGAACAACATTCATCCAAAAACCTCAAGAAGACCAATAGCAAGGCAAAAATCAATTTGCAACAAATCAGAACAAGTCTATTTTTACTCAGATACTCTCTCCTCTACATTATCTCAGGACTCAGGTTTTGCTAATTTCCATTATCAGCGAATATTCATGGAGGGATCACTTGAGTAATGAGACCAATGACCAAAGTTGCTCAGTGCTGCTGCTAGGGCAGACATGACATGAAATACGAACAGCAAACATATTGACCAAAATGTCATACAGCATATATTATTTCTGTTAACAAGCACTTGGAAACTAAAAGGAGAGACATCATTTACATTGCCATTAATGTGGTCACCAATATGACTTGTTTGGTTGTCTTATATCAAGCAAAGATCAATGATATCAATAACTAATAACCCTGATACCAACAGAGATGATGAAAAGGGTTCACATTTGTGAACTCACGCTTTTACATTCCGCTATAGATAAGGTCGGTTGGTAAGTATAGCGCAGCCCTCTGTGGCTACTGGATCAATAGTCCTTGCCATTCAAGATTGAAGAGATGGAAGAATGAAGAAGAACACATTAACTGAGTGTAGGCTCCCATCTGTCCAGTACAGATACTGATACTAAGGACCAAAACAGTAAAGCTACGATGAGGCTCATGATACGAAGTTCTGACAACAAATTTTGTTCCAATCCGAGAATCAACACTGGTACATCCAGAGGATCAGATCAAGATTCAAGAAGTTTTTGAGTTTTGGACAGTGCAGTTCCAAATTGCTCACTCAGACGCCAAATCTCATTCCAAATCAAAAGTTTTACATGCACAACTGGCATTTTGAGTTTCTGCCTTTATATAAGTAAATGGACATTCACGATGATTAAACTTTACACTATCACGAAGGACGCAGGTGAGTCTTGATGCAATAAACAGATAAAAAAACATTTAATTTAATGACATTTTTGACAAAACCTGATATTTAATTTCATCAACACATGATCTTGGCATTAACCATAATTGTCAGGAAAATAAATTTCATGAATTAGAGACAAATTTCAAGTATGGCATTGTATGCCGTGTCAAAAACAAGTATGTCGCTATTACAGCGTACAGAAACCGATTTTAAATCTTCATATTCACTGCTATTTGACACATTGTAGATGCGGGCTTATTACGACGCGGGAAAAAGGACGATACTGCTGCAAATATCATCCAGATTATGTATTGTCCCTCGGCTGAACTTCCCATGCCGAACAATATTCCCGCAATCACAGCAGCAACAAATAACTCAAGAACAGTCAAGACTGCCACAATTCCAAGTGGGCAAATAGTCAAGCCATCTTGGACATTGAGCTATTGCTAAGGCCCAGGGCAAGACTCAAGATTAAATATACAGCCACGGCAAACAGAGACTAAGAGACAATATGGCATTATGCCATTGCAGCAGATATTCCATTTGTGCTCCATAAATCTATCATATTCTATGCAGGATAAATATTTGATTTCTTATTTTACAGACAATATGTAGTAGACATTTAGCATGCATTTTTCCAAAATCGGTGAAAAATATCACATTTTTATTTCAATATTTTAATCAATTTTTCCAACTGTTTCAATTATAGACAATACCAGATATTCAATGATTTTTGAAAATTTATGTCGAAAGATCTATGCAAAGAGTATCTCGCATGTCAGTGATGCACCCAATTTAAGCCAACACCATGTGTGTTCAAAGAGATATTGGAGCTTTAATCTGGCATATATCTGACTTCATTTATCATGGCAAAATTACCAAGATAGAAACACCATTAGGAAATTGCTCATAATCACCAGGATTTGGGATTATCTCATGAAGTAAGATCAAAGACAACAGAAAAGAGACCATGGCAACTTGGCAAGGGGAATATACTCTGAGAGCAACTTTCAGGACTTCACTCTTCATATTCAATCTTAGTTGCACATCCCATGTATAGATGCGTAATAAATCCAATCCCCAGTTGGCCTATCATTCAAGTTCCACAGACCGGTGGACCTCACTAATATCCTCAGGGCTTAATTGATATAAATTTCCCTATCAAATTTGAAAATTAACTTCAAGAATTTTTCCATGACATTCCACGAAAAAAATCATCAAATTTTAAGAACTTTAAGATGCATCGTCGAAAAATTTTCTCACAAAAACTAATGAAGTCTGTTTTTAGAACAATCGCTGAGCAGTAGAGAGGGCACGACATCCATGCAACAATGTGCAAGTTGATGCAACAATGGTTTTTCAAGGAACTTTTTGCAGATAATCAGAATTCTAGGACAACCTGATTTTTAGCAGGTGTTTTTTATTTTAAGGACTTTTCAAGCAATTTAAAGGACCCCCTTTCTTTAGGGTTTTAAGAATTTTCACAGACCGTTACCCTGACTGGAATACTATAGTCAACTTTCAGGTTCCAATAGAGCTGTTCACAATTGGTAAATCTCTTTGTGAAGTATTTCAAATAAATAGCATTCAAGATAAAAAGTATTTCAAAAGCATCGTGGGAGGGAAAAACAGAAAGAAAAATTCAAATCCAAAATGGAAGAAATCCAATTGCAATACATGTAACTGCATTTATCCAAAACACATTTATTTTCACATTACTCTGAGAAGATTGCATGAACCTAAGAGCCTTTGGCTTTACAATAAATAATCACCATTTTTCCAAAGATTTTATTATGAATCACTCTGAAAAACGAAACGGGCTAGGAAACCGGTAAGAGGTTGGAAATAGTCATTTAATAAATTGGATTTTAGTCACAAAGCGCATTTCTGGGAACTATATTAACAAACATATATATATTAAGGGTAATATACAGGTTTTCCTGAAAGTCCATAGTGAAGGTTATCGCAGTTATCATGATCAAAGGCCTTCTTTTGTCATCGAAATTGAGAATATTAATCTGTGTACTTTATTGCCTTTTTGGAGAAGCGGTTAAGGAAAATTTGTTTTTCAGGAAGTCTCTAGGCTCAGAAAATAAAACAACATGTGCCTCAAGGATATCCAATGCCATGTGGCACTAAATTGAAATATGTCACCTCACTTTAGTTCCATTAAGATTGGATTCATTTATTTTTACTCTTCTGTTTCAGCACCTTGGTGGGGAATTAGGATACAATGTAGGTAGGGCAATCTCTTCTGGGACATAGCAATCCATAAAGCAATCAGGTGAAGGATGCACACAATGTAGAATTGAAGATCCACAGATCAGTCAGCCAGCGTATGTATCACAGAACAAGAACCCAGGGGTTCAAAATGGAGGTGGTGCGGTGTCTAAGTTCGCATCCCCTGAATCCGGCAGATCATTTGTACCACACTGCCTTACTATTCAGACAGGTACTTTAAGATAGATAGATAGATAGATAGATAGATATGGGTGATCATAGGTTGAACAACTCTGCGAGACATAACAATATTGAGAGTAAACTGAATTTTCCAAATTGACGGACCCAGGTTCAAACCCAGGCAAAGCTACAAAGAAAGACCCTCAGGAGTTCCGACTGAAAACATGTGGCCACCGATGTTGTTTGGATGAGATGTTAATTGGCAGCCCCTGTGTTTCAGTGTTTGTGCTAGGCAAGTAAAAGATTCCTTAAATGGGGTAAATTTAGAATACTTGACAACTTGTAGACTGCCAACATTACGAACTCAATCTATCAATCTAGACTTTGTTAAGAGCTGAAATGATGTGAAATCCTATGTCAGATTTGCATGGATATTTTGGACAGATGGATGGATGATTGGGGCTTTAAGTCCTTTATTTACGCAGGCCAATTAGGACAGCAGGAGGACATGGTAATGAAGCAAAAGATTATTGAAACTACTGTCCAACACAAGAAAAGGCGACCTCGCCAATGTGGGATTCAAATCCAGGACCAAGTGATTGGCAACCCATTCCATTGCTAATTGAGCTAACTCTACCTCCTCCCGAACGTGTTGGACCATGTCACAAATTACAACAAATGTACCAAATTGCAATGTATTGCTCATGCTTACCCTTTTGATAAATTTGTGTAATCTGTTGTGTCTTTGCACCGACAATTTCATTCTGTATTAATTTTTTAATGAAAGACCAATAAAGAAGTTTAGTCTTTGTCTTGTCTCACTAATCAGTAAAAGCTATTTATTTCATCTCTATAATCTATCCATCTAATTCATGCAATCTATCTAATCCATAAAATTCATACATCCTTCTTTATCAATGTAACTATCTAGTATCTAATCTTCTATAGATCTATCTATATTTCTGTCTTCCTGTCTATTTTTCTATCTCTTTCTATCTTTTTCCAACTCTTTCGATCTATCTACTGGTATTTAACTATTCATTTATTTAGCAAGCAATCTGTCTATGTATATTAATTTAGGTCTATCCAAAAATACACCCATCCGTAAATTGCATTGAAATAGTTGGAAATTTACATATAACTGTTGAATTCCATGTTCTGTGACCCAGTATTATGATAACATAAATTCCCAAGTCAGCAAAATAACCAATACACATCCAAATGTAACCCTGACATAGCAGGTGAGCTCATTTGCATAAACAAAACACAATACAAATAATTTTCAAAATGGTGGACAGCTCATTTGCATACACAAACCACAATACACATTATTTTCAAAATGGTGGACTGTAACACCCAAAAAAAACTCCAATCAAAGAACAGATGAAAGGAGTACAAGTAGGCTGCAATGACAGCCCTGCATCTCTAGTTGTGGGCAATTTAACAATTAGGAGATTATTTGAAATAAGCAAAGAGTTATTTCAGATTTTGTTCTCCAATTTCGAATTTCCCGCCTAAAGTTTACACTCTCTCACCCACTCTCTCATACACTTTCTCACTAACTGCAAAAAATGGCGGTGTGTAAACACCTCCATTAAAAACTGTAGGAAACAGATACAATGTACATCTCTTTCTTCATTAAACATGCCTTATATCCCCATAGACAACAAGAGCAGGTACTGGCTCCACATCCCCAATGCCCTGCACAATCTACATCAACCTCAACAACAGTAGTGTATTCCCAGTTTTCATGAATGTGTAGTTCCATGAACACCACTAGGGGCACAATAGCGCAAACCTGCATGTGGCGACACCTATGAATGGCCTGGCTTACCAAATATAGAAATGGTGGCAGTCCCAGTCATGCTCACAAGGATAGCTGGGAAATAAGTTAGCTTCCTACATTCGTATGATTTAACTGTAGATTTGGCAAGTTATTGGAGTTATGAGAACCTGTGGATAGTATGAACATTGTGCATGGTGAGGTATTGGAGATTCTTGAAGGAAACCATGACATGGAGACTGAAACCATATCCTCCATGCCATAGCATGGGGGATAATTAAGAAGGCAACACCAAAACGTTGCCAAAAAGGCTACCAAAGTACTGCTCACTGAGATGAAGTAAGTACTGGTCCAGTGCCGTGAGTTGGTATAATTTCAGTTTTGGGCCAATATGCACTTACATTTTAGGTCATAACTCAGCCCCATAAAGGAATATATGCCAGTATTATGGATCGAATGATAGGCAAACATGTCTCCTTTGATGTACATAGCAGCAATTGCATCCATATGTCACTGGTCTTGAGATAATGAGTGATACATAATTGCAGTGAGGGAAATTTTTGGTGTCCCGCTGGGACGCTGCATGTAAAATTTCTGCATACAACTTTCAAATACACGAAAAGGGACGGATTTAGGATCAAAATTGCAATTCATTACTGTTCCCTGATTTAGTGGGCATCTTCTGAATTCAGAAAAATGGCAATTGGATGTCTCTATATTTTTTTAATACACCTTTTGTAATCCTCAGTTGGTGTGTCCCGGGTGAAGCTTAGAAGTGCAATGTGATTCTTGATGCCACAGATAAACCATTGATCGAAACATTTTTGGAAAATTTGATATACCAATGCATTGCTCATGACCTTGTCTGTCAGGAATGTATCATTTAAAGTGGCTAAGGCTGTTGTGCCAGAAGCTGTGATGGCTTGAGTAAGACTGACAACAGCGCGACGCTCTTATATTCTGCAAACATTCTGTCGGACTTCTCTTGATCGGGTACTTCCTGATGAAGGCTTGTTGCTGGAATTTTTGCATTCTTGGTATTATTGTCATGCTCATGAGCCTGGCTTTGTATTAGTGTATAGAATAGGGTAGAAAGTCCAACCCATAATGGCATTAGAGCCCTATCTTTGAGACTGACGAAAAATGCGACGCTCTCACATTTTGTAATATTTATGAGGACCTTTCTTCTTTACGCGCTTCTTGATGAAGGCTAGTGGAAGGAAAGTTACCTTTTCTGATATGATTTTGTTGCTCATGAGCCAAGGTTTCTATCGGTCTATAGAACGCTGTTGAACATGTAACCTATCATGGTATTAGTGGCCTGTCTTTGTCACTGACAACAAATGTGGCACTCTTACACTTTGTAAAAATGTATGTTCAGACATGTCTTGTTCAAATGCTTTGTGATAAAGACTCTTTGCTGGAATTTTTACTTGTTTGATATTGTGTTGTTACACTTGAGCTTATCTTTCCATTGGTATATACAATATGGTTTTTAGTCAAACCTATCATGGTATAATGGCCCTGTGTTTATGGCTGACAAAAATTGCAAAGCTTGCTTTCGGCATTACCTGCTAATTACACCATAGAAGGTATGAGAAGGCAAATAATGAAAAATCTGTTTTTTGTTTGTTTTAAGAATATTATTCAACAAAACATGTGCAAGTTTCATAGTGATATCTTAAAAAGTCTTTGCTGCGGACGTATTTGAAGAAACAAAGTTTCGTTTTGAATAAACTGCATTTTGAGTTAGTATTTTCTTCACATTCATGTTTAAATTTACTAGCATAATGTGGCATAGACGTCCCAAAAACGCATATACAACCTCAAATTTTTGGATTTGGAATCTAATAATACACAGGAAGCATATCAGTGATTATTGACTTTTAGGCCGATTTCACCAGAAATCCCAAATTTTACCAACTTGTGGCATTGGTCCTACTACTGCTGCTCTCTCATGAATCTCATTATAACTTTTTCTAGAACCATAACCTTATAAATTCCCAATCTGTCAAAATTAATAGTCATCCTTACACAGGCCAATTAAATATAATCAGGAAGATTACCAACAAGAACCCGGGGGTTCAAAATGGAGGTGGTGTAGTGCCCTAAGTAGGGCTTGGCGATATTGAGAAAAGTTGCGATATATGCGATACTGCGAAAAATAGTTGCAATAATTTATTGTGATATTGATATTAAATGAGATATCGATATTAAATGAGATATCAATAATTATTGCAACATCATCATTGACTGACAGCCAATCTTCAGCAACACAAAATCTGCTCAAGCCATCAAGGGCATAATTTCCTTTAACTTTGGGACCCATCCGGAGAGAATATAATTTTCTTGATTTTCAAGAACTTATAAAGGTTTATTCTATTTATGTTAAACATTGCATCAATGAATGATTACTGCGATATGGATATTGTTATGATATTGCGATTTTGATATTTTTGCAATATATTGCCAAGCCCTAGTTTTAAGTTCATATCCCCTGAAAAAGACTATTTCCCCGAGCGCCCAGAACCAGCTGTTGCGAGAATCCAAAAGTTGAGAAAAATATCAGAAATCCCAACTTTTTCAGTTTTTTTGGTTTTTATGAAAATTTCATAACATTTGCCCTCCAAATGAGTTAAGTCATTTAAAGAGACATAATGTAGACATGGAAATGCAAAATTTGAGAAGTCTTAACTCCAAAATTTACAGAGTCATGGAACATTGTAAAAATAATCTTTTTTTCACATTTTTTCTGAATTTGCTGTTATTAATTTTTGTAAGAGCATTTAGACCCCAAAAAGAAAAATTTGGGGTATTTAACGCATGGTAGATCTTAATTCCCACAGGTATAAGGGTCATTCTCAAATTTCGGGACAATTTGCGTCACTCCAGTTCCCTGACATTAATTTGAATGCAATTGATATCTGAAGCGTCACTCCACATCTGTTATTCATATTTATATTTAGAACCACTGCATTTGGAACAAAAAGTCATTTCTTAGACCTTTTTTTGGTGCATTGTGTCCAGTAATCCGTGCCAAATCAGTGGTTTTTCCCTGTCACTGGACCTGACATGACAAAATCAAGTGTTCATTTTCCTCCTAAAGTACCATCATTTCCATAGTTTCTATGCATGAATCATGAGAATATAGACTTGAATTAATATATACATCATATTTAACTTTTTTCTTGTTTCATTTCATTGAATTAATTGACGTAAAAGACGTGTCACTAGTTTATGTAAATTTTTTTGTCCCCTCCGTTACCAGGCATAGCTCGGCTCGCTATTGTTTTTAATGAGCAATTTCCACTCAAGGTTGTAAGATGCACATGCGCCAAACTACCACAGCTTTGCAGATTTTCATT
This sequence comes from Platynereis dumerilii, assembly GCA_026936325.1. Lineage (NCBI taxonomy): Eukaryota > Metazoa > Annelida > Polychaeta > Phyllodocida > Nereididae > Platynereis > Platynereis dumerilii. Next base: position 39,643,735 of record JAPTHN010000007.1, read on the forward strand.
AAACAGGTGTTCAACAAGTTAAGGCATAATTTTCATTGGAACATTTTTTGGTCCCACTGAAATGTCCCCTCCGTTACCTCCAATTCCGAGCTTACCAGTGATACCTTTTCAAAGAAATTTTATGTATATATTGCTGAGGGTTACAGGATTCAATAGAATGCAATCAAAACTTTTTATCTCCCAAATAGAAACCACTATTAAGAGAAAACCAAACCGTTCCTGTCCACTCCGTTACCATTCCTGTCCCCTCCGTTACCACAAAAAATCAATATTCAATTAAAAATACGATTGATCTGAGATGAAGTACTTCTGAAAATAAGATTTACATATTTTTTTATATTTTTTTTATATTTTTAAATTGCTCAAAATGTAGGTTTTTTGCGTCAAAAGTCCCCTCCGTTACCACATTTTCCAGGGCATTTTGTCCCGAAATTTGAGAATGGCCCATAACTGTTTTGGAGTTCTGCTCCGGAAACGAAAACTTTATTTTTGTAATTTTCAATATTTTACAATGACAGTAAGCGATTGCTTTAATATGAACACCAAAAGGCAACATATGCTATAAGATCCAGTCATGTGCCAAATATGCAAGTGCAATAGTTTAGGCACAGTGGCCAACACACAATGTGTGATGCGGAGATGCCACCCACAGTGGATCCAAGCAAGATAAAAAAGGAAGTCACGTCCTAAAAACTCCTAATTACAAAATGCCTGCTATTCATCCTATGCCATATGCATGCTCTATAACCAAGTTAGCCTCGCTTCTTTTACTCAAAACATCTCCAAACATAATGGCCAATTCAGGGCCAAAAAGACATACTGAAAATACTCAATTTTCCCCCCAAAACATTCCATTATGTCACTGTGACTGCATAAATGGAGATGTGAACACTCCTCCATCAAAAATCCACCCTTATCTATCTATCTACCTATCTATCTATCTATTTATCTATCAGTCAATAATTTATCTATTCGTCAATTTAACCATTCATATATCTGACTGAAATAGTTGGGAGATTTATATAACTATTGAAATCTTGCCTTTTGTGACCTAGTATTATGATGACATAAATTTCCAGATCAGAAAATTGACCAATACACATCCTAGTGCCACCCTGACATAGTTGCAGCTCAGCTCATTTGCATACACAAAACACAATACACATAATTTTCAAAATGGTGGACTGTAACACAAAAAAAAAACAACTCCAAACTATCAAGTCATTAATGGACTACTTAGAATAATTTCAGGTCAATACAAGTAGGCTGCAATAATAGCCCTGCATCTCTAGTTGCGTGCAATTTTAAAATTAGGAGATACTTTGAAACATGCAAAGAGTAATTTCAGATTTTCTTCTAAAATTTTGAATTTCCCGCCTAAAGATTACACTCTCTCACTCACTCTCTCATCCACTCTCTTACCCCCCTTTCTCACCAACTACATAAATGGCGGTGTGTTAACACACCTCCATTAAAAACTAAATAAATATGAACTCCTTCATCAGGACAAAATATATATATCTTTACACGGCAGCGAGTATATTTCATGTGCAATGACCACATAGGTGCATTGATCTTTAAAACTAAGACTCAAAATTCAAGCTTTTGCCTTCAAATTCGTGTACAATGTCACAAAGAACCTTGAAAATGGGCAAATAAGACATTGTACATTCTTTTTTATGTTTTCAAAATAGTGTGCTAAAAGACAAAATGAGATCAAGAGTCAACAGTTTTTTTTTTCTGAAAGAGGGCTTATAAATTGAAAATACCTGTAAGTCCTCGAGTTTCTTCTTCGGTAAGCCCGAGGAAGCGGGCAAGCAAGAGGTCATGGTCTGTGGCGAGAGACGCGGGCGAGGGTTCGCGAGTGGGGACGGGTGTGGGACTGGACCCGGGGCTGGAGGGAGGGGTAGCTTCCTCTTCAATGATGGCATCTTCTAATCCTTCTAGACGAAACATGTTGAGCGAAATGATGATGTCGACGATCGAATCGTCAACCGAATAATCCAGTTTTGAATTATGCAAATTCAGTAGTTCTGTATCAAGCTTCAGAACCAGGAGTGTTATCTATCCGAAGGTTCACCTTCAAATGATGAATGTTGAATATTGACTTTTTAAAAAGAATGTAATCCTTAGGAAATAAGATATAACCTCCGAGGAGAAGACCCGAATTACCAAAATCTAATTTCAGATTCCACCTTGACTGAAATGAGTCTGGCATCAAGTATCGCTATAAAATGTTAGCAATAAAAAGACGAATCATTTAGAAACTCATTTCGAGAGTAAATCTCCTCCTTTGAATAATGTCAGACAACTCCATTGTGAATATTATTGCACTTGAGCAAAGAAGATTATATGTTGCATTGAATCCTTAGATGGAATAGATTCACTTAATCAAATGAAAACCATTTTCTAGATGGATTTCCATAAGGAATTTAAGCAGTCTCCTAAAAGTTCCTTTCAAAGGCTTTGGTGATAGTGCAACACAAAATTGTTTTGTTAAAAATCCTTGTATTCAAAAACTATCACAGAAATCCTCTTTCAAACATCCTTTAGGACAGAAATGTAGGTGTGAAGTATCCCATTACCTTTGGAAGCTATCTCATTCATATAACTCTTATGTATTTGCAACTGTGGTGCTTCTGAGCTGCTGTTAAGCTGAGGTAACACACTATACTGACTATAGTAAAAGATAACAGAAGAGTCAACCTGTTTTATACTAGCTGTGTAAGCTAGATACATGGCAAGCCTTGGGGATGCCACAGGTGCACAAGTGTTAGCAAGAGAGACATGCTGTCATATTCTCAAGTAATGTGACAGACAAGTAGCTAGTAGTAGTAGCATGCATGTAACAGGCTGGCTTAAATGGTCCAACTAATACTCAGCTGTGTGATATGTGCATACATGGAATCTTGGCCAAGTACTGAATTAATGTGATGTTTCATTGATGTTTCACAGATGCCTCATTTCGAACCCAGGACACAATAAAGCATGCCAAGATTGCATCAAATTAGGCTAAATTCCATGTATACTCAATGCTCATGAATATTCCCATGTTCAGCAAGTTTGAAGTAGATCACTCAGACGATAAGCAAGTTCCCATGTAACAGTTGCTTGGCAATGGCTGTAACAGATATCCCTTTGGTCCTGTGACTGCAGTATTACTGACACCACATCTGGAAGCACTGGTCAGAAAGACATGGCCCAAGAATGGTTAGCAAATAGTTATGATGCCATTGTGAAAGCTAACTTGACACGATCCCTCTTTTTGCCTTCTGATCTGAAGGGCTGCAACAAGGAGCAAATGCTAAATACAAGCAATTGCAAAAGAAACCTTCTCAGAAGAACAGTAGAAACATTTTTCTTTTAAAGACCACCTAGTCCAGATTCCAGAATTAGCCTTAACTACACCACAGGACTGGTAGCCTCATAGACAAAGTTCCTATTTCATAGTTCGTCTGGTCAGACTGATGGAATGTTTTTCACTTTCATTAATGAGTGCTAATTGGTAGATATTAATGAGAATCAAGAGTTAAACTTGAAAGTTCAACAAGAAGTAACTCACAAAAGCAGTTCTAAATGTTACAAACTGTTTCATATGTAAAATGTCGACCTTTTGAGAAATAACACAATGTGATTGAATAAATTAAAAAAGATCGTCTGCTTTCCATCCAGATGTGTCAATAATGTCAACTGGGTCAGTGTGTCCCTGAAATATTCCACAATGTTCCAACCTATGTCCATATGCAAGCAGGCAGCTAAGGCTGTTGATATAACATCAATCCCAGCATATTCCAGCTTGATGAGTGGAGCTGTTGCTTCTGCTGAAGTTGCTTGTATTCTGAGGAGCGTTGTGCACAGTCAAGCAGTGTGTGTCCACGACGTTCTGACGTCACATGCAGTCAAAATGCCATCACGTGACTTGCAAGACAATGATGTTTTCTTACTAATAACGTGGCATGATGAAAATTGATGATTACTGAATTGATTAATAAGAATTTACATCAATTAGAACTGGAAGTTGCTAACTAATCAGAATCTCATGCCATGGAAAACAAGTCACTTGAACCAGTAGCAGACGACTTGAACCAGCAGCAGACGACAATTGTGAAAGTCAGTCGAGGTGTTTGTCACACTGAAACACCTGTAGGCCCAACAGGCTACATATACATTATTACATCATTATTTGTGAGGGCGTCCTCATACATAGGTCTATATATATAGGTATCAGTCTAGACAATTCGTGATTCATTTACGTAACACCGATCGACGATTCAACATTAATTTAGAAACAGACAGAAAAAATTTAAAAGAATGAGGTCAATTATTGTAATTTTGAGAGATCCATTTGTATTGCAAACATATTACATAATATCATTTGACATTATCGATTACTTATAACTATTGGTACCTATTGTCTGGTAAATTACCTCGTAATTTGAATATGCAGGGCAATTAGTTGATATATATCCTGCTGCAGGCTGTATTACCATCCATTGCATAACAGGTGCAACAGATGGGCCCTTTAAAAGAGAAAGTAAAATAACGGGCAAACACTTTAAGCAGCACAGACAGTGCATGGTTCCAACATATGCTAAGGAGAAGAAGAAGAAGGCATGGTTGACCTTTGACCAATGGAAGCCAGTCCATTTTAGTTTCTTTATATTTTTTCCATCACAGAAGGGCACCAAAAGTGACTGGTCGAAAGTTAAAAACTTCTTAAATTTTTTATATTTTAAATAAAGGATTGTAGTGAGTAATCATTAGGGTAGTTATTCACTAAAATTCCTAAAGTCAAGAAAATGTCAAAATGACGTTTTAGAAGCATTAGTAGGTTGGTTAATTCAGTTAAAATCACTGATTGCTCCCCGGCGATCCCACTAGCGATAACCCAACGGGATCCCAAACAGCACCACTGGTTGCGCTCGCCGCCTGAGTGTTGCGCGAACGTCACATTCCCAAGGCGAGGAGTGCGTGGATTGGCTTTCCTGCTTCTCAATTATGATTGTCAGTTTAATCCTTTAAGTCATAAATCGCCCGCAAAGTGGTTTTCCGATTGTTGCTGACGATGTAGACTATGTGAGAGGCAAATCTGCATTACGGTATTTCGAATTTCCGATTTTCGCGGACTTTTTCTCACTTGTCATTGTATAAGGTAGTCGTTCGTGAACGACTACCTAAAAACCTACAGAGAATGTAGAGTAAATTTGAATGAGATTGGTGAAAGAGAGTGACCTCCAGAGTGCTAACAAGATTGCATGAAATTCTTGGGGTAAGAGCAGCTGTGCTGCTAAAAACTTCTTGAATCTTGATCTGCTCCTCTGTATGTACCAGTGTTGATTCTCGGATTGGAACAAAATTTGTTGTCAGAACTTCATATCATGAGCCTCATCGTAGCTATACTGTTTTGGTCCTTAGTATCAGTATCTGGGCTGGGCAGATGGGAGCCTACACTCAGTTAATGTGTTCTTCTTCATTCTTCCATCTCTTCAATCTTGAATGGCAAGGACTATTGATCCAGTAGCCACAGAGGGCTGCGCTATACTTACCAACCGACCTTATCTATAGCGGAATGTAAAAGCGTGAGTTCACAAATGTGAACCCTTTTCATCATCTCTGGTGGTATCAGGGTTATCAGTTATTGATATCATTGATCTTTGCTTGATATAAGACAACCAAACAAGTCAAAAATGATTTTGGCATAAAATAGACCAGCAGCAAAATCACACATTGTGGGACCTCCATTTTATACCCGAGAGAATAGCCTGAATTACGTAAAGCATAACCTAACTCATAGCCTAGAAATATCATTTCCAGATTGGATGAAGATTCATGAGATATAATACAGCATGTAATGAAGCACCAGGTGATGAAAATTAGGCCAATCAACACAATATTGATATTCATTATTCAATTAACCTCCATATCAAAATATAACAAAAACAAAGAGCTACAGAGGCTGAATCTGGCTGATGCATGTAAGCTGATATCTGCAGATGTAGGCCTAACCCGCACTGGCAACTTGAATGATGTTTTTAATTTGCCGCAACGGTACAATGACTCATTTTGATTCAATGAGTGCAGCCTGTTGAAATATCGCAGAGATTTAGTGACTAATTAATATAACAACATGACTCAATAATTAAGAGAGGGTAGTGGCAATTGGTAAACAAGCAAGAAGTAAGTACACGGAGATGGGTAGAAGTAATTGTGATTTGTGAATTCATCTGCATGGAAATCCGCCAATAAATCACAGAAGTTCTTGAAGAGGTCACATTTGAAGAACTTTTCTGATTGAAACAGTCAGAGCTGATTGAAACAGTCAGAGCATGTTGATACCTTTGGATATACCAGTGAAAAGACAACACTGCCAGGCTTGATCCTGTACTTCATTTCAGCACCTGTAAAGGTATCAAAGTCATGTAATGTAAGCCTGCTGTTCTGGCACTGAACGACATGGGTTCTGATCTGTCTACAAGTGGGCCACTGTTACATTGCTACTTCTTTTTCCAGCCCTGGCAGATCAGAACATACTGCTGTCTTGTGTTGCCACCTAGTGACTAGTGTGCTATTCCGCGAGCTCCTGCGAGCAGTCTACATCATTTCGGTCTAAGGAACTCACACAATTTTGTCTGGGAGAAACCAGGGCTGTTTCTGAGTGTGCTGATGGCCTTGTCTACTTCCTTAGAGAATGTGATTGCCGAGTCTGACTCTGGTATACATGAATGTTGAATAGAAATTTTGTCAATGTGCAATAAAATTGGAACTATTTCTTGGGACAGCAATACTGTAGCATACAAAATCAACTTTTGTGCCAGGCGGCAGCAGCATGCAGTTCTCATTTTCACCAGACTGGGACTGGGTTCTGATTCCGAAACAGCCTTCACTCAAACACAGCAGAATAGAATAGAATAGAATGAGTAGAATAGAACAGAATAGAGCTCAGCAGATAAATCATTTAAAATTCATCAGGTTAAGACAAACATCACTTAGGAAGTTTTCTTTTACATGTATACAGTTTACAATTGCAATCTGTCCATGCTATTACACATGAACTGAATGAAGAACTGGAAATAGATGCAACATACAACACAATGCCTGCTAGCAGAATATCTAAAACTAAAAAAACAATAGCATACCCATGTAATCTGGGCTTTAGATTCACAAATCACTGACTAATTAAAACTCAATAAGTCGATCCATTGAGTAGTCTTAGCATATAAATTATCCCTTAACTTATCGCTTCGTCGTGTTATTATTGTACTGATACACCTAATGGTAATTGATTCGGATATATAATGGAAATATAATTTTTCACAACAGCCCTCCTCACTGGAAAACGTGACTGTCTCATATCACAGGATCTCACGATGAAATTATCTGCAACACGAATGGCTTTTAATTAATGCAGCTGCTCAGGTGAACTCAGGATGCAGAGAAATCCAATCACATTTAGTGGCATTTATTCCCTATTGTGTGAAGTTCCGTTCTTTATTCTCAAGTTAAATTGGGTATGTGTTGTCAAAAACTATACAAAATGTACAATATTGTGTGATTTGTTTATGTGGTACAAGAAATTGTAACTGTAAATTTCTTTCAGTTATGCACCGCAATGCAGACACGAAATTCGTGGTGAGCACAATGATGCAGCTCAGGGCAGCCATAGAACAGCGCCGATGGGCAGAGTTGGTAGGAACATTGCCCAAGGTTCCCATGCCGTAGCATTCCCCAGTGTTGTTGACCGTCGTGCGATGATGAATGACGAGAAGACTAGGAGTCTGACACATGCCCTATTCATTCAGGAATGTCCAGGGTCTTTCAGTTGCCCCAGCACAGAACACTGGATACAAACCGCCTCCATTTAATGTCCATGGGCTCGGACCAAATTGAGCTCCTGGATTGGGAGTCAAACCCACAACCTTACACAGCCAGACTGGTAGTGAAAACAAGCACCTTTAACCATTAGGCCACGGGGAACTTAGATATTGCAATATCAATATGATCTGTACAATTCTTAGCTTAAATCTTCAAACCAACCATCACACATTATGCCCCAGGCAGTGAATGACCAAACTCTTGTGTTAGGACGGTTGGTTATTGGTTGGTTATTAAACTTGGTATGGCCAAAGAACATATATGTACCATTCAGAGGATTCAGGCCTTGCATCCTATATTTATGTACTTGATAGGCTAATTGGGACAGGAGGAGGACACGGCGTGATGGCAATGAGGCAAGGAATGATTGAAACAGCCGTCCAACATAGGTCCAGCCTGGACCGTCCAGGTGACCAGTAAGAGCTTGATTCGAACCCGAGACCCAGTGATTAGCAGCCCAGCACCGTGCCGCTGAGCTAACCCTCCCCTCATGTAGAAGTACAATACACATGTATACATGCACAAGTAGCATGGTCTGCGTAGACTCTTTATCTGCCCTGGATTGCACCAAAATTACCAAACTGCGGCTAAATTAGCAGTGGCGGATACAGGGGGGGTCTAGGGGGCCCGGGCCCCCCCTAGACCACTAAGATTAATAATAGCATTTTGAAGAAAAATTGCGATAACGCGGGCCCGCGAATGCCGAAACACGTCCAGGCCCCCCCTAGACTATCGTGTCTGGATCTGCCACTGATTAGGCGTACTCGGTGTGAAAGGGGCTCTATAAATGCCACAACGGAGTAAAGCAATATCAGAGTTAACAGCTGCAGTCTGCTTCTGTTTACATATTCTGCCATTATCAACACTATGTCATTAAGAGGCCATTGTGGAACCCAGCCATTGCAGCACATGACCTAACAGGGCATGATGGTGCCACAGCCATAGTTGACATTGGTTGCCATAGCAACAAGCCTATGTTGGTGCATTAGATGGCGCGGTTTACAAACTTGTGGCAGACATCTTGCCCTTATTAGGAGCTAATAGCTGAGGCAAGAGGCATGGCAAATGAGGAATGTCTGGTAGCTCAGGCTTTATGTGCCTAAAGCAAGTCACTAGCCACACTACCATACTCTAATAAAGAAGCAATGAAGACGTGGAAAGTCCACTCCTTGCCACTAAATCAGGAGACTGACCGCATTGCACCTCAACTCCATTTAAACTTTATGGAGTAGGTTAAATCCCATAAGCGATGTCATTTGAGTACACTTTACATGATAAGGCAAAGAATCGCATAACTCCAGCAGAAAAGTTTGGTATAATGACGACAACATGGCCCATGGGCAACGATATTATGGTTTTAGCACGCAGCAATAACTGAAACGCCCTGAAATCTTTCGAACATCTATTCATATACAAATAATAAAAATTTTGAACTCACCAGAGAGGACAACTTCCACCAGGGTGCCCTCGCTGACCTCCCCCTGGTGGCTTATCAGCTTAAGAATATTCGAATCCATTGCGTCATGCCGGAACAGCAGAATCCGGTCCTGCAGTCCGTAGAATCCATGTTCCGGAAACTGAAACAGAACAAAGATATTTATAATTTTTGAAAACAAATAATACATGGTGTTTTAAAAACAGTGAGTGTGTACATAAAGAGGTAGACTATAGTGTAAACTTCAAATTGTGTCAGATCATTAAGTGGTAAAGTTCAGAATGCCACAATGTTAGTAATGAACCAAAAGGACCACATATTTTACTTCCTGAGGACTCCTGGAAAGATCTCAAAGTTTTTTTTTTCTTCTTAATTTTGGGAGCCAGGAAAGAGTGAACAAACCATTACCAATGAAATATCCATCTCACATTTTCTTCGTAGTTCCATAGTCAGAAATAATCAGATTAAACTTGCGTTTTTAGCAGAAATATAGGAAAATTTCATTTTAATGAGAGACATTTACACAAGCTTTGAATAAAGCTTAACAATTGATTGACATTGAGGAAATGAGAATTTGGTCAGGGTTATTTTCCAGGAGACTTAACTCTTAATCATTAACCGATTTTCCTAATTTGTATTAACCAGCAGTTGTATTTCCAATTAACATGATTCTTATTGAAATTAACTCAAGAGGAAAAGTAAAATAAATGTCCAGCAGGACTATGGAAGGTTTAATTGATATGAGCTTAACTGAAAATGTTTTAAAAATTTTTATAAAACACATACCGTATTTTCTCTATTAAACGTCCAGTGGGCAGAAGTAATGATGATATGGTCAATTAATAATTTTTTGCATAAAAAACTTACGATAAAGTCATATTTTGATGGAATTTTGATGAAAATTAGTTCCTTGTTGAGGGGGTGGGCTTTTATTAGGGGGTGTGCTTTTAATAGAGAAAATACGGTATATGTAGTTGTTGTTTTTTTCAATATATATATATATTTTTTACATAAATTTACATGGACTGTACTTAGCAATCTAAAATCTCAGATGTGAAATCAACAAAGGTTATCAATTAAAGGAAAATAATTTACTACAAGTTAACGACACAATTAGCCTAAAAGAAGTCATTGTTGTAATTTGTGCCAAATTGAGAATGGATAAAGTGACCATCATGAGACATTGACATTATTATGATTAATTTATTATGCCATTTTAATCTAATGCCAATTGTAAATGTCTTAATTTTAATATCCAGTAATTTCTTGTTACAAGTGTGTTCCTGTCCACGCCCATATTAATGACCACGCCAATGATTTTGATTATATTTCCTCAACTTATCGTGACTGGATGTCATGACAAACAGGAGTTCCACCTGTTAAGGTATATCATATTCACCTGGAGGTCATTTCCAAATATTCATTTTCAAAATCATGGTGCACATAAGACACTGATAAAGCTACAGCTGTACTAAAAAGTGAGTATACCCCTCAATGATTTTCCAATGGATTTCATGTGAGATTTTATGTCATGGCAAATTGGCAATGGTCATTTACAACAGTACCAATATTGCCTTCATCATTGATACCATGCTATTGAGTATTGATGTTTAACACAAGATCTACTATAACTGTACCATTGTCCATTGACTTTGTATCAGGTCTTTGAAAAGCTGGATGTGTGTCTAAATTTTGGAAAAAGTAAACCTTCTGCTCCCTGAGAGCAACATTGGCCTTGGGGTGTATTAATTTTTGTGAGACTAGAATCCATATCTAGCCAAATTACAAATTCACTCTTAAAGGTCTTAATGCATGGGATGAACAAATTTTTCATAAAGGGTTATTGTCAGCGTTCTTTTTAGTTTGAAAGTTTCCAAGGAAGTCTGATATTATATAAGCTTTCTTTTACTTTTCTGCGATCTTCCTGGGCCTCTTTTGTGAAAAGACAAACTCATTTTATCTAAATAAAGCAATTATGAATGTATTTCACAAATTGCCATTGAGTTGTAACTGGCTGGAAGAACATACTATGTATTTTACACCATCTCCAGAGTATCTCATCCAACATATAGCATCTCACAATATCTCAGCTGCAGCCAACAGAGGCCATCAAATTTGGCAGTGCACTCCAAGTAATGATAAGCCAGATGATGACTGTGCCAAGGAAAAGTAGGAAAAGTAGTTATTGCTGGATAAGTAAGTACCCCAAGATTCAAGGAAAAGTACAGCATGAGTGTCAAGGAACATTTATAGCTAATAAAATATGTATTATAAATATGAGTGGAAAGTATGAGGGAAAAGCAAGGTTGGGTCAACACAATTTTACAAAGCCTATTATAGCAGTTGCACTAGCTTAGCACAACATGGGCTAAGTTGGTAGCCCTCTTGAGCTGTAAACAAATTTCCTTATACAAGAGGACTGCATATCTTATACATAATAATTATGCAGAATTCACATTGACAAATATTTTCATTCTGTAGACATTAGACAATGTGATGATGACAGAATTGAAAGTTACATCAATCTAGTGAAAATGAGAACTGGAAGTAGACAAGGCCATCAGCACACTCAGAAACATCCCGTTTCTTCCAGACAATATTGTGTGAGTTCCCCATACTGAAATTATATGAACCACTCGCGGGAGCACGCGGAATAGCGCACTAGTCACTAGCTGGCAACACAAGTCAGCATATGCTCTGTCAAGGCTGGAAAAAGCACTGGCAATGAAAGTTTACAAAACAGCGGTCAACTTGTAGACAGAAATAACATTGAATCATTTAATTATACATCCCAGTGTTCAGTGACCATCAAATATCAACCAGATGTAAATTTGGCCAACGTAACATGCCAAATACTAATGTTTTCATTGGCATCAAACAGTCGATATTCTGCATACATCTTGATGGCTTTGAACCAAACTTTGCACACTGGAAATATCACTGGACTACTGAAAATATCATTGGACTCCAGAACAGTTTGACCAGTGAATGATTCAGTGTCCAGTTACTGGCAACATCTTCTTATTTCAACACTTGGATAGAATTCTCTGCATCACTATAAGATCACAATATGAGCAGCTTAGATTTCAAGGCTACACCAAGGATAGGCTCCTCATTTCAAGCACTGACAAGCAGACATGCCAATTACAGGCAGGCCAATTAAAAGAAATGTGTCATTGATTCAAAATCCACAGCTCCTCAGAATTGTCAATCTTACTAAGTCGTTTTGGACACTGATAAAAAGAAAATGTTAAAATGTTTGCAAATACTGAAGTGGAACCTATTATTGTGCTCATCGAAAATTGACCTTGTTCACAAAACTATTTTGAGGTCAAACAGGTTAAACCTTATTACAAAGACACAAATTTCATCTTACACATTAAATATAGACCTAAATGTAAATGAGCAGAGACTATATATGAGTTTTGTCATTGGCTATGTTCATATACATGCATCATACATACAAATGTATATCTATAAATATTTGTCCTCGTCTTGACAGAAACAATATTTGAGAATTTCAATTTGTAACAAACCAGAAAATGACAAAGAACCTTGAAGTCCTAAGACCAATAATGACTTTAAAAAAATGGCTTCGGGCTCAACCTTGCAAAAGAATATGCTGACATTAGTCAGTAATCGTCACATCACTTACTATACATATACGACTTTTGATATATCAAGAATATTGTTAATGGATCTTACACATAACTAATTATTGCATTCCTAAATTTGTACAATTTCACCAGTCCAATGCGCAAAATTTAGTAAAATTTTGTTTAACCTTTTCCACGTAAACTCACAGATTAAACTATGTCTTGTGTCATTAACAAATCCCTACCAGTATGGCATTATATGCTTCAGGCATTCGTGAGGTCTTAAATACACAATGTTTTTCAGTGTTTTGGCCCTGTGACCTTGAAAAGTAGGTCAAGGTCATCTATATTTGAGAGCAGCCATGTTCAGTCTTATGGTAACATTAGTTACTATCCCACATGCTCCCCACATGCATTACTGACTCAGCAGAAAAATAATAAATTCCTATCAGACTGTTTCGAGCCATTTACAGGTGTTTTCATTAGTACGCGATTCTTGGGTTCTAGACCCACCAAATACATGACATTTTTAGTTAATCTGATTGGTTTAGAAGCATCAGAACGTCACATATTGGATTTATCAAACGTAGTAAGTACTAGTTTAGCATTGATTCCACACAGCTAAGTGTGAAAGACAAGAATCGCATGGTAATGAAATCACCTGTAACATGTTTAACAATCTGATGCATTAGCCTCGCCCCAGGATAAGTATATATTATCACATGGAATTTTTTATATCAGCCCGTGTATCGTGCCTGAGAGCCACGTATCTGCCTGAGACTCATTATATCGGCCCGACCGGAGGGAGGGACGATATAAGGAGTCGAGGGCAGATACGTGGCTCGAGGGCACGATACGAAGGGCTGATATAAAAAATGCCATGTGATAATTTATTTATACCATCATAATCTGGTGTCTAAAGTTAGTTTTGTGTTTCTTTTCAATCTTTTGGACGACATGTTTAAAATATATCTTGTCATAAATCAAAAACTATTGGACCAATATAAGGTGTAATCACATTTTTGAACTCCCCAAATAATATACTTGATGATAAATTTATTTATTTTTAATATCCTAAAACTTTATAGCAGACTTTAGACGTCTAAACACAGCAATTCACTGAAAAATGGTCAAAAATGTCGTTTTTTGGTCACTTAATGCTTTATCCTGATGCCACAAGTAACATTAAAAGTTTTTAGCCATTTGGCCCTTTATAAGACGCATCTTTTACTATAACAACCATCTTTCTATTTGCCTCCATTGCTGAGCAACGAAATTTTTTTATTAAATGTAAGAGACACAATTTAACACTTCTTTAATTTTCATATAGAAATAATTGTCCGACGGAGCCGAAACTGATATGAGATTGTAGGAAATTAAATTTCCGAAAATTTGATGTTATTTCCAAGGTGATACGGCCAATATTAAGGAGCTACGTCATTTTTCCCGAAAACCGCCAGGTGGCGTCCTCACTGTATCACACGCAAATCCTGTATCACACGGCAAATTCCTTGTATCACACGGCAAAGTGCTTTATCACACAGGGCAGATATGGACTTTATCAGCCCTATGATGGTATAAAATTGGAATAAATCAAATGTTTGTCGAATCTAGAAGAAAATCATAATAAATTGTTCAATTTCATTCCTTTCTATTTACATTCTAATATACCTGTGGCTATGGAAAGTCTGGTAACCCTAGAAACCAATCAGTTACTATATGAATATCAGTTACTTCAAGTAGGTGTAATTTCCACAACATGAGTTCAGTAAATAAATTCATTTATAACCAATTTAAAGGCAGAAAAAGCATGGCAGGTACATGCCATGGAAAAAGAGAGCAATTGATGACAGCACGATTCTGTAATGATTTTGCAGCAGAAGCAATGGAAGTTGTTCCCAGGCCATGGCAGCCAAAATCCCAGGCAAGCTCGTTGCGAGAAAATAACCCCAGCAAAATAAAGCAGCAATTGGCCACATGTGGAATGTGACAAGATAAAACTGTAATTACGGCACATTCTGATTAAAAATGACACAAAAACTGTAAAATTTAATCATCGTTTCCACATTCAGCAACCAATGCCACAGGGCATGCACTGCAGGCACCAAACCTTGAAAAGAAGCCCTGGACTGGAGTGTTTCCCTTACTTTCAGATTATAACAGACTTAACTATTACTGTTACATAATTTATATCATGTTAAAAAGAAGTCAATGTGTGCAATTGTCCAATCATTTTCCATTTTTGTTGCATCTTTTTTCCATTAAAAAAAATCCAGCAGTTTTTAGAGCATCTACTTATTTTATTTTTTCAAATACATTCTGATAACAGACTTAATTATATTTTAATAGATACCCCTATCTCCAGTTAGCTGCCCAGAAAGATTCTTTTTTGCAATATATACCTTTTTATGAGACAACACTTCTCTGAATGTGATAGCTACTTTTATAAATGAATGACTTATAGACCTGTCTTCTTCATCAAAACTAAGTAAATTCCCAGGCAAACTAGGCATGATGTACATGTATCAAAGGCTCACAGCAGCATTTAACACAATACAATGCATAAGAGATGGCAGAACAACTGTCTAGCTTTCCACCAGGTGAAGTTAAGAGCTCCAAGACGCCATCTGGCATTTTCCTTACAAACTCTCCAAAGAGGCCCAGATGGGTGCAAAACTGGCACATCACAGAAATTGTGACAGAATGAGTTACATCGCCAACCGCAACCAGAACACAGTAGGTCGCTGCAGGTGTGATTAACAGGTTTGGGATGTGACAAGTTTGCCATAACAAAATGCATTCAATGTCACAGTAAATTAGCCACAAACAAAATAGGCCTACTACCCTGGATCGACCACAATGTCAGAGTTTGAAACTCATTCTTAAATTCATTATAAACCATTTCTCCCTAAAATAGAATAGAATAGAATATAATAGAATAGAATATAATAGAATAGAATATATAGAATAGATAGTTATTTACTAGACATACTACATTATATACATAGATACATATATATGTACATAGATACATATATAGGCCTACATTGATAGTTCTGGAGTAGGTCACTGACATACGTGCAAAGTATGCTTACATTTACAACTAATTAAGAACCAATAGTAAATTCATAGAACAATTGATGCAAACAATGCAAATCGTTTTAGTTTGCTTTCAATGTTCTGTGCTGTAGAAAAAAAAGGGAGAAGTTAGCCACCTGAAATTAAAAGATTCTCGGCCCCAGCTGTGTTACAGAACTTATAATGTAATTGTCACATGTGGATCTTTCCCTATTGGATTCTGGCCCATCATTCCCAAGTATGAATGATTGATTTTAGTGCATGGACCACTACCCTGATTTCATTACTCTCTGGTCGTATTGTTGAAGATTTGCTTCAAATCTTCAAGAGGCAAATCATGTATAACTTCTCAAGTCCCTTTGCAGAGAACTCTTAATTGACATACTTCATTATATGCTGTAGTACACTCTTAGTCTAAAATTATCTATGTAGGGTGGTCAAGAAAAAACATTACAGTCTTTGGCTCATGAGGCACAACTCAGTGAGTTCTTATCCAATCAGTCTAATTTTTGCATGAAGTTCAGGACTTCAGGTAGGGATCTCAGTATTATGTTTCTACTCTTGGATCTAATTTTGATAAGGCGTTACGACAGGAGGCACATTTTGAAAAACTATGGTAGGGTGCTATTTCAATCAACCTTCTTCTCTTTCAAGGTCCCCACAGGATTGAGTTTCAATTGGAGAGAGCTGAAATCCTGGGACAACACTCCTCTCAAGAACTTTACTGTAAGAATATGAAAGCAACTGTACAATATTTGAATTGATGGCAATGCCTTGCATTCAGGACAGCAAAATGTGTGAAAATGGCCTTTTTTTATTTCTGCAAAATCAGAGCTCGAGTTCACACAGCATGTCCCAGGGGAACAAACTACAGAAAATACATTGCCATGACAATCCTCTTTACGTTAGAAAAGATTGGATAGTAATAGCAGACAAATTTATAGAACTATGCCACGGAAAGTGTGCAAAGTTTTTTCTTGACCACCCTGTACACTGTATCTATCTTTAAGTTGGTATCAATCTGTGATCTAATAGACTATGATCTATCCACCTTTTAAATGTAGGCTACATGTACATGAATGGTTTTCAAAAGTACATGTATATCATTTTAAACGTTTGACAAGTTTAACATGATGGATGATCATGGATAATTGGGGTTTTACGTCATTTATATTACTACACTTAGTACACTAATAAGGACTGGAGGATACAGCAATGAATCGAAAGATGATTGAAACTGCCGTCCAATATAAAACTAGAGGCAATCCGGATAGTGTTGACAACTACGCAGACTCTTCCAATATTTAACATGACAATAGCTTCATTCTATTTAGAAATATCTGGATCGAGGATAGCTATATTTATAATGCATGCACTCATTTGTACAGAAAGAATTAAGAGTTTGCATCTATATTTGGTGACTTGAGCTATTAGCTTAAAACAGTAACCCAAGAGCCCGTGTGAAAGGCAAACGTCTAGAGACACTTAAGACATCAAAACAGAGGATGGTGCAAATTGCAGGATGGCTTCAGGAGAGGACCATCTGAGTGACAAGACACTGACAAGACAGGCTCTGGTGAAAAGACAGGCAAAGAAAGGCTAGCTCAGCCTCACTGGGTAGAAAGAAAAGCCAGTGGGGTGGAAATAAAGGCATGTGAGACTCAGCAGGAGGACGAGGATGGCTCAGGAGAGGTTCTGAAGATTTGGGAAAAAGAGAGATGGGGAGGGGGGTGTGTGAAAACTTGCTTACAAAGACATGAAGCAAAGTGCCAGGCAGCTTTTGCTGGAGCAATTGACACAGGCACAGCCGGGTGATAGGCCAGTGAGGCTTATTATGGAGCATTATATCATTTATTCCAAGAACTTTATCAGTAGAAAATCTAGTGAGACAAAAAGGCCTCATATTCTCAGCAGTGGATATATGAGTGGGCCAGGACCTTATATCATGTACTATGTACTTGGTAGACTATTTATTGGGAAAGGAGGTGGACACAACAATCAGGCGAGGGTGATCTAAAGCGCTGACCAACATAAGCCCAGGGTACCGGCTTGAGCTGGATTCGAACTCGGGACTCGACGATTGGAAGTCCAAAAGACCAGAACATCATCCCCTCCTTTCTCAGCAGCAAAAAGGGAGTTAAAAGAAAGTATTTTCCGTGTATGGTACAAGTGACAGCCCGTGGAGCCTGATGCACCTTCTGCCTGAGTGCAAATCAACATTCAATTACCTTGATTGATCTGCCTTCAACATTTGCCCAGGAACCACACTGGGACCCAACCATCCTGACCAGTGCAATGGTGTAGCAATATTGGAATACCCCAATTCATATCAGAGCAACAGGTCCATCACTGAACAATATGCATGTGGGACAGAGTCACAGAGGGAGGGGGAGGGGGGATCTGGAATATCAATGGGGTGGTTGTACAATTAGGGCAGAATGTCTGACTCAGTCCTATTTGGGGATTTCCAAATTAAATCATAATAGTGTCCATGTCAGATAGACACACCTATAGATGGATAGACAGATAGACAGATACAGACAGCCAGCGATAGAAACATAGATAGATTGATAGGATAATTGAAAACTTGGTAAACAGATCAACTGACCAAGGATTCTTGATTAATAGTTTTGAAAGTCTTAATGGCTCACAACCAATTCAACGATCTACTGATCCACTTTCATATGTGATGAACTTATTGATTGATCAACTGATGGATTCATTGATCGACTGATTGACAAAAAAGAACTGCATTTTGTATATAACTGGCATCAAACAATTGCACAAAAGCAATTCACCAAACAGAGTTGTCTCAAGAACAGCATTTCCAATTTTCCACTGTCACATTGAAATAAGTTAAAAAGAAACCACAATTAGAGAGAGCATACAATAAAAGCCAACCATGTAACCATCTAACATGACACCACGTCTAGCTGAAATGGCCCATTGACATGCAACATCACTCAGCCACATTCTGGAATTCTGGTGAAATCATGTGGCATCATGTCAGTCACTGGCAAAACACAAATTTAATCAATTCCAGGCCACGGAGTGTTTACTCAATCAAACAATGCTTAAATTGCCACAAAAATCACAAAGGTTTAGGTCTATAAATATCCAATATTAAACAGGGAGACTTGAAAATTCCTTTTTAAAACAGGCAGACCTGAACGTCAAAGATTGGATGTTTAACATTGTGTTGCCAGCTCTGTTTCGAATTGCTACTTATTATTATTAGAGTCCAAATCTGTTTCAGTGTGTATCAGACTGTATCTGCCGACATCTCTGTTTCGGTTACTCTGCATTTATTATCAGAGCATCTCTATCCATCTCTCTCTCTCGAGGCATCTGGGTGACAGAGTGGTTTTAAAGGTTCCTGCCTGTTCCGCTGAAGGTTTGCTGGTGTGGGTTTCGAACCCCGAGTGGGGAACCTGAATTTTCAGTGGACCTTCATGAGCAAAATTCCAGCTGGATTTCGTTCAGAGGAGATGTAAAATTGGCAGCCCCTTGTATCAGTGTCTGTGCTGGGCAACTAAAAGATCCCTCACATGGGGTAAATGCGGAACATGTTGAGGACCCTCGCTCTCTCTCCAATCTCATCATTCATCAATCAACCCTCGTGAGTCGAGGAACTGGGCTTAAAAGGGCTGCGCTTACCACATCCATCTATCTACCTGTCTGGGTACCTAGATTATATACCTATCCATTGCTTAGATCTATCTGTCCATCGAAGATATCTGATCACATACATGTCTTAATAGATATCTAATATATTCGACTGAATGAAACAGGCTAGCAAATTTCTAGTGCGTGACAGTGTCCACACTTAACATTCTAAGAACACTGGAACTTCCAGGGAATTCTATTGAATACAGATACGGAAACAATTCCATTAAATGGCTATTGTTGTAGATAAATACAACACACTGCAGTCAATCTGAGGTAGGCTATTCAAGGAGTGAGCCTATGACGTGTATTGGCCAATGCAGATGATGCGAAATTATACTCTTTCAGTTGCAGCATGCAGCTATAGTGTCAGCCACACCCCAGCAGTTGTGATGTTAAAAATAAAATGCAGATGATTATGATGATGATGATGAGGATGATAATGGGGAGGAATATTAATATAAAATTTCAAGACACAGGAATGGGACAGGAGAAAGTAAATAGACGGATGGATGATTGAGACTTTATGTTCTGTATTTATGCACTTGGTAGGCTAATCAGGACAGGAGGAGGACACAGCAATGAGGCAAAGGATGATTGAAACAGCCATCCAACATAGGCACAGCTGCACAGGTGACACGGCAAGAGCTGGATTCGAACCCACGACCCAGCGATTGGCAACCCAGCAAACAACCGCTGAGCTAACTCTCTGCCTCCAAGAAAGTAGAATACATGTAGATAATAATTATAGAATAGAATAGAATATAATAGAATAGAACTTTGCTCCATGAAGGCCTGTATCATTGAATTGAGACAATCTCACGACAAAGCCAAACAACAGCAGATGTATGTATATCAAATCCAAGGTGTTCAGTTCCAAATCATAGAAGTAGGCCAATGTCAATGGCATTATGCACATCCTCCTGTCAACAGCTAAATACTGTAAAATAAGAGAATATTGAGAAGTAATACTAACAGATGCACATGACAGAAATTTGTTTTTTATCTGACCAGAGATTAGCCCTCTCAGATTTCCTTGAAGATCATTCTTTGTCGGTAAATACTGTCTTAATATAAGTCAGGTCAGCTGTTTAGGACAAGCATACAAATATACCACCTTTCAAATTTAGCAACACAAGTGGACAAGACAATATACACTCCAGTCTTCAGTTGCTCTTGAAAGTAAGTGCACCCTAAGTGATTTTCTATTATATTCCATGTCGAATATGTAACAGCACTGATATTTCCAGCATCATTGATGGAATACTTGCATCATACCATTGAGCCTCAATTTGAGGTTCCTACTATACCCACTAGCATGGTTATTGAATTTGTATCAGAGATCTTCAAGCTAGATTTGGGTACAAATCTTGTAAATGTATGCACAGTATTGCACACTCATGGTCCATTGAAATAGCATTATAAGCTTTAAATGATTAAATCCAATAAATTCAAGTCAATCATACTTAAAATGTCAATCAATCAATTCCAACAACATACATCCAGGACTATCAAAGCTCGATTATTTAACTCCGTCACGTGAAATACTAACCTGCAACATATAATATATCATGTTTAAGCAAACAAGCATACCGCATAATTTTTCAAACATGGCAATTTTCTCAAAACGCCACTCCCTCAAGGAGCCATTCTGATTATGTTGACATTTCAAAGATGCAATTTTATTGCTAAGTGTGCATTCATCTCCCACAACTATTTTTCTCTTCATACAAATACAAGGCATTTGAATCTACAAGGAAGCATCATGCTACACATAACATCTGTGAAGAATATTGACAACATCACATATCTTTTGATACATGTAGGCCTAGATAATGGACTTCATCAATCCACAAGAGGATGATACTCCATCTAATGTAGGCCTATATATCTGTATATTTTAAAGTAATCGTCAGAGAACTATTCTTTCTACTACCAACTCATACCAATTAATTCAATTAGTATTTCTTTCCTATCCGGTTCATACTGAGACTCATTATTGCAAATCTACATATATAATAGACATGACTAAATCATCCAAATAGCTATATACCCATTTATGATCACTGCACTGCAGTACAGCATAGCAGTTTTTAAAAGCTTTTTGACACATTTTCCAACATGACACTTTACCTATAACATCTTCATATGAAATCTATGAATTCATGCAACCCTTGTTTTTAAATTTATATTTCAGTCAGGGAAGGATGCCTGGATGGGTGACAACATTGCGCTATGAATGATGTCATTAAAATTCCTGTCTTTTACATTGAAACGACATGAACGACTGGTCAATTTGCGGACACGTGACCTCACTGGAAAGTGATACGACTCATTCACATACTTGTGCTCATTTATAACATAACATGGCAAGCACAGGATATGACCTCACTAACTGATACTACCTCACTAACCGGACAGGTATAGGGATATGACCTCACAAGGATAATCTCGCAGCATTTCCGTAATCACTCACATTTCCAAAGCTGTAACACCCGAACAAGACGGATGGATGGATGATTGGGGTTTTATGTCCTGTATTTATGCACTTGGTAGGCTAATTAGGACAGTAGGAGGACAAGGCAATGAGGAGAGGGATGATTGAAAATTTGAAACTGCCGTCCAACATAGGTCCAGGTGACCCGGCAAGAGCGGGATTCGAATTTGGGACCCAGCGACTGGCAGCCCGGCATGCTACCTTCACTGAGCTAACCCTCCCCAAATATCCAAACAAGAAACACCCTATACCTTAAACACTCATGCGACCAGACATTGTCATCAAATAGGCCATCATTTCCAACCATGTTTTCATGTTATTCCATACATTTTTCAGTAACCTGTCTGGCATTATAAGACACTTAGCAGGAACCATAAAGGGAGATAAACTCCCATCAGTGGAGCAATAGAGATGGTGTATTATGTGAAATATTCATTTGCTGAGGGCAGAGCTGACATTATCCAATCACTGCAAGCAATGCTAGTTTGTTCAGCTGTCCTGGACCGACATATCTGGATGTTCAGTAATAACAAGGAAACCATTTTCACTTGCATTATGTAGCCTACATGCATGTAAGTGTAATACGTGTGTTCTTGACAGATAAAATATCCCTTCACAGGAACCAAGCACATGAAGTGAAGACATTTAGCGGAATGCAGAACTGAACAGCATAATAACAATCACAGAGAAATTCAAATTTACTCATTTTCACTTTTTTAGTACATTTGCATTTTCTTGTTCCATGTTATTTCGTTCAAGAGACCGAATTAACGACCAGCAAAAAAAAAACACAAAAAAAAACAGTATAGTTCCTCTTCAGTGGCTTTTGTCAGGAGGCATGTTTGATACTGCTATTTTAATAAACTGTTATACATTTTTACAGCTCCCTCTGCAATCCACAATATGATGGTGATGGTGACGTTGATGCCTGAGCTAAAAACGAAACCAGGGAAGGAGCAAGGAGGTCCGCTATAAGCCGTAAGCTGCAGCAACTTCCACAGCTCCACATACTTGACACTGCTTGACACAGCCCTGCCTGGCCCTGGTCTATTCAAAGGGTTTTAAGCAAAGTTACTCTCCTAATGCCTAGGGGCTTGTAAGCCCCACAACACCTTTTATAACACATTCGAGAACACCTCAGTGGGACAAGGTGCTTATTCCTTGAAAAGGGAACTAACTGCATTTTTGAAACCTGAAAGCTCCTCACTAGGGCTCTCACGATTAACCGATTAATCGCCGGCGATTACATTTTGCTTAAAAATCGATTACAGTTTCTTAAATTGATTAATCTCTATTTGCTATTTACTATGCATTTGAAAAGAGCAAGGCCTTCAAATTCAATGGAACAGAGTATAGACCCTTTAGGCCTACAATAAAGTTAACTGGCTTTTATTTGGCAAGAATCTCATAAGAATCTCACAGACTGCGAGCCGGACAGAAATGAGATATTGGAATCCACGAGCAAATGTGGACAACTACAAAAGCAACCAGATATATGGTCTAGGGAGTGCCAGCAATATTGCTACTGCAATTATAAGAAGAGAATACCTGTGTGTATCAAGCAGCTGTGGTGCCATAAACAGACCTATTGTTTTATTAGTTCACAAAGGTAAAAACTTTCTCACAAGGTATACCTCACAAGGCTTACATATATCCAAAGCAAAACATTTACATAGATGATCATACAAACAACTTGACAAACAATGCAACAAAACTACACAGTTGAGAAACAAATGCAGCATACAACATGCATACAAATCCAACACGAAGATGTCAAATGAAGTTTTTCTTGTTTGTTCCATCATACTGGTTGATTGCTGATGGTAATATCCCTTGAAAATCATAAAAATATCTGCAGTAACATGCGATAGAATATGAAACGTACAGATTATCATTAGATCTCACATGCGGACCGTTTCCGGTCTTGTGTGTGAGCAACAATTCCTTTTAAGATTCTTGCCATCAATACATGACAATCTAGAAACACACATATAAGACAGAGGCTGAATGAAGTCTTGTCTGTACTACTTCTGAAGGTTTCAGGAAATAGTTCCTCTGACAAAAGACACGAGACTTCAAATACCAGCCCCTTTGAAGGTTAGCAACCTATTTGGAAGATATTGAACATGCATGAGGAAGACAGGGGGTGGGGAGTTTTCAGCAGCCTATAGACATTGTAAGAACCTGTATGAAGTAAACCGAACAACAAGGCCTGACAAGGCTGGAACAACAGATTTGGAACAACAAGCTTCAACAACAGGATGGAACAACAAACAGGCTGGGACAACAGGCATGAACAACAACACCTCAATAAAAGGCTCAATAAAAGGCTCATACAACAGGGTTCAATAACAAGTTTGCCATGTTTAGCTTGAACAATTTCTTTTTTGTAAACTTGGAAGGTTTTTAAAGTGAATCATTTTGTTGTAGCATCTCATGTACCAACGTCAGTTTCGACAGATCCAAATCTTTCGTGTTTCATTCAATATTTTATTTATTTGAACTTCGAAGCCTTCTTATGCACCTACAAATCCTGCATCTGTTATTCAATTTTGTTTGACACCAAGTAGGAACCTCAACACGCAAGATGATTACAAGGAGTCCAGAAGGAGCCTTATCCGGTTATTAAAACCAAATTTACTTTTGCAAAGAAATCAATTGAACACCCGGCTTGTCCTACTAATACAACATATATTCTACATCATTATACTGGAGACATAGCACATACAGCCACTTGAAAAGATGACAATAAACTGCTCCCCACTCCTTGCCCGCCCACTCCCGGTGGCTTATTGAACAAATGCTCTCTTTTGCGGCTTAATTCCATAAAAGAGCAAACAACTTGACAGGAAGTTTTCGCCACGCAAAAGACAAACTCGCTCTATACAAGCGTTCCATAGAAAAGCCTGAAGCGTTGCCCTTGAAATACTCATGTAGACAAAAGATCAAGTAGATAATACAAAGCTTTAATGTCTCCCATGTTTTAATCGCATAAATGCAGCCTTAACCATTTTGAAATTAAATTGTCAATTTTTAGGAGGCAACCATGATATGTTCACAAGGTGAGAAGTATTACCAAACTGTCCAAAACGAAATTTATATCTCGGAAAGCATTCATCAACTAATGAAATTTAGCACAAATACCACGGAGGCTGGAAAAGGCGCATTGGCACCAAATCCTAGTCTATAAACACCAGACCTTCAGGCTGAGTTCTTTTGCATCATCAAATCATTCCGGTCTTGAGATAAGCGTACATATCGACCTCACCAGTGATTAAGATGAATTGCGACAAATATCCAAAGATGTCCCCTGCAAAAACACAAAATATTCAAGCGGCACTTTCAATGCAAGGATACATCTTGCAATTACTGATGGCAACTTTCAGGAAACTAGTTTTAAAACTAACCCTCTGAAGACCGGCTTATAAGCAAATCCAGAGATTTTCAGTGGATTAACCTGTTCAGTTTTTTTTAAGCTCACATGTCAGACAGATATCCTAAAACCCTAAAGTCAGACATCTACGATATTACGTAGACCGGCAAATGAGCGTCGTTCGTGAAATTTGTTCTTTTGTACATGTGGATGCCAGACAGCTGCAAAGTGAGGCGAGTGGAGGGTCTCACTAACATGCAATAAAATTTCTGACATATATTTTTTCGTTTCAGAAGGTACTAACAAGCTCAGAAAAAAGCCAGATATTTCCTAAAAGGCCTCTAGAGTGCTATAAGCCCACAGAATCAAATCTAACTGTGGGTCTCCTTAAAATATTTGAAGAGCATCCTTCATCCTCCAAGGAGAATTCCCAATTTGTTAATTCTACGTCACATTGTCAAACTGTCACAGTATATTCAAAGCAATTACCAAAAGCTGCGAAAAGCTCAACTCTTCCCATTTTTATATGATCACATTTGTGCGTGGGGAACTTCCGAAAAGGCACAATAAAATAAAACGAGGAAGTGACAATTCCATGCAATTCCATATAATTGGTTGTAATCTTAACTCCACTTAATATTTATTGTCCCAGAGGAAATGACATAAATGTACAATTGCACATATACATGCCAATTAACGATGGTGAATTATTCTGCACCAAGGCGAAAAGGAAATGTACAAGACAGTCTGAGTTAGCGTTACTCAGAATAATTGCTGACAGGATGAAAACAGAGATCCCCCGTATAAATATGGCAATCAAAAATCTGTTTGGTCGGTCGATCCGAGAAGCTAAAAATCAATTGGACTCACTGCATTTTTAACTACAATAGATAGATAGACAGACATATATGTATAATGCTACATTATATAGACTGGGTAAATACTGATAATTGATTCTTACAACATGTACACAGACCACATCTTTTGTAACCTATCTATTCTATATTGTGAAACACTCCCAGAGATGTCTGTCAACAGATCAATTATAACATTCTTCTTCTTTTCATCTCAGGGAAGAATTTAATTCTATCACGCTCATATAAATTCTTCAATTTCACAGGAACGTTGCTGCTAGGCTGTGCTGGCCAATTGAACATTTAATCTGCCTGGATTTTTCCTGGAAACAAACATTGCTTGAAATTGTCACAGAAGGGAGACATTTCTTGAACCTAACAGCATACAAGACCGTTGCCATAGCAACCAAACCTACACTTCACAGCACCTGATATGATCTGCAAGAAATATAAACCTCGTTTCCGAAAACAGAAGGAGTGAAAGCAGCTTGCTACTTGTGCCAATAGCTGCTGGCAACAACACTTACATTGACAATAGGTGACAGCACATGATGAATACCATTGTCACGCAATTATCATCCTATGTAACGAAATAATCGTCAATCAATATCAATGTGTTATCGTACACAATGTAATACTGACAACTCCGGCAGATATCTGTACATCAGCACTTTTCTACAAGATTATTGCAATTCACGTTATAAAAGGCGATTCTGCGATAGATTCTGCAATGCCGAATTCCACTATCTACCAAGTCGACCTACCTTTCTATCAATCTGTCTACTTATCTATCTGTCTATCTATTTCTATCTTCCATAAAAAATTACTTCAATCTTTCGTAAAGAGCGCTATAATCTCCTCTCACCCCAGAATAACAGATGCAGTACTATTACACCATTGACCATATTCAGCCAATGATAAGTAATGTGTTTTTAAAGGGACAGTGACTTGTTGCATTATTGATGTAGTCGGCAGCGATGTATCACTTTGGATGATTTTCTCACTTCTGGTGAAAGGAGGAAGTGTGCAAATGTGGCAGAATGATGAATCATTCAGAATGTATGCTTCAAGTGAACTTTTCCAAGAAAAGGCAACACCTATCAGGTAATCTTTCATCTGTAGCAGCTTATTTCTGATTTGTCCATTATTTTTTCCGGCATTATTTTTCATGCTACAGTCACAGTAACAAGAACTTGCAATTCCTTGATTCACCATGAAAAAGAGAACTAATCTTCTCAAGTTCTTAAAATAGTATACTGCATACCTCTTTAATATCAAAGATGCGGCAGCTAAAAGAGGTCTTAAATAAGTCACAGAAGAGACAGTGAGTCCTCTATCAGTCCAAATTACTTCCCTGTAATGTCACCACTTCCTGTGAGGTCGCATTGGCCTGAAGCACTGAATAGCAACTTTTTCAGGAATTTTTACTTCTAAAAATAAGAATAGGTAAGTAAACAAATTTGTGTCAA
This sequence comes from Platynereis dumerilii, assembly GCA_026936325.1. Classification (NCBI taxonomy): domain Eukaryota; kingdom Metazoa; phylum Annelida; class Polychaeta; order Phyllodocida; family Nereididae; genus Platynereis; species Platynereis dumerilii. The sequence goes on from JAPTHN010000007.1 coordinate 39,671,575, forward strand.
CAAAATGCGAGCAATATGATTAAAACTTTATCAGATCAAAAGCCCCATTCATCAGGACATTTGTTTTTGAACAAATTCTATGCACGATTTTAGGCCTGCGACCGACAAAATTTTATTCAAGATGCTGTTTAACTGACAATACATTATATCAGCAACCGTTAATAATGACTGACGAACGGGTTTCCAGTGAACTTTTTCTATTCTTCATTTCTGTAACAAGCGAGGTTGTTTAGTCACTAGGGCAATGAGTAGCAGAGTAGCAGAATCCAATCAACTGTCACTGTGTCTTTCCCTTTGTCATAGTTACCCGAAGACAGCAAGATGAACTTCATTACATACAGCACAGTTTGTGAGTCTCTTCAAAACTGCCCACACACCCCCTATTGAAAAATTCCTCTCCTATTACAGCGCCACCTTCCTTTGTGCATTCCTAATGACCACAGCAATGCAGACGACGCCTTTGGCGGCACAACTTGGTGTCACAATTCAGTGTCACCGCGTCACACGTCCGTGTCACTGACCGAAATGTCACGCTAACAGTGTCACAACGGATAAAGGACAAGCTTATCAAGCTAATATGGAGGTGCTCTCCAAAAAACCAACATAAATACAATTTGTCCACCATATGACAGTCATCCTGATGATATTACGGAACTTTTGTACTTCGTAGTGAAATTCATCCACGAAAGGAAGGCTGCTTCCAAAACCAATTTGAATTTCCGATCTAATTATTCACTGCATAACCAATTATATTCTCATAAAGTTCGGAAATCAAATTTATTATTCTGGGAAGGTATCCCATAATAAAATATTCAAACCCATACCCCCAGAAGAGGGCAGTAATGATTATGCCTCATAAGCAAATCAATGGGGGGGTAATGAATACACAGAGGCTGTTATCTTGCAGTCAAATAGCCCGGTAATTGATGATACATTTAAGAAGGCCTTGAGGGCCTCCCTGAATATTGAACAACCTCTCAGATGTGTTACAGGCTTAACTACCAAGGCCTTTGGGCAATCCTTTGAGAGCAGTTTCACACAGACTATAATACAATGTAAGATTAGGGGCAAAAGAAAATTTAAACAAAAACAGATGTTATCCAATGTACATGAAGAACTCACAAACTAGGGCTTCACCTTAATAGTATTCAAATGCCTATTTTACCTTGAATTCATACGGTGATTCCAGCATCCTTGAACTCGTTTCCCACGTCATCCATCAACATTGCAGGGATGTCAGGGAAACAAATGCCTTTGCCACAGATGTCTAATAATTTGCAGTAGAATTACACAATGTTACACCAGGAAGAAATCAAAGAAAGATGAAATATCTTTGAAGTTCAGGATTAACAGCCAACACACTTTCTCAAGCATAATCTGAGAATGAAGCAACAAGGACAAGGTTTCCCATTTGAACCAATAGGTGACATTCTGCAACCTTGCTTGATACCAATGCTGATTGGAGAAGGTCGGAAGACTGAGAAGTCCAAAGAGGCCAAGGAAAAGAAAGAGAGGAGAATGAGATAATGAGGGCAATGTGTCAACTCAACACAATACTACAAAATCATAATCATGACATGATGACTATTCGAAAGGTACATTCAGAGTAGCAGCTAATTCCACATGGACATTCTACTGTACCACAAAAAGGCACTCATGGGCCGTCCAACATAGGCCCATGTGACCCAGCAAGAGCTGGATTCAAACCCTGGACCCAGCGATTGGCAGCCGAGCACGCTACCACCACACCAACCCTCCCCCTGTCAATATAATGAAGTGAAACGGAAATAACTGCTATCTGAATCAGAAGATGCCAACCTTCTCAATTTCTTCACTTATTCATTAAAATAAACAAGAAACAGAAGATAAATCTCCTCACGAGGTTACTGCCACAGGCCAATGTGAACTCACAGGAAGAGGTGACATTACAGGAAGTAATTTGGACTGATAAAAGACACCACACATCTTCAGTGACTTATTCAGGACCTCCTTGAGCTAAAATATCTCTGGCATTAAATTTTCTTTTTGACGCACATATTCAGACAAAGAAGATTGGTTCTCCTTTTCCAAGCATTTTAAAGGAATTTTGTCCCAGCCAGACTGAGGAAATGACAACAAAAAGAAGATCAGCTAAAATAGACATAAGAAATAAGCTGCAACAGATGAAAGATTACCTGAAAGGTGTTGCCTTTTCTTGGAAAAGTTCACTTGAAGCAGACATTCTGAATGATTCATCATTCTGCCACATTTGCACACTTCCTCCTTTCACCAGAAGTGAGAAAATCATCCAAAGTGATACATCGCTGCCGACTACATCAATAATGCAACAAGTCACTGTCCCTTTAAAAACACATTATTTATCATTGGCTGAATATGTTCAATGGTGAAATAGTACTGAATCTCTTATTCCAGAGGGGAAGGAACGATTATACTACTCTTACAAAGAATAAGTCACTTTATATCGTAGACTTCCCAACAATTAACCAACACAATCTCGAAATTTGACAAATGACTAAAATTATCTTAATCTGAAGGAGCTGTTTTTAAAAGCCTTTTAATCCGCTGATCTGGTCAGTGAACATGCATCAGACTAATAGGCCACAAAAAACATGTGTGCAGTTGGAAGGCCTGTAAGATGCATTAAGCTAGATAGATACATGTCACTCTGACGCAGAAGCGGGCGGCTTTATCAGTGTTTCCTCATGAGTTGAGAGCCTTGGCTTTTTGCTAAGCTCATTTGTGTCCTGAGAGAAACTTCTGAGGGCAACCTCTGCATTATGTCTGAGCCAGGAGAGAGTTCATCTAACACAGACAGGACTGACTCTGCATGGCTAAGCATACTGTGTGACAACTGCCAAGCCAACTGGCCAACTGGACACTGCTGTAGGTCCCCAACAGATCCATATGACTGAGTCTTAGGCTAAGATTTAAGAGAAGTCAGCCTAGTCGGAACTGGGTAGCCGGCAAGTGAATCAAGAAACACTTTATATATTAACTTGTGACAAAATTGTAAGCTTTATTAAATTTGACATATTAACACTTTACCAAATGGCCAAAATCAGATCTCGAATCACGATTAGCCTTTGGAACCACAGAAATATCTGAATACCATTGATTGACCTACCAAAGAAAGTTCTAACCTAACCTTGCTCGCCTCTGTTGCAATGACCATTTAGTAAACCATTACGACTATGGCGTGCTTTCACCTTTTTTCAACAAGGCATTAGCTTAAGTTCCCATTTCAAGGAATAGGCACCTCGTCCTACTGAGGTGTTCTCCAATGTGTTATAAAAGGTGTTGTGGGGCTTACAAGCCCATAGGCATCAGGAGAGTAACTTTGATTAAAACCCTTTGAATAGACCACGGCCAGGCAGGGCTGTGTCAAGCAGTGTCAAGTAGGCAAGCCGCGAAACCTGCAGCAGCTTACATCTCACAGTGGACCAGGCTGCATGCCACCTAAGGCTTTCTAATAATGCAAGACTGAGACCCAAAGCTTAGTAATGACTCCAGATATAGCCTCCATAGGCTTTTAGAAAGCCATCTCGATCACAATTAAAAAGCTTTTATAAATAGTAACTGTCTAAATGATAATTTCAGTAGAAAAATTACCAGACATCATATAATGTTCTGTCATAACCAATATTACCAATTTCATGAATTCAAACTTCAAAAGCTGGCAATCTAAACACTACTGATAAAAACAAATGTGAATCAACGCACCATGCAGCTCTACAAAAGTTAAAACCGCAAGAAGTTGTGATGTCATTGCATAGTGCATTAGGGGGTGACCGAAGAAGCATGTTAGTGATTTGTTATCTTTTACTGACATGCTAAGAAAGGTTTCTGCACAAATTGTAAGGTTTCCAAATAATTACCAAAAGGAGCTTTCTATCGCTTACAAGAAAGACCAAGTGAAAGTAAAACTACCTTTTACTTCTACAGTGTATTGTTAAAATGCAGAAATGAAGTTTGAGGTTCACTTTAATGATGAGGATAATACACTAAAAAGAAATTGTTTACTCCAGGTAACTCGACGTAAAACAGGTTTGTCTGAACTAATACAATATAAAACAATTGCGATTAGAAGCGAAACAATACCGAAACATATAGATCGGTGTGTAGCCTTTGTGAAATAAAATTTTCCCCGATTATGGTTCGTATGCACCAAAAACAAATGCTTATCAGGTTTCTGTTCTGCCAGTACAAAGGAGTCACTGCACAATAAGTCAACTAGTACCTTCAGGTCAACAAAGACACCAAAACAATATGACAGCAATATAACCTGGATAAAGTAAGCCCATCTTGCCACTTAGCAATTTCTTTTATGGCCCAATACATCAAGGAGAATGATCCGAGGCCACAGATCCAATAACTACCGCTAACCTTGCACGTATCTACTTTACGGTACCTGCAAGGAGCTCATATCTAATTAGTAATTTGCAGCTAATTGAGTGTTGCTTTGCAGGGCAAGGCTGCCATTAGAAGCTCTGCCTCAGAAGTTTGGTGTCAGAGTGACACTTAACCATCTAGCCAGTAACAATATTCTTAACAATTCAAAACACAAGCATTGGTATTGCTGAACTTTTTATTGATAATGGTGGAAAAGAAAGCTACAATTTTAGGAAGAGTCCTTGGTTTCACCTCACAACAAATAAACCTTGGGATTGGAAAGTCTTTTACTGCAACAACACTTGAGATGCTTCAGCAAAAGGCCAAGACTTCCCATTAAACAAACCCATAGCATGTCTCATGTTTGGAAGGCGAGCAGGCAATAACAGTAAAGTCAAATAAAAGTCTGTAAAAAATCTCTACAACCCTGTAAAGCAGGACATCCAATACACTCAACATGGAGCCATGAACAAGGTAAGAAAACCAGTTGCCTTTATAGATATCTATAAATATTCCTTCACCATGTTTACAGCAGCCTTTAAGGCTTTACAAAGCCTATTAATGTGGTTAAAAATACCACAAGGCAGATTTTGCTTGTTTGGCACGTATATGATTTCTGGCATGTCAAACAGAAAGGTTGATTTCATGTCTTGGGCTTTGAGGATTGCAGCCACACCTATAAGCATCACTCAATCCAGGGCATTGAGACCATTGACATATCTCAAAATGTCTGAATTACTTACAAAATCGTATTAATTCAGGACAACAGAGATTTGAGAGTCTTTTAAGTCATGTTTAAAGCAATCTGCTAGCTTTGTCTCAGATCATAGAGTTACAAGAAGCAGACTGTTCCAAAAACTCAAGCACCTTACAGCAAAATCATTTTTAATCAGGAGTCTGGGAAGTTGCATTTGAAGGAAGAGAGAATGATATTGAGTGTCTCTTTTTTGTTCCAGAAATATTATGAAAGTTGTATAGTCGCAGTTCGATAAAAATCTGACAAAATGCCACTATAACAGCCATGACAGCGCAATTAAATTGACAAGGTGGTGATAAAATGGTTACATGCCAGAGACAGTGTGGTGGAATTGAGTTGATAACCAGTGCATCGTAGTGACAAGGCGCCATTAATCTATAATCAATAATCGCTTCCATGTATTTTGTAATAGCATTCAGAAGATTTCATGCTGCTTCGAACCAGAAGTGTTTAAATATCATTAGGCGAACCATTGAACATTTTAAAGGGTATCAATTGCCATTTATTAATTATGAAAACATACAAGTGCAGTGACACTAAAGTCAGTACACATGGCAAGATAATTTCTCAGTTTCCTTCACTGTTAATAAAAATTCTCATAAATAATTAGAAAACATGTCATTGAACTAATAAAATTCTTTGCGCAGCTTCTTTTTTTGGCTGAATGCAGGTAAGCACGAAAAGGTTATTTCTTTAGCAGAAAATTGCAATATACCTTTCCTGCGGCTCTTATCAAATGTCAAGCCTCTTATTCCTCGTAGTCACAGTGACATTAACAGCATAAAGTCCTTCGATCCACAAGAGCATGACTTTTCATAATACAGCAATAATTTTTATGGTCATCCAGATTCAATTGAGAAACTCGATAATCACGTGACCATCAAATCACACGGAGTAAATCAAGAGACATGTCATTCGGGTACGATGAAAGTAAATGGATCATGTCCTAGAAATCCTCCTAGTATATGGAGGCCCGGACATATAAAGTTATGTTATGAGGTAAAAACAGGCATGGAAAATTCATAGTGAATGGCAAGAAGATCAGAGAGAGAAGCTACTATTTTCCTGTTCCAACCACCCATATTCCTATTCCAACCAATCCATATTGATCTGTGATATATCTATTTGTGTATCTATAGGTCCATCATTAGCCCATCAACAACCTGACAGGCGGTGACACTGGCATTATAGTTTATATGCAGTGGCAGAAGATACAGGGGGGGGGAGAGCCCGGGCCCCCTCTAGACCACTAAGATTAATTATACCATTTTGAAGAAAATACGCTGCGGCGCGGGCCCGCGAATGCCGAAACACGTCCGGCCCCCCCTAGATAACCCTGTCTGGATCCGCCACTGATACGTATTTATAAAAGAATATATGAATTCTGCGATAGGCCACCAGACGAAAGGAGCAAACTCAGGGCACAACATAGACATAAACCTGAAATTACTGGATATAAGCAATTCGGAAAGATACAATATCTCTATATATGTTTGCCAGACTTAAAAAAGGCCAAAATACCAGACAAAAAGGATTATTGGATACTAAGAACATACGGAGACAGAAAAACACACAAGAAACTGGATAGCAAACAAGAAAACAACCAAGAAAACAACCAGAATGGCACAGACACTGGCCAGAGCAGGATGGCTATGCTAAATTGGCTGAAATATTGCTACTTGACACTGCACTACAAAGGTCAGGCTTCTAATGGCAGCTTCTAATGGCAGCCTTGCACAGCAAAGAACACCCTCAATTAGCCACAGATGCAATTTGGATGGAAAGCAGCCCTGAAAATTAGCAAAAGAAACAACAAGGTGGGTGACTGTAGACAGATGTATGTGAACTTCGTGAAGCATCATTACACCAACTTAAATGGAAATTGCACCTTCCATATACAATTTAGCTACATGAACATTTGCACAATGAGGAAACAGGTACTTAGTGAAACAACCAATGATCATGATGTAACTGAGAATCTCCCACAGGGCAATTTCAAGTATCATCAGATTAATCACATTCTTAAAGAAAATTTAAGAGTATACGGTGAACGTCGGGTGATTTGGCAGAGCCACCATCATGACCACTTTGTAATTTAGCTTTAACGATGTCAAACGAAGTTGAATAAAGCCAGATTTAAAATTGCTCAATTAACGTTCCTGGTTCGTTGAAATAAGCAAATCCCGACAGATTCTTTTGTCTGTGCAATAATATCTCTGGTTGCATTCCGGAATCTAATTTTCTTAGACGTGTCGTTCAAACAACTTGACTGAATATCTTAAAATAAATCTGGTTCGATGAGCACAACCAACACATGAGAGAAGCCATGTATTGTGTTTTTGAGTGCATCCAAATGATAGCAAGTTCTTACACAAGGAAGTAGAGCAGATTGAAGAGCAAGGAAGCTTTGGCGAGATGAGTGAGATATTTGCTCACTGGCAGAGCATTAACAGTCAATATGTCTGAGGCAAGGCCTGCACAGATGACAGGGAGGCAGAGGTCAATGACCTCAGATGACATCAATGATGACACAAACGATGCCTGGTTAGAATGCCAGGGCCAGGGAAGGTCCTAGCAGGTCACCAAGTAAGTCACCCAGTGGGTCACACAGTAAGAACCCAATAGGTCACCCCAATGGGTCAACCCAATGGGTCAACCCAGTGGGTCACCAGTGCCCTGACGATTACTGAGCATCACTGGGCCTCACAAGGCATGGACCTGGCATGGCTGGGCCCTTATAAGCACCACTGGGTCTCACAGGGTCACTCTGAGCTGCAGGGCATCTAAGTCATTGGCCTGGTTCCATCAATAATCATTGAAAAGGTCCACAGTACTCCAGCCATCTCCAGCCATCAATTTCCCAGGTCCTTATTCTTTTGCCTCCAGCTAACAGTTTTATATTTGCCCAAACACTTCCGCTGCACTGCCGACCAACATTCATGAAGGATGTACAGCTCCTGGGCACAGTTAGGGGTCCCCAAATATTATGTTAATGTAAAGCACTGTGAGCAACATATAATGCAATGCATCAATGATGCAATGGTCTAGTTGGTGCAAAAGGTGCAATGGAGCAATATTATTCACTAAAGAGCAGTCCACCAAAGGATACCTTTCTCGATTGATTCTAACCTTTCATACTATCATAACGGTTGAATATTACACGATAAAGGTTGGAACAACTATTAACCTGCCCTCCACATGCTCTTGCTTCCATTTCTGGTCAATTCTGTCAAAATGTTCCTATAGAGCGCCGGATTAAAATAATAAGCCTTTTTCCCTGCTGACAATCGACTTACTACATTTGCCTCCTTAGCTCCATTCGCAGACCGAAAAGCCATCTCAACTGGCAAATGGGGAGGACTGCATGTGGCTTGGTGGCCTCTAAAATTCAGCCTTGTAGTAGGGACTATTGGCTGCAGAATGAGAGTTTGAAGGCTGCAGGGCAAATTACACCCACTCCATCAAGTGAGGTTGCCCACAAGGACCACTGAGATCTGACTCAGCCGCTCCGCACTGGGCCAGTGGAGCAGCATTCACTTCCGGGTTCTTCGAGACATTGAGAGCAAGTTCGGCTCTCGTTTCTGCAACCATACATATGGTATATCATGGTCAGCATCGGCCCAAGACCAAGCTATCATGTACATACATTGTATAAATCTTTAAATGTGGCATTTCTCATGTAGGTCTGTAGATAATATTGATCAGGTAAGTTCTAAAGAAAGGGCATAATGTGAAATTTGGGATCGGGTAATGAGTTAAATCTTAATGAAACGCGTAGACTCGTAGTCCTGATACTTCCACATTTCACGATGATAAAATCCATGTTACAGTGTATCAATCAATCAACCATAACACACACAAAATATTATTTCATTTGAGAAATACATGAGAGACAATAGAAATACATATCAACTTTATTTACATTGAAGTACCTAAAATTGTTAATAAGCAAGAAGTCATCCTGCTAGAAATATTGTCAAGTGACTATCGGGCCTAAAATACGCCTCCATTTAGGGAAGTTGAGAAAACGATTTAACGAAGCCGAGATGAATTCCAGCTTTGTAAGCCTACAGAATTAAGACATAGCTTTGCAAGGCCTACTGAAACAAGACACAGCTTAAAGTCTCCAAGGACTAATTGAGCTAATTCTACCTACATGCCATTGCATGGAAGTTCCAGGGTCCAAGATTTGTATGGGAAGATAACGCTCGTTAGGAGAGACCCACAAGGTTATTCATAACCATTGTTTTCATTATACACACTATAAGTCACTATTGACTATTCTACAGCATTAAGTCAGGTATATGCTTGTCTTTTGTTTAACTTTTTGTTATTCAAGCCAAAAATAAGACGAGACCCAAAAGCATAGAACCTTATCAAACTGAGAAGCGTGGACTGCACAGTCAAGACAGCGTCAATATTCATGGGGGATTTTCTCTCCAATTTCGCTCTTGTGCAATTAATGACACACAAGTGTACCCCCTAAGTGGATCGTTGAGAAAAAAAGGCTTGCCTGAAGCAGAGTTCTTTATAAGAAGTATCGTCTGCTTCCCTTCCTCAGTTGACGACGCCATTAAATAATTTCCACAAGTCACGTGACTTAACATGTTTACACGTGAGGTTGCATGGTATTGCATTTGTCGTCTGCTCTTCGACAACAGATCAAAAGGACGTCACTGGTCAGTTAAACTTGTCCTACCACTAATCGAACAAGCTTGTACAAGCGAGTCAAAGGAAAGTGCTCTTTAAAAGGCTTCAGCCAACGACAGTCAGCACAACAGAGCAAGGTTTCAAGACGACTGAGACGAGCTAAATCGAGACAACTCAGCTAACCAACAACAGCTGCCCAAGGCAAGTATAGACGTTCCATAGAATTCTCAGGAAACCAACAATAAGCAGATAATTGGCTATTGTGCCGGCAGTACTTGGATGAGTGCAAGACAATTGACTGAGCTATTATCGACACAGAGAGACAACAATTTCTCATCATATTGCCACATCCTGGAGCTATAGGACAGACGGGGGAGGGGGGATAATTCACTTCTGTCAATGCCTACTTCTCTAGACATCACTTATATCAGCAGCTTATATTCAACCAACCGACGAAATAAAGCTGGTGAAATGTCAGATTTTGAGATCTGGAATAAGCTTGGCTGTATATATAATATGTAAATGGCACTGCCATGAAATTCGCGCAGCATTGTCATAGAACTGCTGCATTATCTTCAACTTTCCATGCAGAAGGCCAATTTATCTTTTTGAAGGACTGGGCAAATGGGCAGATAGATCTATATAATAGATAGATAAGATCAAATCTATAGATAGATACTATAGATAGATAGATAGATAGATAGATAGATAGATAGATAGATAGATAGATAGATAGATAGATAGATAGACAGATTGCACTGACAGCTGTGTAATTCAAGTCCGTGTTAAATTTGGATCTATTAGTTTAGATCTATTATGTTAAATTGTTGACGTTACATAACTGAGATCAATAAAACCATAGCTATTCAGAGATGACTGTTTACTATTAGACTGTTACATAATTTGTTGATAGTTAATGAAGCTGCACTCATATAATACAAAGACAGATTTGGATTTGGAAAAGGACTGGGTCTGGTTGTCTATACAAGGAGAGATTTGGAAGAAGACTGGAAAATACAAAGACAGATCAAGAAGAAGATTGGTAGACAAAGACAGATCTAGAAGAAGACTAGCAAATACAAAGACAGATCTGGAAGAAGATGGGCAGCACAAAGACAGATCTTGAAGAAGACTAGCAAATACAAAGACAGATCTAGAAGAAGATTGGTAGGCAAAGACACATCTGGAAGAAGACTGGCAAATACAAAGACAGATCTGGAAGAAGAGTGGTAGACAAAGACATATCTAGAAAAAGACTTGTAAATACTAAAACAAATCTAGTTCTAAGACTTTCAAATACAAAAGAAAGATCTTTATAGGTTATTTCATGGGTTGGACCTGTATTTCCCTGATATTTTCACCCGAGACCCTGTATTTCCCGAGACCCGCAGGGTCGAGGGAAATACAGGGTTGAGGGTGAAAATATCAGGGAAATACAGGTCCAACCCATGTCATAACCTATTTATTCCATGTCTAAATACCATGATGAACTTTTCTGACAACTGAAAGAATTTACGAGCAGATCGATCGTCGGGAAAAGTGCCGTGTCGGGTCAAAAACGATCGTCGGACAAAATCTGATCTGATCAGTTTTTTAAGCTAGTATTGACCTACCTGCAGAACTTTACGGCAGTCAAATCGGAGCATTATTAATCGTGCCCGGACCAAAAACGTCCGGTGAAAATGATCTGACTTTTTCATTGTTTTGTTGACAGTGCCATGTATGGTGACGTCGTCCCTCTCAATCTCATTAATTTCTGTATACCCCTCTCCAGCTCATTAAGTCTGTATTTTCCCTAGTATTTTCCCTCTTCTGTTTGTATTACCCAGGGAAAAAGCTCAGTATCAGGGAAAAATGTTTCTAGACATGGAATAAGGAAAAATATGGGCTGCACAAAGACAGATCTAGAAGAAGACTGGCAAATACTAAGACAGATCTGAAAGAAGGGAAAATACAAGATCTGGAAGAAGACAGACAAATACATGTATATATAATATTGTACAAAGACAGGTCTAGAGTAAGACTGGTGATACAAAAGGCTGGTTATGCAAAGACAGAATTGGAAGACGATAGGCTGCACAGATGACAAAACTGGCAATACAGACAAATTTGGAAGAATACGAAGACAGACTGAGAAAGTCCTTGTTTCTTAGGTCTGTTCAGTGGATATCGTGCAGCTAACAGTGGAATGCAGTTGACGGCAACCTGAGCGCTGAATAGAGGCTTCAGGATTGATTGTCTGGTGAAGCTAATCGAGTCCGAAAGACAGAATGAGATCAGGTTGCCGAGACCTCCAAAGGGGCAAGGATGAACCAGGGGGACCTTGGAGGCCCCACGATGAAGGTTGAAACCTTACCTGGACAAGGTCCTTGCAAGGAGCAAAGGCGAGCAGCTGCGGACGGGAATGGGTCAAGGCGTCACATCCTGGAACTGCAGGCTACAATCACTGAGAGTAATGCTTTTAGTAACTAGATGCAGCATGAGATAGGGGATGGTTCAACGCAAGTAATGCTGTCCCACAGGGACGAAATTGTCGCCCCTATTTTCACATGGGGGGCAACCATTTAATAATCAAGGGAAGGCACATTGGTGGGAAGGGGTACATTGGTGGGAAGGGGGTACATTGGTGGGGAGGGGGCACATTGATGGGGAGAGGGCACACTGGTAGGGAGGGGCACATTGGTGGGGAGGGGCACATTGATGGGGAGGGGCACATTGGTGGGGAGGGGGCACATTGGTGGGGAGGAGGCACATTGGCAGGGAGGGGGCACATTGGTGCGGAGGGGGCACATTGGCAGGGAGGGGCACAATGGCAGGGAGGGAGCAAAATGGCAGGGAGGGAGCACATTGGTAGGGAGGGGCACATTGGTGGGGAGGGGGCACATTGGTGGGGAGGAGGCACATTGGTGGGGAGGAGGCACATTGGCAGGGAGGGGGCACATTGGTGCGGAGGGGGCACATTGGCAGGGAGGGGGCACAATGGCAGGGAGGGAGCAAAATGGCAGGGATGGAGCACATTGGTAGGGAGGGGCACATTGGTGGGGAGGGGGCACATTGGTGGGGAGGGGGCACATTGGCGGGGAGGGGCACAATGGTAGGGAGGGGGCACATTGGCAGGGAGGGGCACATTGGCAGGGAGGGGCACATTGGCAGGGAGGGGGCACATTGGCGGGAGGGGGCACAATGGCAGGGAGGGGCCACATTGGTTGGGAGGGGGCACATTGGTAGGGAGGGGGCACATTGGTAGGGAGGGGCACATTGGTAGGGAGGGGGCATATTAGTAGCGAGGAGGCACATTGGTAGGGAAGGGGCACATAGGTAAGGAGGGGGCACATTAGCAGGGAGAGGGCACATTGGCAGGGGGGGCACATTGGCAGGGAGAGGGCACATTGGCGGGAGGGGCACAATGGCAAGGAGGGGGCACATTGGCGGGAGGGGGCACAATGGCATGGAGGGGGCACATTGGTAGCGAGGGGGCACATTGGTAGGGAGGGGCACATTGGTAGGGAGGGGGCACATTGGTAGGGAGGGCACATTGGTAGAGAGGGGGCACATTGGTAGCGAGGGGGCACATTGGTAGGGAAGGGGCACATTGGTAAGGAGGGGCACATTGGCGGGGAGTGGGCACAATGGCAGGGAGGGGGTACATTGGCGGGGAGGGGCACAATGGTAGGGAGGGGGCACAATGGCAGGGAGGGGGCACATTGGTAGGGAGGGGCACATTGGTAGGGAGGGCACATTGCTAGGGAGGGGGCACATTGGTAGCGAGGGGGCACATTGGTAGGGAAGGGGCACATTGGCAGGGAGACGGCACATTGGCAGGGGGGGCACATTGGCAGGGAGAGGGCACATTGGCGGGAGGGGGCACAATGGCAGGGAGGGGGCACATTCGTTGGGAGGGGGCACATTGGTAGGGAGGGGGCACATTGATGGGAGGGGGCACATTGGCAGGGAGGGGGCACAATGGCAGGGAGGGGGCACATTGGCAGGGAGGGGGCACATTGGTAGGGAGGGGGCACATTGGTAGGGAGGGGGCACATTGGCAGGGAGGGGGCACATTGGCAGGGAGGGGGCACATTGGCAGGAGGGGGGCACATTGGCGGGAGGGGGGCACATTGGTAAGGAGGGGGCAATTTGGTAGGGAGGGGGCACATTGGTAGGGAAGGGGCACATTGGCGGGGAGTGGCCACAATGGCAGGGAGGGGGCACATTGGCGGGAGGGGGCACATTGGTAGGAGGGGGGACATGTGTGGGGAGGGGGCACATGTGTGGGGAGAGGGCACATTGGTGAGGAGAGGGCACAGTGGTGGGGAGAGGGCACCTAAGGGGAGGGGGGGCACCTAAGGGGAGGGGGCACCTAAGGGAGGGGGCACCTAAGGGGAGGGGGCAAATGAGTTCTGTGATTGCCATCATTGATTGCCATCATAAGTGAAATAACATTTGAGAGAATGCCCAATGTAATCTTGATGGAGACCTCATTACAAAAATTCTTAAACCCCCCCCCCCAAATACCCTGTCTGGATCCGCCACTGAAACAGGTGTAAGAACCTAAGTTAACATACATAGAACAAAGTGAAATGACATTTGAGGGAATACCCAATGTAATCTTGACAGAGACCTCATTACAAAATAATAGGCTGGCTGGTGATCTACGACGCACACGTTCACCACAATAGAGCCCCCTATACAGAGTATAGGGTAGGGTGCATCGTCTGCCTCTTAAATTGTTGTATTCTTTTGCACTTTTGCCATGTTATTCCATTGCCAGTAAAAAGACATTCTGCAAAATTTCAATAAGATTGGTCATGGCCTTAGGGTGGCACAATTGCATTAAAGTTTGGTCCAAAAATGACAAAAAGTGATGTTTTGTATAAACACGGTTACAAATATCTAGCTTATCATTTGATTTTGGAATTTGATTCATATACCATTGTTCTTAGAAGAAAATAAGCTTCAATTTGAATGGTAGAAAGCTATATTTCTGAAAATTTTTCACTTTGAAGAAATTCCAAAAGTAGAAAGTTTCGGACTATGGTGAAAAAGTGTTTGAAATGAACTGTTTAAAAGTTCAAGTTTTGCATAACTGTCACATCTCCATTGGAATAAAGTATGAGGCACACTTTGGTAAAGAAAGTTAGAATTTCAACATGTTTTTAAAATATCTATTCAACAATATTCAAATATACAAATTTACATCAAATACATGTAAATATGGGAAATAAACCACTTCCAGGCAACGTCATTCTTCTATGTCCTTTTTTTTCTACTACATTATAATACAATCAAGGTTTTACCAAATGTTGTGGTAGATCACTTCCTCAGTTTAGAGACTTCTTTGGGTTTGGAAAGTCATATTAACATTGTTTTTTAGATTTATCACATTTCAACAATTCAAAAAGAAAATATCACTGCACTAACACAACTTCTCCTAAGCGGAAACCATTGATGTTGGTATTCAAATTGAAGCTCTTTTACTAAGAAATCTAACTGCACCATTTATAAGTCAATCAAATAAAAACTGAAAATATAATTGACAACCGCGAAACGGCAAAATAATACCTTATGCTCAAATTTCAAGCCTGTTGTGCCACCCTTAGACATTGGAATTTTTTCAAAAAAATTTAGAGGGCCACTTTGGTGACATAAAGGAACATTACTGCAAAAGTGCATGAAGTTTTGGAGACAAAAGGGGCAGATGATGCACCCTAGTATAGGGGCTCCAAAACACAATGACAAGAGGCTTCAATTAATCCACATCTAGGCAGTGAATCAAGTATAGAAGTTAAAACCAAGCAGTAAATTAAGCACTGGACAAGCCTAACAGCTTCTGAATGAGTCTGATGAAATGACAGAATGATAACAAAGCACACAGACAGGTTGGAGGAGTGTTTGTTTTGCTTTGCTTTGTTATGATGATGATGAGGAAAATGCTGCTACAATGTCATTCACTCATTGAATGTTAGGTGCTGCTGCAAAATACTGCTGCTGCAAAATAAATGCTGCTGCAAAATGCTGCTGTTGATGATGAGGAATCATTGAGGATGGCAGCTTCCCAGGCTACAGCAGACCAGAGCAAGCTAGAGCAGTTGTTCCCATGCACAGCTCCTCAGCTCCATCCATATCGATCACAGCAATAGTTGCAAAGAAGATGCAGCTCCCTTGCCATGCATCAAAACAGCTGGTCTGAAAACTCTCCGAGACACATTCACCAGTGTCTCCCACCAGTGCTTCCCAACCCCCCCCCCCCTTTCCTCTATACAAAGCATTGAAGGAGGAAACCCACCTGCTTTCTTTAATCTCCAAAACCACATACTCAAACCTCAAGGAACACCCATCATACCAATTTGTCACCAATTAATCATTTCAAATTTTAAAAGCCTACACAATTGAGCTAAATGGATAAATATTATGCATCATCCGTGTCTCTGTGTCAGGTACACTAACTTGAAGTAACTTCAAATGCCAATCATATTAAAGACAACAGACAAATTAATAAAAATATCTTTTCTGAGGTGAACGTCTTGTGAAGGCATATATCTAGAGTTATTGTGTAGACAATATAAATTGATTAGTTGACACATAGTCCACAAAGACTCTACATAACATAGGTCTATACATATATAACATTCTACCAAGCAATACCACAAACTACAGTAGACAGCGAGGACCGGTCATCATTGACTCATCATTTTGGTTTGAAAACACCACAAACAAGTGTGGAGGTTTCAGCCTGAAGAACAAAGTAGAGCAACCACTTCCTTGTCTGTCGATTTCTTCATCCCGGCAAGGAGATACGATAAGACCACACCTAAACATGTCCTCAATTTAAAAAGCTTCATTAAATTGCCTAACAACAACAAGGAATCGCCCAACACCATCATTCTGCCTGCAGCAAATGAAGTGCCTGGCTCCACCAACACCAGCCAAGTTAGTCTTCCAACAACATTCTCCTATTGACAAGTGCCTGGATGTCTCAAGCCCATGCAGGAAAAATTGCCCAGCCCAGCCATTTATGAATCGATACTACTATCCCAACATTTCCCTTTTTAAAATACCAAAAAGGCTTTCTCCAAAACATCTTGTTTAATCCACATAACTCTGTGAGTAACTCTGTGAGTTAGACTGGGAGACTACTTCCTCCTTGTCTACTTGGTATGCCAAGAGATGCCATCCATAATAGAGAGATACATGCACTACCAACCCGACATTTCCCTCAATAAAACCGAATACTTTCTCTAAAACATCTTGTTTTTAGTAATAATACATAATTCGCTGAGTAACCGTACGAGTTACTCTCTGAGTTATTCTGTGAGTTAGTTTGTGAGTTAGTCTGTGACTTAGTCGGTGACTTAGTCTTTGTGATATTCTGTGAGTTATTCTGTGAGTTAGTCTTTGAGTTAGTCTCTGAGTTGGTCTCTGAGTTAGTCTCTCAGTTACACAGTCTCTGAGTTAGCCTCTGAGTTAGCCTCTGAGTAAGTCTCTCAGTTAGTCTCGGAGTTAGTCTCGGAGTTAGTCTCGGAGTTAGTCTCGGAGTTAGTCTCTGAATTAGTCTCTGAATTAGTCTCTAATGCTACAGCAGGAGTCTACTACTGCCTCCTTCTCCACTTTGCATGTCAAGAGATGCCATCCCATGTTACAGTCAGTCACTGATCCCCCAATAAAGCTCTCATTCCTCGGAGGTTCCTCTGAGGTTTTGCAAGTGGTTCTGGCATCAGTAGTCAACTGGCTGGAAGAAATCCTGATCAATTCAAAGCCTCAAATCCATCACAAGTGCATGGTTATAAATGGAAATTCCAGGCAAGCAGTCTTATTTCACATAATACCACATGAGAGTGCTTTCAGGAGCCAGCTGATCACTGCTGATGGAATCAATGAAATCATTCACTCTGGGGGATTAGGAATGAGAAAATTGGCAAATCTGGGGCCATAAGTGGAATGGGGAGGCAGGGGCCTGGCAGACTGATGATTCTTTGATTGATAACTCCTTGACTGATAATTCTTTTGAGTGATAATTCTTTGATGCAAACATTGCAATGATTCACTTTGTGGGTTGTTGCAAGAAAGGCCAAGGGCCCAAGGTGACACTCCCTCGGTGACTCCCATCAGCATGTAATAAGGAGCTTAAGCCGTAGATCAGCAAATCAAGGCTGTGTTTGCCACTGCTTGCCACTGCTTGGAGGGACACAGGGATGGATAGGAGGCTGTTGTTGCATAATGGCTTATGACAGCATAGGACCCACAGGTTGGCCAAGCAGTGTGCAAGCTAATGATGGCAGGGGGAGGAGGGAGGGGGGGCTCTAAATGGTTGGTTTGTATGACTGGCTCAGGCCTTGTACTCTCACGGACACATGATTTATCTTGTCTCTTTAGCTTTCTCCCAAGGCCAGTTAATCTCCATATCAATGCCTTTCAAAGAATCCATGGTTGCATAATGGTACAAAATACGACACATTGTACTAAGATGGCAACATACATGTTATGTGCAACATAATGAACATATGAGCATGGCATTAAAATGTAAAAGTTTGCAAACTCCCTGCTCCATAGGAATAGCATTGGTGGGGTGTACATACTAACGTTTACAAGATTTGGACCAATATCTAGGGTTGGGACGAGATTGGTATTTTGATATCGCGATATCGATTGGAAGTGATACCGCAGTAACACGGTATATCGACCTCAGGGTTAATCAGCTTTTTACTGCTTTAATTCGTCTGAAATTGGCGAAAAATCCGAAATTCTACATTTTGTTCTACCCTCGTCCGCCATTTTTTAAGCAGACGCTTCTGCCGAGAATCTCGTGAGCTCTCGTGCAGCCCGAGAACGAAGTGTCATGGCGCCCGAGGGATGAAAACAATGTGGATTCAAGTGGATGTCTTGCAATTTTTTCTTATTTGTGCCGGTTAATGAAGGTATCAAGCAAAACCGGTAATACCGTAAGTACTGTGGACCCTGACGGTACAATATTTGGCCCGAAAAATACAGCGGTACGGTATGAATACCGGTTATCGTCCCAACCCTACCCATATCAAGCTTTAAGGCCCTTGATGCAAGTTTAATGGCCAAGCTTGCAGATCTATGTATAAAAGAGCTTGATTGCAGTAATCCAATGAAGCCAGTGGTAGGAAACCCCAATGGTATGATGCAAGCAATGATGAAGCCATGAAGGCAATATTAGTGCTATTAATATAGCCATTGCTGCGAGCCACATGAAACATGGATTCAATGGCAAATCACTGAGGCATATGCTAACTTTCAAGAGCAGCTGTATCCTTCAAGGCATTACAGACGCTTAATTGACATCTTTCTTACTAATAACCACAGTATCATCAAAAGCTGTAGAACATTAAATTTAATTTTACAGTGTTTATCACAGCGTTCATCAAACATTGTGAATGGCTGAGACACACCAAGACTAATTTTATGGTGTATAATTTCTACATGTTTCTCCCCAAAAAAGAAATTCTAACAGTTTTGAATCACCTTAATTTTACAAATGAACAACTGTCCCAAATTCAGAACACACAACAGCTTTAAGTTAATGACTTAAATTTATTTGCTCATGAAACACGTGTGTTAAAAAGAGATCATGTAGAAATACACTTCATGTATTCTAAATATCGATCTGTCTGCAGACCACATGCATTTATTTATTTTTACTATTAATTATGAACGATTAATCTTCTCCTATTAAACAGTCTATACATGTTTATCAATTATGAGTCTCCGTACCGACCTATACCAGCAGCTGTATTGAGAGTCTTTATGTCATTTTGCCACTTTGGGCTTGGCTTGTGTTGAGGAAGTCATTTCCTGACCATTTAGAGCCAATGTGCAGACTCGAGAAATCAGGGTGGTTATAATTTGGCCATAGCAATAGTGTAATTATGTTTAGATAAACTCCTCCTGCGGGATAATTCTCTAAAAACAAGCCACCAACAGGTAATCCTATCAAATAGGCTAACAAACATATTTTCATGGATTGTGATAGTGTGAATGTTTTTCTTCACATTTCAGCCTTGGTCTAGGCCTACTACAGCTCACTAAAACCTGCTTTTGACGAAAACCAAAGGGCACTTGGGTTGGCTGCCAAATTGAAAAGGAAGGTCAATGTGAAATTCCAGGAGCCCAGCACACTATTGTGTTTCAAGAAACTGTCACCCAAGAATGGCCATTGAAGGAACCTGTAGGCCATCACCTGACCTCTGCCACTGAGTCACATGACTGACCCTGTCACATGACATCAACATGGCAGAGAGGCATCACGTCTCCTTGCTGTATAATATTTGGAGGAAAGAAGGTTTACTGTTTGTGTGCAATGGAATTGCATGCATAATCTCAAAACACAGGCCTAGAAATTTGCTGTACCTTTCAATATCATATAGCTGATGCATTACTACCAGCTCACAAAAATACTTCAAATATATTGAAAAAAAATATACAATGCTCTTCATGTACAATATTAAAGAGGCCAGTGTTGTAGTCGAGGCCAGTATATATATAATACCTGTCGCATTACATGTTATACATCTAGCATTTATTTTAAGGAATTAGCAGGAAAAGAAACATCCCAATTCCCAAAGATATTAGACCAGATTTGGCAAACTGCCTCAAACATGATCTTATAGGGGTTCATATCAAGCTTAGTGTCACAACTGGGACAACCAACAGATTTTCGGGTTCACTGTCATGTGAAAGTGTCAGCTAATTAAACCAAGAAACCCCAGGCTTACTCTAGTCTCGGCCCATATTTCTTGCCTGTCCAATTTCAAGCACATGCTTGCAAGCTAACATACATTGGTCGATACAGCTACTTCCCAAAAAGTGCATAAATTTCGTTTGCAATTAAATCTATGAAGAAGAGTGTTGTTGATACTACAATGTTGCATTCGTATTTTTGCACCATATTCAAACGTTCAACAGTCAGCTTAGTTTCATTATTAGAATCAATTTGTAATTGCAACAGTGGTAAACAGGTATAGGCTAACACTATCAATCAGATCAAACTAATCCACAGCATAACTGCTTGCCATCAACTGTTACAGAAGGAAAGTCGCATCTTATTTCGATATTGCTTCTGAATTAAATTCCTATTGAGGGACATCACCCTTGTCTGAAACCTGGAGTCACTGAATACTCAGTAACAGTCAGAAGCACCGTATTATTCATGTCATAGTGTATGGAGGGGACAAAATAGCTCAAAATTCTTCGTCCCCTCTAATTCATCATTTTCTGCACTGCACACAAATGGAGGTTTTTTGTTGAACCTTGTGTGGAAGTTTCACTCCCGAGCGTTCTTCAACCAATGTGGCACCTGCGTCACAGAACACGTTCTTTCTGGGAAACGAGACGTCTTTAAATTGGCGCCAAAATAGCCTGGCAGACGAACAACTGCACTGCAGCAGACAAAAAGATGTTGTCAAAAAGTGGCGAGATGGAGCAGCATTATGTCAGCACAAAACACAATTTCTGACATACATCACACACAAACAAGGTGAAACAATTGATATACAGACATAGAAAGATGTCTGATGTCAAAACAACATTCCAAGTATGCGAGACTATTTGTTTAACATCGAGCAAAATTAACCATGGGGAAATTATTCCGAAAATACAGTTCTAAACTACTTATATTACTGCCATTGGCAATTAACACAATATTTGTTGCTGGCCCACGTATTGAAGTAGGTCCTAATAACTTTTCATTAAATTTCCTCACAGAACAATTGAAGCGGAAATTATAATTTTCTGAAAGAGTGAAATCCTGAAATTAATTAATAACAATTAATTAGCAGTCTTCATCCATCTAATGAATTGATTAATTTAATTAGCCATTTCAATTCTTCTTTTTTTATCAAAATTAAGTAAGTCGTCGATGGTAGAATATAAGGTAAAACCAAAGACGAGGGAAGTAAGCTCAAAGAGTTGAAGTTTCGTTTTATTTCAATCATAGAAGTGTTTTTATTAATTCACACATACAGTGATACACTACATCTTGGATCTACTTAAAGCTGTATGTTCATTCTCTTAAAAACATTTCTAAAAATCAAGGGAATTAATACAGATAGAAATACTGAATGAAAAGATTCCATTATCTTCCCAGCAAGTTTAGAAAATGGAGACATAACACTTAAGTGGGGGAGACTTGCAATAAATTCATGCTCCCTAGAGAGACAGTATCATACCAAGCAGTCATTAAAATAAGCCATAAGGCAGAAGTGTCTACTAGCCAGACTCCAGACCCTGCATAACTTCCCTATCAGACACATCAGATCACTTGGCTGCAAGAAATGATGCCAAGAATAAGTGAGAATTTCACCATACACACCACATCCCAGGGCTATATTGATATCTAGATATTTTAGCTCCCATGGTGAGCAGCTTCCGGGTTTCACTTAGTCAATAGACTTTGAGGTTTTTGAAAGAAAGAAGGAATGAAAGAAGACATTATAGATAGATAGGTGGACAGATAGACATTAGATAAATAGATATTAGATAGATAGATATATAGACAGATAGACAGATAGATAGATAGATAGATAGATAGATAGATAGATAGATAGATAGATCTTTATCTCATGAAAGCATCAAACTGTGTCCAATCCAATCCTTACAAACTCGTACGACATGACCCGTCACACTGCAACTCAAGCACATGTCAATGTCATGACATATTTTGGGAGCCGCACATACTCCAAATCAGAAATATCCAAATGAAACCCAGTTAGCCTACTAACACAAAAATGCATTCCAAATACCTAAAACTTCATTATGTTAAAATTTACTGGTTTAAGAATCCATGTACACATTGTTTGGGAGACAATACATGCCTTATAAAATATTGACAAGTTAAAAATTCTCAATCATATGCATTTGGAAATTTGTGGTTGACTATGACATCCTTGTGGGATTGTCTTATTGAAAGCATAATTTCTGCACGTGTCTCAACAGTGGGTCAAAATTCACAGGTGAAACAAAAGGTTTCATAACTGCTGTTTGACATAATTGCTGAGTATATCCACATGACAATTGGTTGCTATGGCAACTATACGAGCAACTTCATGGAGCAGCGCTGTACAATATGAATAAGAAAGCAGTTACACACACTTAATAATTATCATAAACATGATAAATGATAGCAATGATGGTTCACTTAATATAGAGAATTTAAAGATGATGGTCTACTTAAAATCGAGAATTTAATGACTAAAGATTCTAAAGCATAAACGGGAATGATACATTAATCTGCCCTGGGGTTCCAAGACTATGAAGATCAATAGGAATATAATCTATCTTCTAATTAACTTCTTCTGCTTCTCAACACGTCTTTCCCCCGGGGCATACAAGGGAAACATGCCAGAAAGATTCCAATACAGCGTTTGAACTTAATCTAATGACCATGGCAATACCAGCACTCACAGAGAGAGATATACGTGAAACAAATTCAGATCTATATATTGTCATTTCCAAAAAATCCTCAAAAATAAATCTATCCATCTGATTATGAATCTCAGATCCGGGCTAGATCCCTCACATGGGGTAAATGTTTAACATGTAGACTCTCCACCCAAGCTCTCTCATCTCATCTATCAACCCTTCAATGGCTGACCAGAATTTGCTTTTGAGGGATGCACTATCTCTACCAACCTAGCTACACCAGTCTCCCTGTCAAATTACCCATTTATATGCCTACCTATCTATCTATTAGTGACCTACCAACAAGAACAGTTCCTATAATATAGGACATGTCAAAGGATCTATCAAGTGGAACACATCAATGGTCAGCATTGATTACTCCCCTTTTGAACAGGGTCCCAGTAACCTGGCACTAAAATAACTGCAGCAATAATAGGATTGGGTCAATTGTGTTGTGCCAAAGATAACCTGCAAACCAGAACAGTATGTGGATTTGGTTGGAGAAATCACAGCAGTGAAGCAGGAGAAAAAGCATCCACAACTCACAAGTCAAAGTACGATTAGGACCAATTTGACGCTGATCAGATATCCTATTTGTCCAGTGGCTAAAACCAAACTTACAGAATTGTTATTCTTATTCATCCATTTCTATACTTGACAGTTTTCTCCTTGACATCCAATTTTATTGTGTTGGTTTTCGAAAAATCATCATTCTGAAGATGGGATGCTCCAATACCACTTTTTCACTTGCAATACCCAATGTTTCCCATCTAGTATTTGATGCCGATACCATTCCGATACTGATACCATCGGTTTTATAAAGAGCAGTGGGTATGATCTGACAACGATACAGCTTTTTGGTCCTGACTGATGCAGATACCATGGATGCATCGGTACGGAACATCCCTATTGAGAAGTGCTCTGATCGACCAACAAACTTATCATTTGCAACAATTGTTTCGAACTTCATTACCAATTGGCAGAATAAATGCGGAGTTCAAATGATGTTTGACATCACAAAATCAGTGCTAATCCGCAAAACGAAGAGAATAGAGACCGGAGTGCACTGACTATCAAATCCACAGAGCATTGCATTGGCTATTTTCTAGAGCCCTGACTTCAGCAGAGGCTTGCGGTCTGTGGTCTGGTCAATATTTGGCCAATGTGATCCAGTTGGAAATAGAGTAATCCAGGCAAACCCCAATGGGATTAACTGTCCTTGTTGCTACATCCCACCGGTAGCATTGGATGCTGAGACCCAAGTCCTTCAACAGTAATAGACCTAAAGCAGTATCGATGAGGGTTTACTCACACATAGATCATAACTGAATTATGCTGCATTTTAGCCATAATCCGCGGACTGCCACCAGTAGAATCGGATTCTCATATCATTCAATTCAGTATTACGGCGCTAGCAATGCAAATTAGCACATTTGACATTAGTATAATAGTATAACAGAAAAGTAAATATTACGATTAAGCCTGAATCATTTTCAGAGTTTGGGCGTCCACATGGAGGGCCCCAGCTTGTTGTATAATTGTAAAATACCAACAAAATCTGGGAATCCTTCTCAAAAATCTGGGAATCCTTCTCAAAATCTGGGAATCCTTCTCAAAATCTGGGAATCCTTCTCAAAATCTGGGGTCCTCGGATACCCCGACAGTCCGACACCCAGGAATCTGAGCCCCTACATGTCCATGAATGAGTCGTATCTGCCACCAGGATTATCAACTGTTTCTCAATGACAAATTGACCACTCATTTCAATGTAAAAGATAGGACCAACGTCCAATGGTGACATCATGACCTGCTCAAAAAGCCAAAAGGAATCACTGATATTTCCTTGGCTGTAATAACCATCTGTATGTTAGCCACAATCACAGAAGCTTGTGCATATTTGACTTAATCATGAAGTATCCAATAACAGGGGACCAGTACAATAGTGGCATCTGATATCACCGCCAACTGCTGACAAGGCGCATTAGCTACAATATCACAAATATCTAATATTATCTCTGCCACTGGATAAGCGGAATAACCAAAACCTACATAAGGCATGGTTATCTCAATAACTAACATCATCCATTAGTGCCATTACAGTAATACAAATTCACTAATGCCAGCACTGCCTTTGATGCATCATTCTATAGATAGGCAGATAGATAGACATGGTATGTGCAGCCCTCTAAGCCCAGTTCTGGGCGGTCACAAGGGATGATTGATGAGATGGGAGAGAGAAAGCAGGAGTCCTCAACATGTTACACATTTACTCCTTGTGAAGGACCTTTTACTTGCCCAGCACAGACACTGATATAAGAGGCCACCAATTTAACGTCTCATCCAAACGATATCCAGCTGACATTTTGCTCATGAAGGTCCACTGAAAATTTCAGGAACCCCAGCTGGAGAATAAACTAGTTTTAAGCCCAGACCTTCAGATTGTTTGGCATACTAATATTTAGAATTTACAATGTGTCCTTATTGGATACAATCACACTTTGATTCTGTTTAAAGAACAAAATTATTTCTGAATACCCTATATCCGAAGCCAAGATCCCTTAATACAGGGGTGCAAGAGGTAGCATCACACATGTCATATCTATAATACTCAATGGATTTCCATCCATATGTGGATGATGGGCCTAATCACATTTGCATATCACACGCATTGTCTGACTGCCAGAATATCTGAATTAATCATTTGATGATTCCCATATGTCCATCCCAAATCAGTAAGCACATCCATCAAGGAAGCTGCACTATCAACATGATCAATCAATTAACTGATATATAATGTGGGCAATAAGGCAACATATCAGACGACTCTGTTCTAAGTCATGGCATGCAAGTCAACAGTACCATATGGACAAACAACACAAAAAAGACTCATATGGCAATTGACATGCAGTGTCTGCATTTGTAATTGGTTATTACTGGTTCCACATTATCCTATCAGTCTCAGACAAACTGCATGATATAAGTGGATGTTATTGCATAAACCAAACACATATTATGGCTATTGGCTATATGCATTGTTCCATGGCAAAATACAGGTCAGGCAGGTAAGAATTAGTTAGAAGGGTTCTAACAAAATTTTTGTCAGCTGCCCACCGGATGGGTCTTATGTTTGTTTATGAAATTGGAAAACAAACATCTATCTACCTATAATTAGTACTGTTGGTATGGCTTAGTACACACAATGACAGTCCTGACACTGACAGTACTCACATGCATGCATTTATATAGCCATGCTGCATCTGATGCATGCATGCATAGAAGCATGGCACACTGCATTACCCAATACAATAGTGTGTAAACACTTTTCAGTAAAGAAACCTGGTATGGTTACAACAACAAAGCACACAGCCCAATAGACAATGCCTTTATTACAACGATTGCATGCCTCACAGACAGTATATACAGGTATTGCATTACATAGTGCATAAAATAATTGGCAATTAGTCACACTGCCCACAAGCAGAGAAGGATTGCATGTGTGCTGCAAACCAGTGAAGGCATAAAGGCCTTGCAGGCTTACAGCTGCATAGACATTGCTCTACAGTAAGATACAGGTCAGGCAGGTAGTTAGACACAGATTTTGAGGGTTCTAACATGTATTTTTGTCAGTTAGATTCAGGCGGTGGGTCTAACAGACATAGACTTCACATATTTCTTTTGAACTGTTTGCGGATTAGCGGTCCAAACAGTTTCAAAATTAACTTTCAACTTGGTTGTGTAATGTCAGTGGCTTCAAAATGTTTTGTTTGTGTCAGTTATGGTTAATCATTTGATTAAGTGCTAAATATCTTAAGGTACTTCATCAAATAAGAAGATTAGGAGAACAACAGAAAACTGTCGATGATGTGGCGAGCTAATTTGTAAATTGAAAATAAGAAAACAAATTTTTCCAGTGGACCGCCAATCTGCCAAAAGCTATAAAAAAAAATTTGTAGCTTTAGCAATACAAACAATAATCTGATTGACATGCAACATTTTCAGTCAGATCCCAGTTTTTCCAATGGTAAAAGACATGGTGAAGTCTAAAGGCAGTTAGGGAGGGAGCCCACCAAGACAAGTTCTGGCTCCTGGAGTGGGGTTGATTCAGATTGATGGGTAGGAAGAGCTAGAGTCCTCGACATGTTACACATTTACCACATGTGAGTGATCTTTTGTCTTGCCCAGTAGGCCTACAGACACTGATGCAAGGTGCAGAAAATGTAACCTCATCCAAACATTGTCCAGGGAATAATCAAACCTTGAATTTCAGCGGATACACTTTCAACGCTTTTGATCAGTGCCATACCAAACTTTTCCATCCTTCGGCATCACACAACCTTTACCAGGAGCGTATCTAACAATGGGCAAGGGTGGGGGGCATAACATGATACGAATACGCAGCACTTTGCGGGGACATTTCCAATATCTTCCAAGTTAATTTTGGGCCAAAAATATGCCACTGACTCCTACAGCAAGCAATCATTGTAATTTTTTTGCAAACAGTGCATTAGGGCAAAGAGCAACTAAAGACTGCATCCAACTTCACAGGCCTTTTATGAAGCATTGCATTTTAGCATTACATCCAAGATGATCACAACTACTGCTTGCGAATGTTACAGGGCTTTATTATATGGCATTGTGAACTGGCACTGTAGTTAAATGAGCAGCCTCAACTGACAGGTGAGTTCAGTTGAGCTAAGCTGAGCTGAGCTGAGCTGGAGCCACCTGTAGATGCTATCTGCCTACCTGTTAATAAGCCCAGTTAAACATCATGTCTGAAGGATTATCTTCAATTTATAGAAAGCTTCATTTACGATATATGTGTGATTATTCAGAAATGCTATTTCATCAAAAATATATAATGTGAACAGAATGTGTCAAGATAAAAGGCAAAAACAACTAATGCCTAGTGAGCCTTTACAAGAGACTGACAAATGCTAATATAATTAATATTTACATATTTATAAATCCAATTTTCACAAAACAGGCCAATTTGATCATCAGCAATACTTCCATTTTCCTTGTACCATTGTACCTGGAATAGCTGGTGAAATTATCATAATTATATAATATGACTTTCTAATACATCTTACCAATTTCCTATTCCACTTGCTTTAAATAATAATAGGCTTAATTCCTAATATCCTTAGACATGTAACATTCTAAAAGAATCTAGATAGGATTTGCATCCCATCCGACAGACGCAGATTGTACATATAGGTCAGAGAAATCTGGGACAACCTAGAAAATATGCAAACAAAATGATATCGAGTTTTTCTAAAATTACTTCTTTTTTTTTAAGAACCTACTAAAAAAATGAGATTTATTCGCTTCATGCAGTGAACTGATTCACAACAAAATATTGTATCCCGATACAGTTTTCATCTTTTAATATTACATTGTTCGACATAGGCACAGGACACATCGCATCCCAGTAAAAAATTCAATAAAAGCTAATAAATTTACTAACTTCTAATTTGGTAGCGAATTGACTTCTAAGGCTGGGATGGCAGATTTGTTTTTAACATTCCATCAATTTGCAACAATGATATATCAACTATAGCTTATCTGTCAAACTCAGGGGTGAAATATGTGACATTGACATCCATTACAAAAATGTGCAACTTGTCAGAAATGACACTTATATATATCCAAGCCAGTGGCATCCACCTGTAAACAGAGGTTGCCAAACAACTTGCACTGTATATCAAATCCTGGCTTTTCTCCAGTAACTGTTACCTATACAGGTGACAGCATGCAGCATTGTGTGACAGACTGAATTTATTCACAAAATATGGATCTGTCATCTGTGCAATATGTGAGAATATCACACAACACAAGGACATGAATTTGATGTCATTTGAGGTCTAGCGATGTCACGTGAGATAATTATGTGACATCACATTCTACAGTTTTCACCTAGTAGACATCTATCCAGCAAGACAAAAGAATTGAAAAGATAATTAAAACAGATTTTCAGAATGATCTAAATATCTTCGTAACAAAAGAGACACAAGCTATATATTATAGATCTGTGAACATGGTGAAATGAGTGAAGAACAGATTTTAGTTGATTCCATATATTCGAAAAGGCACAATTCCAGATCAAATTTCCTTCTGAATGTTGCTGCTCAGCAGTGTGCAGTGCACAACATATTTCAAGTTATTCATGTTATTGGTCTGTCTCAAAACACAACAGTAAAATGTAGCACATAAGGTAGGAAGTAGACACACATATGTACATATGTGATTGATATAATGGAGGGAGGCTGGCTTCCCAATCAATGTTTATTTGTTGAATCAGCAATTTGCCAATCCATTCATCTGTGCCTGGCAGGTCGAGGCAAAACACACTGAGCACAACTGAACTGAAAGCATGGGAAGAGGATAGATGGATGGATTATTGGGGCTTTATGTCATGTATTTATGGTATTTTATGTGGTTGGTAGGCTAATTAGGACAGGAGGAGGGCACAGCAATGAGGCAAAGGACGATTGAGTGTGTGTTTTACGCCTCTGCAGAACCTTATTAGGCAAAGGATGACTGAAATTGCTGTCCAACGTTGTTCCCAGTGACCCAGCAAGAGCTGGAATTAAACCCAGACACATTGTAACAGCGATTGGATGCTTTGAGTGTTACTAAGTTAGATCCCTTGTTCCCTCCCACAGTTCTGACCAATAACTAGTGGTCTATGGTGAATATGAGGAAGGACCAAGGGCAAGATGGATGGATGATTGGGGCTTTACGTCATGTATTTATGCACTTGGCAGGCTAATTAGGACAAGAGGAGGGCACAGCAATGAGACGAAGGATGATTGAAATGTTCAGCAGTCCAACATAGGCTCAGGTGACCAGGCAAGAGCTGGATTTGAACCCGGACACAGCGATTAGAATCTCCAAATGTTACCAACTAAGCTAGTTCCTGCCTAACAACCAGTGGTCTATGGTGAATATCAGGAAGTACCCAGGGCAACAAGATTGGTCCCAACTCCCATGATCATGGTGATGGGCGCTTCTAATCACTTAGCTTATGTCAGCTGTGTCAGTAGCATTCTCCAGACCCACAGTGCTACTCAAAAGGGTCTATGTCAATACAACTGTAGTGCTAGGGCATAGATCAAACTGAACAGATCAAACACCAATGGCATTGATGTATCATGCAGCATTAACCACAGACTAGTGTAGCAATTTTCAATTTTACAACAGGGCGTTACTTTGACAAACCCTGGAAAGCATCATCGGGTCTAAATCTATCGATCCATTAAAATTGATCATGTCCAGAAAACAAGTCAAAAAGAAGACTGTGACTAGTATGCGCAGTTTGTACAACAAACGCAAGGTTAAGGTTGATCGAAACTACTTACATCAATGATTTTTATGAAAATTTTCGGGGGAAATAAATTTAAATATTAACAATCAATCTGCAGTGAAAATCATCATCATATCATTGAGGTCATCATAAATCTGTCAGATCAGCAACTGATGTTTCTATTTTTACACCGAAGAAAAAGTTCTACAACAAGGTCAAGCGGATAAAAAACCATGGACATATCGACATTATCATAATTAAATGTTGCAACTGAATATTCCGGGAAACTACCGAGTGACCATAACTTTGATTTGATTTATGGACATACATTTGTGTGTATATTTGGAAAATAAATATGTCAAAGTCAATGTCTTTAAACTTTAAAGGTAGGCCTAGATATGGAGTTCAGGTTTTTTGCAACTTTACGTTGAGTTATCGATGAGATGGGAGTAAGAAGAGTGCCCATTACTCAACTGACCACATTCGTGGGATCTTTTATTAGTTTTATTAGTCCAGCTGCGACTTTCATTTTTCACCCGAATGACATTAAAAATGGGATTTTGGTCATATCATGAAAGTTTAATCAATCGAAAGAGGGGCTGTTATCTGCAGTAGGCCATCCATAAGGAGTTGGCGCTTGTTGACCTCTTCGAGGAAATATGGTAATTATCTTTTCAAGCAATTTCATACCAATCCTGCTTGGTTGAGAATCTCACAAGGTTATACATTTTTCCCATCCTTTCTGATGTCTCTCTTGTGTCTCTCTTGTGCTTTCCACTGAGGAGATTGCACTGACTGCTGGCCCAGTTTCTTCAAGGCTCTTCGGCTGTCTTTTTCTCTGTTAAATTTGGAGCTCCAGTTTCAATTAAGCCGGAGCGCATGATATTCAAGACATCCCTAGGTCTAATGGTGTCTTGGTTTCTTTAATTCACTCCCACACACATGCTAAATTATCCATACTGCTAAGTGCTCCCTTCAACATGTCCACCAACTGGGATGCATCTTGAAATCCATCTTTTGAATGAAGATTTCCCTGGATGTACTAATATCATTTCCAAGTCAACATAAGATAACTAAAATACTATGTAGTTTATTACATTCGGGAAAAATTTTGCAAAAGTTATTTTTCACACAAGATGTCAATAATTCACATGTGTGATATAAGTATGTACATAATTGGTTTTGATACTTTTTTAGGACATTTTTTTAAATGTCGCAGTGACATTTGCCTCAACATTGTCAGAAATACCGAGCAAGCCAACAAAAACAGAGAACATCCTCTGGAGATTAAGGAACGATTCATCAAATCCTTTTTTCCAACTGAGTCAATCTATAACCATAGTTAGACATGGTGGCAATTGAGAGCCAGATCAAAAAGTAGGATATCAAACCAATGGCCCCTGGATAAACAGAACCACTTTCAGCTTCCAAGCCTACAGTCATGTTGAGCAGAGACACTGGCTGAAACCTCGATCATTTGCTGTAGAGTGATGTTTGATTATTGGGGCTTTACGTCCTGTATGTATGCACTTGGTAGGCTGAAGCTAATTATTAGGACAGGAAGAGGACATGGCAATGAGGCAAAGGATGACTGAAACTGCTGACCAACTTAGGCCAAGGTGATCCAGCAAGTGCTGGATTTGAACCCTGGACCCAGTGATTGTCAGCCCAGCATGCCACAACTGAGGCTACCCTCCCCTATCATGCCCCTTTGAAGTGATTAAGACAAGCAACTGCAGGTATTAGTGTCTTAAGAGAAATGGACCATCTACCAGAGAGAAATGGAATTGTCACCATGAAGTGAAACTGAAAGAGGACTTACAGAGGACTTATATTTTAAAAAGAGGAACAGAAGAGGAGAATTGAAAAGGGATAGCGAACAGATAGCGAGAAGCAACCAAGAAAGTAGAAAGAGAATAATTCATGACGTATACATACACATGTGCAAGTGTGATTAAGGCAGTGCCACAGAGTACCAAGAAAGTGTCAAAGGAAAAGCAAAGAGTTTCAGGAAAAGCATGAAATATCAGTGTGGAGGAGAATGCAGCACAGAGAGGAAGTGTAGAATATAATACCACAAGAAAACTGTCCAAGTAAAGAAGAGGACTGTGGTGAGATATCAATAGAGCTTTGAGATAGTGCTGAAGGAAGTGCAGAAGGGAAATATCAAAGGGAGTTGCACAAAGCAATGATGTACAAGGGAGAAGGTAGACCAAGCTCAATCAGAGAAGAAAATGTGAGGAGTACTTGCAAGAAATTTTGAAGAGCAGTCTGTGTGAGGAAGGAGAAGACAGTAAAACAGGACTAGAGAAGAGGAGGAAAGAAAGAGGTTAAGAAAGGATAAGGAGAGGAAGAAGATAAAAGGAGAAGAAGAAGATGTGAAGAAGAGGTGATGAAGAAGAGGAGACGAAGAAGATGAGAAGAAGAAGAGGTGATCAAGAAGAGGAGGCAAAGAAGAGGTGAAGGAGAAGAGGAGATGAACAAGAGGAGATGAAGAAGAGATGAAGAAGAGGTGAAGAGGAAGAGGAGACGAAGAAGAAGAGATGAAGAAGATATGAAGAATAGGTAATGAAGAAGAGGAGACGAAAAAGAGGTGAAGAAGAAGAGGAGATGACGAAGAGGGGTGAAGAAGATATGACGCAGAAGAGAATATGAGATCAAGAAGAGATGAGAAGAAAAATAGAAGAGGAGGGCACTCAGGGCAGTGGAGAAAGGCAATGGAGAAAGGCAACGGAGAAAGGCAACGGAGAAAGGCAATGGAGAAAGGCAATGGAGAAGGGCAATGGAGAAGGGCAATGGAGAAGGGCAATGGAGAAGGGCAATGGAGAAGGGCAATGGAGAAGGGCAATAGAGAAGGGCAATAGAGAAGGGCAATAGAGAGGGGCAATAGAGAATGACAATAGAGAAAGGCAATAGAGAAGGGCAATAGAGAAGGGCAATAGAGAAGAGCAGTAAAGAATGTCTAAGACTGAGGAGTAGGCATGAGTACAACCAGACCACAGCAAAATTGTCACCCATGAGGACAAGCAAAGAGGAGAGTGGAAGACCCCCGCAGCTTGAAAGAGGACAAGTAACAGTTGCGAGTAGCAGTTCCAAGTAACCAGGTTGGGTGCAAAAGGAGCAAGGGTGTGCTTATTAAAGGGAAATCCTCCTCAGCAGAGATGTGCTTCACAGATCTAAGGCTTAATCTCGTTATTGCATTGGATATTGAGGCCCAAAAGCCAGCAGCAAATGGGTGCATATTATTTCAGCCACAATGACGCCCAGTTAAAACATAATGCCTCTGGAAGTACAGGCTTATTGATCAACCACAGCTTGACACACTCTGGTGGTCAATGGTGTTGGGAATAGCACTAGACTGACTAATATGTAACTTTTATGTCAATCCAATGAAGCCATCCAGCACTGGTAATGTCCAAAATGTTGGAAGTAAAAAAATCTATTCAAAATTAATTATCTCCACTTTGTTTAGAGGTGAATGTAAAACCTTGCTTGAAAGGTTTGCGGCATGCAAGATACAGTTGAACACTTGAAGTCAAGAACCTTGTAAGCAGTCTGGGAAATGACCGTCATATGAGGACTATTGCAATTCCAGCCAACTCCTGGCCCTGACAGGATGATGGAGTTTGCGGGGTTTGTCAGTCTAGTGTCACAAAAAAAGTCTGACCTCTGTGCAGCCATCTTCTCCGAACACCAGCAATGTCCAGTATGTCAGCAGCTGGACTGACTGTACCCCATGTCGCTAAGTCATCAGCCCCTCATTGACAGTACCCTTGTTTTCTCTGGAACTATCTGGTTCTTTTCCTGGTTATGTAATGGTCTAATGGAGAGGTCTGACAAAATTTACAAAGAAAGTTGAGTGAGTATGTGTTTTACGCCCCCATCAGCACCTATCTGGGCTATTTAGAGGCAACAAAGAAAGTTGAGACCCTGATACAACTCCATGCTAAGTTAGGCAGTGATAACAGCCATGGTAATCTTCAAACTGCCTATCAAAGATGAAGTTGAACACTGAAAGAGTCCTGGCCAGACTAGGACCATTAATGGGGTCATGGTATAGTGAAGGCACTGCTGGAGTGAGAGTCCTCTAGGGCTGAGGACATGTGAGTCCTCAGCACATGCTAATTTCCCAGACTGGTAATTGAACACTTAATTGCAACCATATAAAGTTTATAAACCCAAAAGATAGAATGTAATAACATTTAGTAAATTGGTAAGATAATACATTGTCAGATTCCTTTAAGATTAATATCAACATCCGTAGGATTTCATTCTGTGCAGGAAATTACATTGAATAGTGTCCAATGTTCTGATGCTATCGCCTGGCCACTAAACTAAAGCTGCAAAAACAATAGTACTAACTACAAACAAAGTTTATCATACTTCAATTTAGCAGAAAAACCAATAATGGATATATATGTGATATACAATTATATGAGAGTACAGTGGATTTTCTATCAAATTAATTTTTTTTTGACATCCATGTCCGAAACAAAATGAAAACTTTTTTTAATACAGACTTTAAAGGATTCGTCCAAGATGATGAAATAGAGATTCAACCATTTATTTAGCAGAAATTTCAGTGATAGTTTTCCTGCTCTCTTTCTTTCTCTCATTACACAAATCAGCCCTTGTGAGTGGCAAAACTAGCCTGAGAGGGATGCACTTTCCATACAGGTCTATATATATACATCTGAGATACTACCATGCATGCATCCACAGTGACTGTTCACAAGCCAGCCTCTCACTGGAGCCAACCAAAGAACACAGGAATCGTATCTCTGTATTCTCAGCTCCCTAGACTTATTTGCCTTTCCCAGGTGCCAGCCAAAGGTGCCTAGCCAAAGGTCGTCCAGTGTTTATCAAGTAAGACATGAAGCATTGTGGACTGTGATTAGTCCTCCCACATAATGGCTTTATTAATGCTGCCTTTTATTGAATACAAAAAGATCCGATGGTCTCAAACTTGTTTGTTTTGTTCTTTTATTAATCTGTGGCAAAATAAAATCGTTGCATCATATTTAGTGTAACAATTTTGTTTTTGTTTTGTTTACACAGGTAACCTCATTCAATGATTTTCATGATGTAGTGGTCATTAAAATTTAAAAAAAAAAACATGTATATACAGTGGTCCCTGTATTATAAGTCACCTTCGTTATAAGACCATATTTCCTCACATGATTACCTCATAATAAATCTGGTTATGAACAATTCAAAACAATAGAACCAAGAAAACAATATTTGTGAGATCATGTAATAACATGGGGTGAAGCAGAGAACACAATCCCATCATTTATCCAATTGACAGCCATCCATAAAATAAACACTGATCCACAACAAATCACCAGTTCAGAATCCTGTGTGACAGGTGTCAATACAAACAGATACAAAATGTTACTAACAACATTTCCACACTGTCTAACTTGTCTATCTTCCTGGTCCATGGTCTAATAGCCATTTAATTTTGGAGATAACTAGATTGAACATAATACAATCTTAAGTGCCTTGTAAAGCACGAATAACACAATTATTCCATAATTCAATCAAAACAACTAAAGAATTGAATCAATAAACCATCATTGGGCACTGGACAGCTTATAGAAAAATCAGTTTTAAATCACATACCGAACGATTTATCATGCCTTCAATCAGGCCATTGTTTATCATGGCCTAACATGCATTGTAATGCATGCACATGACATTTGTTATAATTACAGATGCATCCTGCATATCTGATAGGATGGTACATACCAAAGTAGTATCATAACTTCTACCAGCTTGGTATGATTCAGGAAAACATAACATTATTGAAAGGTTATCAATAACCTATAAGTAAAACATAAATCACGAATTGTTGAAGCATTATCAACTGCACGCATCTACTATCATAATAGTCTTAGAAAAGGCCATTAAAAAATAAATAATAAAACAATGATGCAAGATTACAAAAAAGGTAGATAGTGAATTTGTTATAGTGAGTCAAGAAAGGTGTGACCCTCAAGTCCTCAACACCTGAAAAAAGTTACACATACTGACTTGTTTGACTTCTGGGATAAGGGAGTCAAACGGATTGGTGTACATCTGGCTTTTCTAATTCCAAGAACGCTTGGCTTGCTTTTAGTTGCGGAATATGTCTGTATAACCAAAGGTTGAACCTTAGATATGACCAAGTGGTCTGCACATGATTGATCATGTTACGATACCCAATACCGGTACTGTACGACAGTGTACGTGTAAATTCCTTAATCATCAATGATTAACTAACTGGAATGAAAGACTTTCTTAACACAAAATATTCACACACCATGTGACATTGTAAGAATAGACATTGGCTACTCACTCTCAGTCAGTTGTTTGTCACAAATCGCCAGTCCCACTATTTTAGCCTATCAGTGCTGGTCTGGTATTTACAACTTTGTGTTGAATGCAGATTGCAGAGGTTGCATATCAAAGGGAGGTTGCTCATTGACGGTGCTTGTACTAGCAGGGACCAATTCATAGTCGGGAAGTTAGTCATCTAGCTGGGGCTGAGGACACGGGAGTCCTCAGCGCATGGTAATTTCCCAGACTGTTGCAGTGTAGTACTTCCGCTGAGTAATGCAGAGGATGTCTCTCAGTCTCACAATGTCTCAGTCACTGGCACAGAGACATCAACCTTGTGATGTCAGACCAATTGTCTGGGAAATCACTTTAAGTCAGCCCTCTCATTCATTTTGACAAATTGTTTGTAGGAAAATGACAATTTCAATAGAGGTCCTACCAAGACTATCCTAATGAATTAGAGACAATTTAATCATATCCCGTTCTGGCTTTAGCATGTTTAGTTCTGGTGGGATTGAACACATTTACAGCACTATATTATCTAGCTCATTGAAACAGATTTACTAATTCATCACAAATGTATAAAAAAAAAGTTGGATTGAGTGATAAGAAGAGAAATCAGCTACTCTTGGGCATTGGCCAATGGCCAGCACTTGGCTATAGGCTGTGATGCTATACATGAAGGTCCAGCAAAGAGATTGATAAAGTACCCCTCCCCTAGCAATGTGGGAATTGAACCCAACAGGCCAAGACCCACAGTACACTTCTAGCAGGAGATGGATGAATGATTGGGGCTTTACGTCCTTTATTTATGCACTTGGTAGGCTACTCAGGACATGAAGAGGACACGACAATGACTGAAGGAGGCGAAGAATGATTGAAACAGCCGTCCGACATGGGTCCAGGTGACCAGCAAGAGCTGAATTAATTTTGAACCCAGGACCCAACGATTGGCAGCCCAGCAAGCTACAACTTAGCCTAGACCTACACATGCTACAGCAGCACTCTACTTACAGGAGCATACAATACTGTGATGTATTGGTTAAAACAAGACGACATTGTAGCTGTATAATATATACCTAGCTTCCTGGCATGTCAGTTTAATTAAATTAATAACTTCAATAAAATTATCTATATATTCTCATTTCAAAAGTTTGAAGTTTTAAACTTCCTGACAGAAATGAGATCCCATTGCCTTATTAGTCCTACCTATGACAAGCTGAAGATACATATAATATGATATCACAAAAGATCAGGTTACTGTGAAACAAAATTTTCCTATCAGGGAAAATGTTGCCTGGTAAATTTAATTAAGTGAGACACAAAACACATTTTATCGAGAGTCCTTCCTCTAAAATCATATTCAAGAGGTATACATTATATTATTCGCGCAGCGAAACGGCCGCAGGCCGTTTCGCGAAGCGAATTGAGTGCAAGAGAGGACTCAAAATTCTGTGCAGTGATGGTCTGAACATCAACAGTCCACAGTTGGGAATTAGGTCAAGTAGGTCCAGCTTCTTATCAATAATTTAGTTTCGTATTTAACAGAAAATAACATATGCATCTTCAAAAGTGTATTAAAAATTCAATTTTCTCCAGTGATTTATCCTGTACCAATATTTTTTATGAAATAGTAAATTATTAGCCTTTACAAGCTAAATCAAATTATTACCACATGATTCATTTCATTTCAAAACAGACAACAAGAAAGCATAACAAAATTAAAGTAATATAATCCTTATAAACCTCATGATTATGTAACAGCGAGTAGTTAATCTACAAACAGATCATGTTATTGTTTTTGTATTACTAGATAGTATATATTTACACTATTATGTAACATCAACAATCTAACCTTGACTTGACTTTGATAGCTTTCAGTGGTGTCTACCTTTCTACCATTTAGCTGATTATCTATCAATATTATTTATCTATCAAATATACATCTATCTATCAATTTATCTATTCATCTGCGGGTGGATCGATCTATCTATTTATCTATCTATTTATCTATCTATTTATTTGTCTATTTATCTGTCTATTATATTTTTTGTCTATTTTATCTTTCTAATATTCTTAATTTATATCTGTCTTTCTAATTGTTTTAAACATTTGCGTAACTGCCTTTCATACATTGAATATGAAATAAAAATAAAAGAACTCATGGTAACACCGTAAGTCCTACAAAAACTTTTTAAAGTGCTGCGCGAATTTCATGGCAGTGCCATTTACATATTATATTTTATATCATAGGTGTTTAGTTATTTGCAAATGCTGAAAAAAAAACTTGTCCTATAACCATGCTATGACGTTTAAAGGTAATG
This sequence comes from Platynereis dumerilii, assembly GCA_026936325.1. Classification (NCBI taxonomy): domain Eukaryota; kingdom Metazoa; phylum Annelida; class Polychaeta; order Phyllodocida; family Nereididae; genus Platynereis; species Platynereis dumerilii. Next base: position 39,710,738 of record JAPTHN010000007.1, read on the forward strand.
CCAAAATGCAACACAGCATTTTCTGATGTCATATATATCTGAATATACCAATAGAGCACAAATTCTGACCTGATCGTGCTTTTCTTAAGAACACCACCATTAAATTTTGAAATGTCATTTCCAGGATGTGTTTTAGGTCTTCAAATCTTCACTCAATATACTTGAAGAAAAAAAAATCTATTCTATTACCATACATCATGCTTTTTATAAAGTAATCCAAAACTTCAAAACTTAAAATAACGCAAATAAAAGTATAATAACAGAAGTTATGAAATCATACTGTTGTATAACTTCAGGTAATTTATACCTGTATAAACAAAGCAATTGTCGTATGGTGTTAAACATACTGATTAGTCGATAATTGGCTGATTTAGCTCATTAAAATGGTGATTATGATCATTATCAAGGTGTAAGTTCCAATAAGTCAGCTACCTATAATTGCATGTTCAGCAATTATTTGCAATTATCACAAAATCAAAATTATTCATTTAAAGTATTATCCATAAACGTATACACCTGATCAACGTCTACATATGATAGTACAACAACACATAGCCAGTTCCTGCACACTGCTAACTAAGATGTTATAATGGCCACTAGTACTCAATATTTGAATAAATCATTTTAAAAACATAAGCCATTTATACTTTTTAGTTTCGAGATTATGCTAGTTTGGAAAGGTTTACTGTCAGATAACTGCAATTGTACTGAGAACAGAAACACAAAGAAAGAAACGACCAATTTTGAATAACCTTGCTTCGCAAGTCGTAATCTTTCGGTTGAAATGAATGTGATAACTTCAACACTTGTAAGAACTCAATATCACATGTTTCCAGGGCCGTATCAACCTATGGGCAAACGGGGCAGTTGCCCCGGGCCCATGACCTCAGGGGGGCCCATAAAGAAGCTGAAAAGAGTTGCGTCAGCTAAGAAAGTGCGTTGGGTAACTGGCACGCGAATGTTCTTTTCAGAATTTAGAGCGTTTTTGGTGCGCAAGGGGGGCCCATTAGAAACTGTTTGCCCCGGGCCCAGAAATGCGCTTATACGGCCCTGCATGTTTCAACTTTCAAGGCTTCAAAATTTAGGGGAATATTGATAAATATGAGTTGCATAGGTCTGTTATTTGGATGTTACGAAAAGACACATACCAGACTTTTGAGGCGAGTGAAAGAACTGACAACTTCATTATTGCGCCAAGGAGAAAACCGCTTGCAAGGAAAACATCCTCCTTCTATATCCATGAAATCCAGGGAATCCAAACCAAATGTCTCAGTCTGCATTTTGCTAGTCAATAATTGAAGTAATCTCAATCACAGCCAGACACTGTGACAAATGAATTAAGTTCAACTGAGTAGCAACACCATAAGACAACAATAGAGGCAACAGGAGGTTGAGTTACTTTGGAGACAGAGACCACAACTTGCTGTCATAAAATGGTGATCAAGTGTCAATGAGTGGTCAGTGAATGGTGGCCAATAGGTGACCAATAGGTGAACAAGTGGTCAACAGGATCAAAGGCTTATTGAGGATCATTGGGGATGACATGTCATGACAGGTTGTCAGTAGTTGGACATCACTGTGTCATCAGTTGTGACTGCGGACTGTTGGTTTTTGTGAAAGTGCTCTGCTCTCTTACATACACAGCACGTGGACAGTACTGGACAGTGCAAATGATGAAATTAATGAAATCAACAAAGACCAGCTGGTGTGTCAAGCACCTCCACAACCTAGCCTCAGTGGCTCAGTCACTCATTATACACCTGATTGTGAAGCACACCTGAAGCACACCTGTCCATGGCTCCAGAAGAGTCATCTTTCAGTCCTTGTCCCTCCTCCTGGAGTTCTCCTGGAGTCATCCAACTACCCAGTTGCTCCTCATTCACACGTTCTGGATTAACAGGTGGCTCAATCCATGGATTCCATATTAAGCAACATAAGCACAAAGCTCAATCAGTCTATCCTTACATCTGTATCTCTACTGTGAGTGTATGATCCTTGCATTGACAGACAAATGTTACACCAGTACCAGTAGTAATGGTCTTTAATGAGGGGGTACTGTTCTGGTGCACCCTCCTGTTGGAGGATGCTCTAATCTCCCCATGATCATGAAAAGCACTCCCAGAGTGGAAAAGCAAGGGGAGGGGGGGCTAATAAGAGAGGGAAAACCCAGAAATAGTGACAGTGACCCATCTCTGCGACAAATATCCTGTTCTGATGAGTACCCTACCCCATCCAGAGCATCACCACAGCAACAGTACCCTGTTTGAGCCTCATTCGATTAATTCACCCAGGACTACCACTGCTACCATCTCATCAATGCTCATTGCTTCATAGATGACTGATAACGATGAATGAAGATGCAATTTTGCAATATAAGGCAGGAAATACATAGCTGTAGTCATCTCTCTGCTATGTGTTTAAGCCTAATATTTAATTGACAAAGATTTGCAAATGCTGTTTTTATTACTCCATGGTAAGACACACTGAGAGCAGACTACAGAAATTTTAGCGAGTGTTCAAATCAATAAAACCCGCTTTTAACCCGGATTTTGGGAAAAAACCCCGGTTTAAACCGGGTTTTGACCGGTGGGCCGGGCAAAATGAATAAAACCCAGTATTTTTCCAACCCTGTCCCATTGGGGATATCACTCTCATAAGGTTAAGAAAAGTCCCAAATTTCACACTTCATCTAAGAATATCAAGATATTCTTAACCACACCTTCATGACCTTCCCAAAAACAATGGCAAATTGTGATGTCTTACTCATTTGCATTGTCATGAAGAAACTTGTAAACCTAACCACTAACCCTAAGCACTTGCCACAGCCTCCACTTTCTCTAATCTAGGGACCCAGGAGCATGAAGGGATGGTAATTGACTTACAATTAAGCAGCAGTTGGTGGCACAAGGTGCACTAAATCCAATTAAGCCTACATGCTGCATGATGGACTCAGCAAGAAGCAAAGTTCCATGAGCTCCTTTGGCAAAGTTAAAATCCAAATTGGAAAACAGATTTTACTTCAAAATGGTCCTATTCAAAAAGTTAATGTTCATGGAGCAAAAATATTCATTATTGCACAGCAAACTTACAAATGGGAAAACAATTGTTAAGATTGTTTTCAACTGATGTATTGCATAATGACCTGGTGTCAGAGCAGATCGCCTAAAATTTATAATGCAAGTAGTCGCTCAATTTACCTCAGATTTAGTTGCTTTTTTTAAAATAAAACAACTTGAATTTTTTTTTTAATATTTCACACTGAATCACACTAATGTGCTGCAGTGATTCCTCCTCTCACATTTAGCCCATTTGGATGAATAAATTCTGCAAGTTTTGACTTGTCACAGAATAATGACATAATAGTCTCAATAGACCAGAATTAAATGAATTTATCTGAATAAGGGTTGTTAAACCTTTGACCTTATCATATGCAGCACTGGAATATAAACCATGATTAAATTATAGAGATCTATATATAAAATATGATGGATGGCAGATATACATTAAATATGGCTGGTCAATCATGATGGATGGATGATTGGGACTTTACTTCCTGTATGTATGCACCTGGTAGGCTAATTAGTACAAGTTGATACACAGCTAATTGAGCCATATCTTGCAACAATGACAATAATGAATAAATTTGAAGAAAGTTTTATATATCAATTAAATGCAATGAATATGATTGCCTAGTCTAAATTAATGGCCTATTTAACATGCTATGTATGAAAGCCAAATTATACTCTATTGATTAGCATAATGTACAATTCAATGAGTATGTGATTTAACAGTTATGTTTACAAAGATTTTCCAAGTCATGTTTACAAACAGGAGGGTTCACTGCCCACTACTATGAATCTATGATAGTAGTATGAAGTAGCTTGGATCCAGGACCAGGAGTCGTGAATACTGAATACCAGAAGTGGTGATTCATTACTCTATATTTATCAATGCCAAGGAGCTCAAGACTGACTAGTCAAGTAGTCAGTTAAGGGACAAGAGACTATGTAAACATTAATTGACATTTAATATACTGGCCCATCATAAATGTATGCATGGTAAAAGTGACACAATACAATACAAATGCATAATGTGTATATACAGAGCCCATAACAGTAGTGGTATCAGAAGCCAGGGTGTGAACTTAAAGTAGGTCTATTCAATAATACCACAGGCACAGTTCCGTTGTTTACGTTAGGGGAAAACAAACCATTTGACAGCTGGCTGCTGATCAAACTGGCCAACACAAAGATCGCGTCTGCAGCCAGACACACACTGACCATCAACAATACACAACACAATAGCATCAACTAACTTTTGAGCCAGACACGGGGTCAATTAAGCACCCAGAATATACAGAAAACAAGCAGAGAAACTTAGTAAAGGTTTGACCAACTTACCTTCCTGTCAACGAAACCACATGCAATGTCTTTCAGAGTTGCCAGTGTTACTTCCCCGTCAACGACCGTTACAGACTCCCTGACAAGCCCAATTTGCATGTAGAAAGTCATGCCAGGACCCTTGACTCCTTCGTCTGTCATGATGAGGCCTGTGTATCCCTGGGCCCACAGAATCCTCCAAAATTTAAGGAGATCCCTGAATTTCAAGCACAGACCATCGCTGTGTGTGACAGTTCTCGTTCTTGTGCGACTCTGGCCACGTGATCCCTGCCAGGGGCCCTGAAAGGTTTTCTGTGGCAGCAGAAGCCAGCAGATCAGCTGACTGCAAAAGCAATGTAATGGGAAGACTGAAGCACCAAGCAGTGTGCCAAGGGATTGAATAGAAGCTAATAGAATGAAGGGATTGGAGTTCATATAGGCTAGTATTGGTTAAGTTGCCTTAAATAAATAGTTATCAAGTGTATATTAATTAAACAATTCTAGAAATTATAATGGACCAGCTAAATTTAAAGGCCTACATATAGATCTACATTCAGGCCTATCCATGTATACAATACATAATGCAAAAAAAAGATAGTTCATTTGCCTGTGAAAAATAAAGTTACTTAATTATAAGTCCAAACACTTTGGTGTCAATCAATCATTTAATACGGGATTACGGGTGATAATAGATAGGCCTAAGGTTTTTTCGCTAAATAATTTTTCCAATTTAGTACAGTGAATTAGTGAGACTTTCCAATTAGTTTAAACTTGCTTATGGGTCTATAGTCGTCCACATGACCTAATTTCCCGCTTTGGACACTTGATGTTGAGACCATCACTGTACAGATATTTTAGAGTCCTTCCTAGTGCTCACTCCGCTTGGGAAACAGCCTTTGGCCGTTTCACTGCGCGAATATAATTCATTGATGTTTTAAGCTACTTCAGCCAATTAAAGTACTGATTGCCCACTTACGAAAACTTACAAGCAACTTTCCTTTACTTTCTACACTGAAAAATTACAATTTTTTCACATTTTTTTCTGAATGTGCAGTTATCAATTTTTGTGTAAGAGCCTTTAGCCCGCAAAAGGCACATCTAGGCCATTTAATGCATATTATGGTAGATTTTCATGTCCATAGCTACAGGGGAAAGGAGTCCTCAATATACATAACCCTGGTATTGAGCATTTATGACAATGGGGAGGAAATATACATTTTAAGGGTAATTCTCAAATTTCAGGGCAATTTGCATCACTCCTGGACCAGTTCCCTGACTTTAATTTGAATGCAATCAATATCTGAAGCGTCACTCTACATCTGTTATTCATATTTCTATTTATAACCACTTTATTTGAAACAAAAAGTCATTTATTAGACTTTTTTTGGTACATTATGTCAATGGTTTTTCCATGTCACTGAACCTGACATGACAAAATCAAGTGTTAATTTTCTTCCTAAAGTACCATCATTTCAGTGTTTCTTTGCATGATTCGTGAGATTATAGACCTGAATTAATATAACATCATATTTAACTTTTTTCTTGTTCCATTTCATTGAATTTATTGATGTAAAAGACATGTTACTAATTCATGTCTATTTTTTTTCCCACTCCGTACCTTGCCATAGCTCGGTTCGCTATTCTTTTTAATGCGCAATTTCCACTAAATCTCGTAACATGCACATGCGCTGCACTACCACAGCTTTGCAGATTTCATTAAACAGGTATTCAACAAATTAAGGCATAATTTTCATTGGAACATTTCATTTTTTGAGTTACAACCTTTTAATAGCCAGCGGACGATATGTTCATCACCAAGAGCCCACCAGGGCACCAGGTGGATTTGTCAATGGAAATAAGGAAACATGTATGAAGGCACATAATCAAAGTTTGTGCAGTTTTTGGGAAACCCATGGGAAATGTAAGTGTGCCCCAAGGGGGGCACCCCAGGAATGCCCCAAGGTTGGCACCTCAAGGTTTGGGGCACCCCTGGGGATACCCCCAAGGTTGGGGGCACTTCTTGGGGATACCCCCAAGTATGGGGTCACCTCTAGGATATACCCCAAAGGGCACCCCGAAGATACCCAAAGGTTGGGGGCACTCCCGGCGGATACCCAAGGGCTGGGAGGCACCCCTGGGGGATACCCCAAGGGTGGGTTACCCTCTGGGGATACCTCAAGGCTGGGGCAACCCTGGGGGCTACCCCAAGGTTGGGGGCACCCCGAGAGATACCCCAAGGGCAGCGGCATCCCAAGGAGACACCCAAAGGCCGATGGCACCCCGGGGGATACCCCAAGGGTGGGGCACTCCCTGGGGATGCCCAAGGGTGGGGGCACTCCAAGGGGGTACCCCAAGGTCTGTGGCACCTCGGGAGATACCCCAGGATGAGGACACCCCGGGGATACCCCAAGGGTGGGTGCAACCCCAAGGTTGGGGGCTACCTGGGAGATAGCCCAAGGGTGGGGCATCCTAAGGCCCAAGGCAGACAGCACCCCCAGGGGATACCTCAAGGAAAGGGGCACCCTGTGATACCCCAAGGTTGGGGGCAACCCCGGAGATTACCCCAAGGTTTGGGGCAGCCCACGGGATACCCATAGGGTGGGAGCATCCCAAGGGGATACCCATAGGCTGATGGCAACCCTGGGGGATACCCCAAGGGCGGGGGCATGGGGATATCCCATGCAAGGGTTGCCCCCCCCCTCAGGATACCCCAAGGGTTGGGCACCCCCGGGGATCCTGCCAGGGATACCCCAAGGGGATACCCCAAGGCCGACGGCACCTCCGGGGGATAACCCAAGGGTGAGGAAAACACCAGGGATACCCCAGGGGTGGGGGCAACCCCGGGGGATACCCCAAGGTCTGTGGCACCCCGGGAGATACCCCTAGGGTGGGAACAACCCTGGGGGATACCCCAAGGTTGGGGGCTACCCGGGAGATAGCCCAAGGGTGGGGGCATCCCACGGGGATACCCAAGGGCTGACGGCACCCCCAGGGGATACTTCAAGGGTTGGGCACCCCCAAGGGTGGGGGACCCTGCCGGGGATACCCCAAGGATGGGGACATTCCAAGGGGATACCCAGAGGTTGGAGGCGTCCCAAGGGGATACCCCAAGGTTTGGGACACACCCAGTGGACACCTCAAGGTAGGGGGCATCCCCAGGGACACCCTAAGGTTGGGGGCAACCCAGGGATACCCCATGGGAGGGGAGGACCCCCAGGGGATACCCAAGAGTAGGGCACCTTTGGGATACCCCAAGGGTGGGGCAACCCCGGGGGATACCCCAAGGGTTGGGGCATCCCAATGGGATACCCCAAGGCTGATGGCACCCCCAGGGTGGCACCTCAGGGGGATACCCCAAGGGTAAGCACCCCCAGGATACCCCGAGGGTGGGGGCACCACTGGGGGATACCCCAAGGTTTGGGGCTCCCCAGGGGATACCCATAGGGAGGGGGCATCCCAAGGGGATACCCCAAGGCTGATGGCACCCCCAGGGTGGCACCTCAGGGGGATACCCCAAGGGTAAGCACCCCCAGGATACCCCGAGGGTGGGGGCACCACTGGGGGATACCCCAAGGTTTGGGGCTCCCCAGGGGATACCCATAGGGAGGGGGCACCCAAGGGGATACCCAAAGGCTAACGGCAACCCTGGGGGATACCCCCAAGGGTGGGAGCATTGGGATATCCCAAGGGTTGGCCCTCCCCCAGGATTACCAAAGGGTTGGGCAGTGTGCACCCCCAAGGGTGGGGGACCCTGCCAGGGATACCCCAAGGATGGGGACATTCCGAGGGGCAACCCAGAGGTTGGAGGCATCCCAAGGGGATACCCTAAGGTTTGGGGCACCCCCAGTGGACACCCCGGAGATACCCTAAGGGTGGGGGCATCCAGGGGATACCCCAAGGGAGGGGGCCACTTCCAGGGGATACCCCAAGGGATACCCAGAGGTTGGAGGCGTCCCAAGGGGATACCCCAAGGTTTGGGACACACCCAGTGGACACCTCAAGGTTGGGGGCATCCCAAGGGACACCCTAAGGTTTGGGGCAACCCAGGGATACCCCATGGGAGGGGAGGACCCCCAGGGGATACCCAAGAGTAGGGCACCTTTGGGATACCCCAAGGGTGGGGCAACCCCGGGGGATACCCCAAGGGTTGGGGCATCCCAATGGGATACCCCAAGGCTGATGGCACCCCCAGGGTGGCACCTCAGGGGGATACCCCAAGGGTAAGCACCCCCAGGATACCCCGAGGGTGGGGGCACCACTGGGGGATACCCCAAGGTTTGGGGCTCCCCAGGGGATACCCATAGGGTGGGGGCATCCCAAGGGGATACCCCAAGGCTAACGGCAACCCTGGGGGATACCCCCAAGGGTGGGGGCATTGGGATATCCCTCCCCCAGGATTACCAAAGGGTTGGGCAGTGTGCACCCCCAAGGGTGGGGGACCCTGCCAGGGCACCACTGGGGGATACCCCAAGGTTTGGGGCTCCCCAGGGGATACCCATAGGGAGGGGGCACCCAAGGGGATACCCCAAGGCTAACGGCAACCCCAGGGGATACCCCCAAGGGTGGGGGCATTGGGATATCCCAAGGGTTGGCCCTCCCCCAGGATTACCAAAGGGTTGGCCAGTGTGCACCCCCAAGGGTGGGGGACCCTGCCAGGGATACCCCAAGGATGGGGACATTCCGAGGGGATACCCAGAGGTTGGAGGCATCCCAAGGGGATACCCTAAGGTTTGGGGCACCCCCAGTGGACACCCCGGAGATACCCTAAGGGAGGGGGCCACTTCCAGGGGATACCCTAAGGGTGGGGCACCCCTGGGGATACCCCAAGGTTGGGGGCACCCTTGTGGGATACCCCGAGGTTTGGGGCACCCCAGGGGATACTCCAAGGATGGGAGCATCCAAAGGGGATACCCCAAGGCCGATGGCACCCCCAAGGGATACCGCACCCCGCGGGATACCCCAAGGTTTGGGGCTCCCCATTGGATACCCATAGATAGGGGCATCCCAAGGGGATACCCCAAGGCTGACGGCAACCCCGGGGGATACCCCCAGGGGTGTGGGCATGGGGATATCCCAAGGTTTGCCCCCCCCCCAGGATACACCAAGGGTTGGGCGATAATCTGGTGACAATCATCACGTGGTTATCCTGTGAAAATGTTGGAGTTTTTCTCACCTGAACAAAAACACATGATAACTCTCACTTATGTCATGTTCACCAGTTTCCCCTGTGTTTATAAAATGAACTTCACATGTATTGGCCCACACACCTCCATTAAAAATGAATAACTTGCCAACTTGCGTTAAAAAAATGCTGCTTGCAAACAATGCAAAGCATAGGCCTATTGTTATTGTTGCTTGAGTATGGACAAAAAAAGAAACCCATGATTACCCAGCTTCAGACAAAAACAAAGTCATTCATGGCAGAGATGATATATATTGACAATAGAGACCCATACACAGGTCAGCTTCAAAAGTGGCTGCTAGTCTTCTTCAGGAATGTATCTGGCTAGTCACTGCTTCTTTATCAATTCAATTGTGGCTTCAACAGGGTAAAATTCACTTGCTATCACTGCTAATTGCTGCTGCCTATGGGTCTAATGATTGGGGGGATGCATCCCCCCACCAGACCAAAATTTATATATTTTTACATGTTAATATTATCAGCACGCAGTCGCGTTATGTCACGTGCTATGCGTTCTGCGACACGATAACCCGGTAGACCCACAGGGGTTTTTGCACCACAATCAAGCTAACATACAATTGCAGTCAATCTACACATCTTTCTATTGATCAGTCATGACATCTGAACCAGAACCGCAAGCGGTTTCAACGCTCGTCTGTTAATGTGAAATCTATCAATGTGTGCCAGATTATCACTTGCAGGCCAATACCTAATTTCATAACACTAAGCGATATTTTAAGGTTACAATGGGCAGTTCAAGAAGAAAGATGGCTGCGAAAATGGCCACCACAAAATGGCCCCCAACTTGGGTTTCTCAAAATTGCCCGATCGACACACATAGGCCAATACCTGTACCGAGTTTCATAACTCTTAGCGAAATATTGAGATCACAATGGGCAGGTCAAGAATAAAGAAAGATGGCTGCCAAAATGGCCGCCACAAAATGGCCGCCATCTTGGATTTCTCAACATGTGGCTGATCAATACCCTCAAACCCATACTTGTACCAAATTTCATTACTCTAAGCGCAATATTGAGTTCACAATGGGCAGCTCAAGAAATGAAGAAAGATGGCCGCCAAAATGGCCGCCATCCTGGATTTCTCAACATGTTCCTTATCAATACCCACAACCCAATACCTGTACCAAATTTCATAACTGTAAGTGAAATATTAAGGTCACAATAGGCAGTTCAAAAATGAAGAAAGATGGCTGCCAAAATGGCCGCCACAAAATGGCAGCCATCTTGGATTTCTCAACATGTTCCCAATTGATACCAACAGGCCCATACCTGTACCAAATTTCATAACTCTAAGCGCAATATTGAGGACACTATGGCCAGTTCAAGAAATGAAGAAAGATGGCTGCCAAAATGGCCGCCATCTTTGATTTCTCAACATGTTCCTGATCCATACCCACAGGCCAATACCTGTACCAAATCTTGTAACTGTAAGTGAAATATTAAGGTCACAATGGGCAGGTTAAAGAATGAAGAAACATGGCTGACAAAATGGCCGCCACAAAATGGCCGCCATCTTGGATTTCTCAACATGTTCCCGATCCATACCCAGAGGTCCATACCTGTACCAAATTTCATAAATGTAAGTGAAATATTAAGGTCACAATGGGCAGTTCAAGAATGAAGAAAGATGGCTGCCAAAATGGCCACCACAAAATGGCAGCCATCTTGGATTTCTCGATATGGTCCCGATCCATACCCAAAGCCCCATACCTGTACCAAATTTCATAACTCTAAGTTGAAAACTAAGGTCACAAATGGACACTTACAAAAACTTTAACCGGGACAACGAGGACGAGGACGACGCCGATCGAGTGACGACAATAGCTCTTCGTTTTCAAAGAAAACAGACGAGCTAAAAATGGTCTTGCTTAATCACCAAAATCCTCCAAACATACTGCAACTAGAGGCAGCATCAGATAGGGGATCATCTGGCGCATGGAATGCTGTCCCACAGGGACGAAATGTTGGCGCATTATTTTTCCATTTATATAGAACATTTACAGACTTTCTGTCTATCTATCTATATATCTCTTATCTTTCTTCCCGGAGGTTGCCCCACCCTTTGGGTATCCCCTGGGGGTAGCCCAAACCGACGGGTGTCCCCCGGGGTAGCCCCATCCTTGGGGTATCCCCGGGGGTGCCCTCACCCTCAAAGTATCCCACGGGGGTACCCCACCATACGGGTATCCCCCGGGGTACCCCCACCCTTGGGATATCCCCCGGGATACCCCCATCCTTGGGGTATCCCCTAGGGTACCCCCACCCTTGGGGTACCCCCACCATTTGGTATCCCCGGGGGTTCCCGCACCCTTGGGGGGTACCCCGGGGTAAACCCATCCTTGGGGTGTCCCCCGGGGTACCCCCACACTTGGGGTGTCCCCCAGGGTGCCCCACCCTTGGGGTGTCCCACAGGTAACCCCCACCCTTGTGGTGTGTCCCCGGGGGTACCCCTCACCCTTGGGGTGTCCCTCGGGGATGCCCCACCCTTGGGGTGTCCCCCGGGATACCCCCACCCTTTGGGTGTCCCTCGGGGGCACCCCCACCCTTTGGGTGTCCCCGGGGTACCCCCACCCTTGGGGTGTCCCCTGGGGGTAGCCCCACTCTTTGGGTGTCCCTGGGGGTAAACCCATCCTTGGGTTGTCCCTCGGGGGTACCCCCACCCTTGGGGTGTCCCTGGGGGTACCCCCACCCTTGGGGTGTCCCTCGGGGGTACCCCCACCCTTGGGGTGTCCCCTGGGGGTAGCCCCACCCTTTGGGTGTCCCCGGGGGTAAACCCATCCTTGGGTTGTCCCTCGGGGGTACCCCCACCCTTGGGGTGTCCCTCGGGGGTACCCCCACCCTTGGGGTGTCCCTCGGGGGTACCCCCACCCTTGAGGTGTCCCTCGGGGGTACCCCCACCCTTGGGGTGTCCCCCGGGGCTACCCAAACCCTTTGCGTGTCCCCTGGGGCTACCCCCAACCTTTCGATGTCCCCCGAGGGTACCCCCAACCTTTGGGTGTCCCCTGGGGGTACCCCCAACCTTTGGGTGTACCCCGGGCTACCCCCACCCTTTAGGTGTCCCCTGGGGCTACCCCCACCCTTTGAGTGTCCCCTGGGGGTACCCCCAACCTTTGGGGTGTCCAAGGGGTACCCCCGCCCTTTGGGTGTCCCCCGGGGGTGCCCCCACCCTTTGGGTATCCCCAAGGGTACCCCCAGCCTTGGGGTATCCCACAGGGGTACCCCCAAACTTTGGGTATACCCCTGGGGTACCCCCACCCTTGGGGTACCATTGACTGCTATCATTGACTGCTATCATTGATTGCTATCATTTCTGCCTGAGCTGTGTCTACGCCTCCGCAACTTCAGCCTCCGCCATCTGCCATGTGACACACTAAAAACAGAGTAGGCTGCCATATATACATATGGCGCCAACAAAAATTTCATGCATTTAGGACATCCACTGAACCAATGGGAGCAGTTTCAGGCAAGAAAAGGTTGACAAAGCTGGAAATACAAATGGAATGTGTTTCATGACTTCCTACAAATATGCTGGTAAAGCCTATCTGCCAATTCACGGGGTGGAAATGCTAAAACACTTAATCAGAAGTCCTGGTTATCTTGTTTAACTGTTGCTACCACATAATAGGGCATACAATGGTAGCTACACATTGATGAAGCATGCAATGGTGTTTTGTCCTAATTACTGACCTCTGTGACTGTGAGCCATAAATACATCTGGGTGGGGAAGTCCCTCAGTGACATCACAGGACTCCCTCTTTCCAGTTTTTATTCTAGGATGGTTTTCCTGGGCCTCTAAAATGGTATTTAAACAATGTGCATGTTCCTGTAAAGTTGATCAACACAATTGTAAATTAAACCCCGTGTGCAAAGTTTTAATGAAATTGGTACAGTATTTTGTCTCGAAATTAGTCCACAAGTTTTCAGAGAAGACCAGTAACAGTGGGGCATTTGCCCTAATTCGCCCTAATAAAAACTATGATGAGAGATGGTTAGTAGGGTGCATCGTCTGCCTCTGTTTCTTCAGTGGCAGGCCATATTTTAGCAATTCGCGGTTATAAATAACATTGTCAATTTTCATTTTACTGATTACTGGATGGCACAGTTATATTCTTTAGAATGAGAGCTTTAATTTGAATACCAACATCAATGGTTTCCATTCAGGAGAAGTCGCAATTTTGTTGAGATATTTTCCGTTTTATCAGGAAAAAATGTGATAAATCAAAAACAGGATGTTAATATGACTTTGGGAACTCAAAGAAGTCTATGAAGTGAGGATGTGGTCTGCTACATCATCTGAATACCAACATCAATGGTTTCCATTCAGGAGAAGTCGCAATTTTGTTGAGATATTTTCCGTTTTATCAGGAAAAAATGTGATAAATCAAAAACAGGATGTTAATATGACTTTGGGAACTCAAAGAAGTCTATGGAGTGAGGATGTGGTCTGCTACATCATCTGATAAAACCTTAATTGAATTATGATGTAGTCAGAAGAAAAAGAGAGACAGAAAGGTGTCTCAATGAACTGTTGTATTTCCCATATTTAAATGTAATTTATGCAAATTTACATATTTGAATTTGATGAATAACTATCTAGAAAACATATTCCATTTCCTACTTTCTTCAGCAAAGTGTTTCTTATGTTTTATTCTAATGATATATGTTAAAGTTAGGCAGAAGTTTACCTTTTAAGTTGATGTTTCAAAACAATTTGTCATAATAGTCAGAAACTTTTGACTTTCCAAAAAACTTAAACATGAGAATTTTTCAGAAATAGGCCTATAACTTTCTGCCATTCAAATTAAAGACAATTTTCTTCTCAGAATGATGTTATATGAATTGAAATCATACAACAAAACATAAGCTAGATATTATGGCTACCCTGAGTGCCAGAATCCATGAAACAGACTTCTATTGGCCAAGAAAATAAGCAAAAAAGTCACAAAGCAACCCGGCAGCTGTTGTTTGCTTCAGTTCCATGAAACTTTCCGAAATTAAAGATCGGGTGTTATGCTAGCCTTTTACATTATTCATTGACACCAGGCTTGTATATTGCCACTTCAAGAGCTGCCCATTTAAGACATTGTCAACTCAACATAAAAATGGTGAACCCGGGATGGTGAATTCCCTTTAAATTATATAGTTGTATAAACAAAAAATAATTGGTGCAAAAATCCCTGTGGATAGCCTCCCAACAGAATTTTCTGGATCCCCCCCTGGTCAGCCCCCACCATGAAATAAACTAGAACTTGTGTCGCAAGCGGAACACATGCGAGTTCACTGTGTGTATGTTGTTTTGCCATTTTTGTGAGTAGATTCTTGGGGAAAATGGTGTAGAATTTGGGACCTAGATTTTCATACATGATCAGAGAAATAGAACAGACAACAAACTTAGCAGTGGAATCACCAGGAGGGGGGGGGGGGCGGTGCAGTAAAAAGGAAAGTACAAGCGGCTTACAACAAATTATGTCAATAGCAGGAAGGCCAGATCTAAAAGGCATTGAGATCAGTAGCATAGCCATTGGGGGGGGGGGTGAGAGGGCAGGGGGGACAACTTGTCCCCTGAACAGATTTTGGGGAAATTTCTGCAGATGTATTAGCAAAATTAAAAACGAAAATGGGGAAATGGTAAGAAAAGTGGAGAAATTATGAGCAAAATGGGGAAGTGGTAAGCAAAATGTGGAAATTATAAAATCAAAATGGGGAAATGGTAAGAAAAATGGGAGAAATGGCCAGAAATTGGGGAAATGGTAAAAAAGAAGTGGGAAATTAACAGAAAAAAGAAACTGAAAGAAAAGGGGATTTATACGAAGAGTTTTAACATATTTCCGGCCAATCTTGGTTAAGATAGAATTTTTCGATCTACACTTTTTCTACACAATTTCCCCGTTTTTCTTCACTATTTCCCAATTTTTCTGCCCCTGAATGATATAAATTTGCAAAAAACACCACAAAAATGTCCAAAAGGTAACCAGCACCAGTGGCGTATCCAGGATTTTTTTCAGGGGGGGGGCAAACCACCAAGATATTTCCTCAAATTGTTTTTCGCGACCAACAGCTCTGTCATGTGTCGCACATTGTACAAAGTTCAAAAATTCTTTCATACAACATTTTCAGTGTACCTTCATGAGGAAAATCCCAGCTGGATGTCATTCAGATGAGACGTTAAATTGGCGGACTACTGTATCAGTGTCTATGCTGGGCAAGTAAAAGATCCCTCAGATGGGGTAAATGTGTAACATGTTGAGGACTCCCGTTCTCTCTCCCATCTCATCAATCGACCCTTGTGAGTGCCCAGAACTGGGCTTAGAGGGCTGCACTTACCATATCAATCTATGTGTGTTTAAAGAAGAAAGAGATAGAGCTTTAAAAGCTGACAAAATAAACTTGAGACAAACTGAAACTGTAGTAAATTTTACAAATGCTTGTGATAAGTTCTAGGGAGTAGCCAACTTAAAATTATATATTCTAGTGTGCTCTGATTGGCTGGTTCTCATGACTTCATTTGACATTGGTTAATTTGCTCCATACTTGCGAAGTCCAGAACGCATCTTGTGATGGCAGTGAGCCAGTAACTGATATTTTAGAAAGACAGATTTAATTGTTTAGATGGACTAATAATTATGTGTTTCTGTTGTAAGCTCCATGGGAGATGTTGGGGATTGCTTGATAGCAATATATATAGCAAGATAGATAGATAGATAGATCAGATATCTAGATAGTAAGCTAGATAGCTAGAATGGTCAGATAGCTAGATAGATACATAGATAGATAGACAAGATGGATAGATAGCTAGCAAGATAGATAGATTGATAGACAGATCGAACGATAGAAAGATAGATAAATAGATAGACATAGATAAATGTGAGCTGTAGTCGGAGGGGGGATGTTTGGGATAGCTATACATTATTATATTATCGGTTTAAGTATTTACTGACTGACTAATTAAAACAACTGTGTCATCCAATTCAAGTTTGAACTTTACGCCTTTTCCAAAAAATAGACCAGCATCAACACCACGGTTTCTGTTGGGGTGCTCAAAAAGTGAGTCCTGGGGACTCAGTGAGGTCTGAAAAAGTGGGTCCTAGTTTTTTTCATATCATGGCCAAGCGGCCATCACCCAATTACAATTCTTGAATATAAGGGAGGGGGCTAGCCCGGCTGGTAGAGCCTTGGGCTCCCAATTGTTGGGACCCAGGTTCGGAAGCTCTCCACAAAATAGTTTTTGCTTTACTGAAACAATTCTTTGTCGCATCCCTCAATCTTCAGATATATATCAAAGTAGGAACTCCTAGTACAGGGTGAATTTCCTATAAATCTAAAATGGTAAGTTTAAAAATGTATTTAGGAGTCGTCTGTAGGACTATATTTCTTTATGCATCTTCAAAAATGCCACAGTCTTGTGAAGCAATATTGGCAATAATTAGTTACTCGATTGATTAAAACTGTAGAAGGCTCCAAATGATCCATTATTGACCTATTGAATATGCAATGACATCACAGTAACACAAGCAGTTTGAAGTAATCACTTGCACTTCCCTGACTGTAACTACTCAAAGGGTGTGACCTGGGTGTCTGTCAGTCCTTGAAAAGCCTTGAAAAAATTGCATTTACCACAAAAGGCCTGGAATCTGCTTCATACTAATAAAAAAAAAGAAACACAGCTGAATATTTTGCGATTTCTTGTGACAGTCAGGTCGCTGATACATTTTTACTATCAGAAAAAAGTAATCTGCATTCTCTGGAAGATTGGTCTTGATTTTGGGAAAATTTGGGCAAAGAACAGCCTAGAAAATCCTGGAATTTGATTCCAAAAATGCTGCAGACATCCTGCACTCAACACAACGAGACTGCAATGCAAGGGCAATAATGTTCTTCTAAAATTGAGTTATAAAATGCAAGAACTTTTCTGCTGACTTGACTTGTGTTGTGCTGGTATACCCCGGCTGACTTGACTTGTGTTGTGCAGTTGATGTTGATAGGCTAGTAACTGTTACTGTATCCACATATTCATAACATTTTGTCAAGGACCAACCACTGGTATTTTCATTTTATGCACAATATTTCATTAACGTCTCTCTACTCAATCACCCTTAAATTAACAAAATATGAATGCACTGTTGCAATGTGCTGAGTGAAGCCTGCCTTGTTTGGCTGTCCTATCAAGATGTGTGTGCAGAAGAAAATTTTGAAATGCTAATCTAGTGCATTAATAAAGCACATAAAAGCTTGAAAATGATCTTATAAAATGCCTTGTATTTTTACCTGTCAACCCCTTCCACAATTTTCCCGAGTTTTTCATTGTAAATAGCAAAAAAGTGAGTTACAAAGACAAAAGTGAGACACCAGTTGGTAAACATATATCAAGATGCCTGGGGTTATTTCTAATATAATTTTTCGTTCAGATAAATGTCCCTGCAATAATTCCTTTCATTTAACATTATAATATCAAAGCCACTATATGTACATTGTTATTTTTATTCTTTTAAAATATGTTCACTGCCATATTTGCCTGATAACTGCCGTTGAGTCAGGCTGGCTTGGTAGTCATCAAAGAAACTGAATTGTACAGCAAAAAACATTGTAACAAAGAGTGTGCAGCTGTGGTTCATGTGGAAAAAAATTCACAGGACTGTCATGTTAAATTTTAATTGAGTGGATTGCCTCCCCCCAAAGATGGCATTGATTGCTATGAGAAAGTTCACTTTTACAATGGCCTTCAAGAAGGTGTTAATTGAAATATACTAACCCAAGGTGTGAATGGCAAATTGGTGAAGTCTTGATTGCTATTCTGAATTGCCTGACATGCACAGTGCATCCTGTGGAAAAAATATATAGGCCTATGCATTTTCAACGAATTCTCAGCAATTAATTGAGATATCTTCATGAAAAAACGAAATCATAAAGATTAAGGCACCAGGATTCAAAAGAGCCTGAAATTTTAATTCTAGCCCTAGTAGAAGTGTCCGAAAACTGTCGGGAAGACATCGAACCTGTTTCGGCCAATCAGAGGACAGTAAAACAATAACAAAAATATTTCTATTTCCTGTTTTGCCGTGATTTGGTTGAAACTAAACACTCAAATTGTAATTAAACAAGGCACAGGAGACACAAAAAGTGAGGACTACGCCTCAAGTTAGCCACTTCTTCATTAATTTGAAAAAGAACCTTTAAAAAGTGCTCCCTTGTCTCTCATGAACGATCCAAAATTTCTGACAATCCTAGATTTCCAAGGCCGAAACCATAGCGAGTGAACTCGCAATAATTTCCCGCCGAGGAACCCCCCCCCCCCCCCGCTTAATAAATGGACCCCCTTAGTACAAACCTGTGCAGTCTGCAGTAACTCACGGTACCCGAAGTTGGGAATTGAGAGCTCCACTTGGAGGGGAATTGGAACCACTTGGGTCCTGGGACTAGGCCAGGGGCCTGCCAGTGCCAGCTTGCAGTTCCAGATCTATTTCAGGCTTTCCAGATTTGGCGCGAAACAGCACGTGTCAAATGTGCGACGGACATCCGGGTCTTCAGAGTGACGCTGAACCTGGACGGGGAGGTCTGTCACATTCATTTCTGTGAGACCAACTTGTGACTTTTTGGTCTTTTTGCCCGGTGCCTGGTACTTTTATTCAATCATATTGATTCATTCTTTCAGAGGCATTAACTCCGAGGAAGAGACAGTCCAACAATGACCGAGGAAGAGAAGCCGGCGTGTGGAATGGCAGCCGTGAGACGACCATTCGACCCGGTGGCCCACGAACTTGATGCGAATTTCCGACTCACTCGCTTTGCCGACCTGAAGGGATGAGGGTGTAAAGTCCCTCAAGAAGTTCTGCTCAAACTTCTCGAGGGACTCCAACAGGATGGCAGCGCTCAGGAGTCGGAACAAGCGCATTTCCAGTACGTGGCTGCCTGTCCAAGAATCGGTGAGTTCGGCCTCCCTGAAGCCCTCATGTTAGGGCGTCTCGGCAGCCATGTTGATCATTTGCCGGCACTTCGTTCTTTTAAATGTTTTTCTTGAGCGTTTATTGATCGATTTCTCTAGTTTAACGTTGTCTACTAGTACTATCCATGCATACCAGTATTCTTCTGAAGCTTTTACAGGTCTAGATTGGCTAATTTACTGCTTTAGCCGTATTCGGAATTCGGACCCTTGCCCCTGTCGAGCTCCCTTTTGAAAAGATGGCCGACATTGAACCACGTGACTCATTGTTGACAAACTTCTACAAAGCACGTGGTCTAAGAATCACAACCCGTGTGGAGTGTCAGTTGGACTCAGCTGGTTCAGCAGCTGTTAGCATCCCTCTGCTGCAATTAAACGAACGATGCAATGCAGATGCAGATAAACTGTAAACTGTTGCATTGGAATTCTTAGACGGAATAAAACAATTAGGACCTACTGGATAAGGGGTTTCCCTTAAAAAGACTTAATGTGGTTATAGGACCCAGTCTTATTGGCCCGTTGCAGGGGAGGATCCAGAAAATTTCGGTGGGGGGGTCTATCGGGCTGTCGCGTCGCGGAACGCATAATTCGCGACATAACGTGACTGCGCGTGGACAAAATTAACATGTAAAAATATATAAATTTTGGTCCGGTGGGGGGGGGGGGGGGGTGCATCCCCGCCCATGCGTCCGTCCCTGGCCCGTTGCATTGAAGGATTGGTCGTTGTAGAAAAGCCCTGGTGTTTTGACTCTGTCCAATATATTGCTTCACTTTGAATTCCACTTGGCCTTTTAATTTAATAATTATGAAGAAGGGGGTGATAATGGAAATGTAGGAAGACTGGACTGCATCAATTAATAAAATCTCTGAAGACAGACAAAAAGATGTAAATTCTCAATGGATCGTGCTAGTTGTGGTTTGCCTACAGCTTGTAAATGTTGATATTTTAAGACTAATAAATTTCTGAATACTCTATAGGCCTTAGCGAAAATAAACATGGATCTGGAAAGGACCATCAATCGGGTAACCCACTTTATTGGTAGAAGTATTTACCATGGATTGAGTTTTGCCAAATAAGTAAATTTTATGTTTTATTTGCAGGGATTGGAATGGATTCTTGCGTCACACCTTTGCGACATGGAGGCCTGTCGCTGGTGCAGACAACAGATTTCTTCTATCCACTTGTTGATGATCCGTACATGATGGTAAGAAATGTACCCCCTTCTGGTAACTTAAGGTTTTATGGTGATGGTAAGTTAAGTATGTAAGTATATGTCTTGATCTCTACTACACTAGCGGATCGGGGGGGGGGGGGTGGGAAGGCTCAGCCTCCCCCCTCCTTTCCCTGGACATTTTGTAGTTCTGCCCCATTACTGAGTGCATTTAATGTATCCATATCCAGAAAAGAGGGCAGGCTTAATTCCTAGATAAGGTAAGTTTTAGTAAGACTATGTGCTAACTGCTAAGTCTGACTATGATCTGGTTTACTTCTCTGGCTGGGGGGAATTTCCATGTTTTGCAAAATAGTCGTAACTTGTTACTTGGAGATCGAAATCCACTATTTTCAAAGACAAGAAATTTTGGCTTAATATTATAGTTCATGCAAAGTTGGTACTGCTGAAAAAACCTGTAAATATTGCCTATAATGTCGTCCATGTTCGTTTCCTTTCATTTATAGTTGTCTGTGATAACCAATTCTGACTCTCGAGCATTATCCTTGACAGTGTAAATGTAAATAATTTGCTGTATCTTGATCAATACTTCAAATATGAGGCAATAGGATAGATTATCAAAGATTTCAGAATTCTTTGCATGAAAAAATTAAGAAATAATCGTGCTGTGTTCTAGGGAAAGATTGCTTGTGCAAATGTTGTTAGCGACCTGTACGCCATGGGGGTCACGGAGTGTGACAACATGCTGATGCTGCTGGGAATTCCACAGAAGATGGCTGAGAAGGAGAGGGATGTTGTGGTGCCATTGATGATGAGAGGATTCAAGGTAGGATACTATTTATCGTAGATGAAAATACAAGTCTTGCAGATACTGAAGAATGTTTGAATCATTGATCTAATTGGTCTGACTGGACTGAGGATGATGTCCCCATGCCTGACATGTCACTCCGTTTTGTAATCCACGGATTCTTGTCTATACTTGTGGCATTTCAACCTGTAAGATAGGCCTAATTTAGCCGCATCGTTGTCTCTACTCTGTCTACTGGTATTGGTTTAACCTGTTAGATAATTTAGATTTAGATGATTCGGCCTCATCATTGTCTCTACTTCTAAGTATTTGTACTGGTTCAACCTGTAAGATCTAGATGATTCATCCTCCTATTTGACTGTGAAGACATTGTGCAAAATCTATATTTGTCTATAATAGTCACTCTGGTAATACAATTCATAAAGATTAAGACGTTGCGTTGATGTAATTAACCTACTCTCCTATTAGGCTATGATTTTGTAATAACAAACCATAATGTGGCGAGAAAGTTAGTAGTTAAAATATAATAAGTTAGTAGTTAAAATATAATACACAGCATTTCTAGCATTTTGACGTTTCTTACTCTTTGGAGATAATAAGTTATTAATAACAAAATGTTGTCTTGCAGGATGCAGCTGATGAAGCAGGAACGAGCGTGAATGGTGGACAGACTGTCCTCAATCCCTGGTTCACCATCGGAGGAGTTGCCACCACCGTCTGTTTGCCCAATGAATTCATCATGTGAGTAATATGCAGCGTATATTATTAGCCCTTACAAGATGACAACGAAAGAACTTGGTTGTGGCATCAATACCCTTGTTGGTCGTGACTTCAATACCCTTTTTGGTCTTTAACTCAACTGATGATTTCGGGGTTCCCGAAGTATTAAAAAAACTGGGAAAAGTAAGGAATATTCATCAGTATTTTTGCAGACCTCGAAAGTGGGGAACTTTTTATCCAGTGAATTCAATTAGGAAAATAGCTAA
This sequence comes from Platynereis dumerilii, assembly GCA_026936325.1. Lineage (NCBI taxonomy): Eukaryota > Metazoa > Annelida > Polychaeta > Phyllodocida > Nereididae > Platynereis > Platynereis dumerilii. The sequence goes on from JAPTHN010000007.1 coordinate 39,733,222, forward strand.
TTGGGAAAGTTGGAAATTTTGATTTCCTTAATGGTTCTGGTAAATGTTGTTCAGTGCCAGATGATGGTATGCCGAATTGAGATGTTCTGTTCATTTATGATTACGAAAACTCATTTTAAATGATATAATGACTTGTGTAATCAATGTTTCACTGCAGGAAATTTAAATCTGCATCAGACTTGACTCACTTGAGCTGTCTTATTTTTGCGATAATGATTTTCTAATTTTGGGAAAAATGTGGGGAAAAAATTGGGAATTGTTGTGTTGGGAAAAAGTGGTAACCCCATAATCTATCCTCAGGCCTCATGTTGGCATTGATAAGGGCTGAAAAAAAACAACTTTGAAAAATAGAAATCCAGGTCATAGAGATCTTGCACTGGATTGTTTGGATTTCTGAGTCTGACAAACCCTTACGATTTAAATGTTGACTTACTTTAAAAATTTGAATGAGTAATGATCAAGCTTGAGTGTTTTATCATTAAATTTGTGATTAACAATTTATTCGTGATACCACACACTTAAGATGCTGAATCACAAACCTAGTGATGCTCAACACACCTTGAGATAAAGTTAGGTCATAGAACCTGACCTCTTTCACATCTGGATATGTATCGTGAATGGTGAAGTGAGTCAGACAGTTCAAATGAATAATGTAAGTCATAATTTCATACCTTGATAAGATGCTACCTTTAGCCCTTCATTGGAGGAGTCGTGTGACTGAAAGAAATGGGACAAACCTGGCCAAACCAGAAGTTTGATTTAATATTTGAAATAATACAATTTGGTGCTGTGTCAACTATCAGTAATCTCAATAGATTGTACGGACAAGTATGTTTCAAAACCTTCAAGTTTAAAAGGGTTATCTATTGGTGATTTGGTGATGATGGTTTCCCCTAAATTTACTTTACACCAGAGGGCAGCAGCTGTCAGTGTGTAGCCATGAGCTCAATCATGTGCGGCAGGTGACAGGTGTGGTGGTTCACTCATTCATTCATTCTTACGCCAGTGTATACTCCATAGTACTGAGGGCACTGACCCATTGAGCCTGCTATTATATCAACCTTCAGCTAGCCATGGCCCATGTTAAAATAAGTACATTGGCCTGGTTATATGTGCAAATCAACAGCAATAAATTATAGACTGGTCAAGATGACCCTCCTGAAATTGGTCCATTTAATGTGCTAATGCTCCCCTATGAAAGAAGTTGCGTTACTAATGCAGTGAAAGAAATTTCCACCAATTCATAGTTGATCAAAGTTTGTTCAGAAGTATGGTGCGGATTGGTGCCTCAGAAATTGCTTTCCATTGACCAATTTGTTTCATCCCTAAAAAGCACTAAGAAAAGGTTAAGTTTTCCAAATATCATACAGATCTGAATTCTGAAGTGTATTTCATTATCATTAAGGGTCAACTTTGCTAAGTTTCTGCATCTGTAGTGTAAACATTGAATGTTAGCTGCTTATGAAGAAATGGAATGAGAGTTTTCTATATTGCTCATGAAGTGCCAACTAATTATTCCCTGTTGGAGATAGATAGATAATTTATTCCAACCAGTGTGATTAATAAATCACTGATTAAGTTTGGTTTTAATTGAATTTGATTGATTTTGTTTTCCAGGCCTGACAATGCAGTGGTTGGAGATGTGCTAGTACTTACAAAACCCCTGGGTACCCAAGTTGCCGTGAATGCTTACCAATGGCTAGAGCAGACCGATCGGTGGAACAGGATCAAGTTGGTTGTCAGTGAAGATGATGTACGGAAGGCTTACCAGAGAGCCATGTTCAGCATGGCCCGACTCAACAGGACAGGTAAAGAGTGATTAAATTTCCACTAAAATTGTTAAATAGTCACTTCTAAGTTCTGAATTATAAACTTCTTTCAGAAATATTTATTAGACTTTTGAAATATGAACAGGCAACTAACTTTTAAACTGGTATAAATGAAACTTAGTAGCAGTGAAGATGATAAAATTATGAAATATATTTTGGTGTACTCATTTAATGTCATAAATCATTGCTAGAAGAAAATTAAATTAGGGAGTTTTAAAGAGAAAAGTTGTAATGTGCATAATTATGCATTGTTGGAAATCATTGCCTTGTTGACCACAAAATATGCTGCATAATTATCTTTAAAAGATCGAAGCTTTGAAGCAATTGAAGGGATATTGTCTTTGGTTGACAACAGCGTCTGTCTCAAATCGGCACGTGCCTGATTAAAATTTCTCTTTCACACTGCATGTTGTAGCTGCCAGATTGATGCACAAGTACAACGCCCATGGAGCGACTGATGTGACTGGATTTGGACTTCTCGGACATGCAAACAACCTCGCCCGTATCCAGAAGAATGAGGTCGGATTTGTCATCCACAATTTGCCAGTTATTGCCAAGATGGCTGCCGTGTCCAAGGCTTGTGGGAACCTCTTCGGATTACTGCAAGGAAACTCTGCTGAAACATCTGGTAAGAGAATGTTGTGGAAAAGTGGTTAAAGTTTAATGTAGATTCAATATTTCAAAGATGTCCTGAATTCTTTTGATGGCATAAGCATGAAAGATGCTGTATAAGCCGGTTTTGCTTATTGATATGATTTTTGTCTCAATATTGTTCATTGTAAGCTTGTTTGTTGTATGTGTGTGGGTATACCAAATACTAGAGGCTACCATTTGGTACATTGATAGTCTATATTTCAAGATTTATTTGTAATGGACTATTTCGTGTAAAAACAAATTAAAAATTGACTGATTCCTGCATTATTTTAGGTTTTGGTTAGTTATTATGTGGAGATGTTGAAAAATAATTTTATCGGCATTAAGAAAAGAATAGCCCAAAATTGGGTAATATTAACTTTCTGATTACACTTTAATTATAACATGATTTATTTCAGGTGGTTTACTGATTGCGTTGCCGAGAGAGCAGGCAGCCGCGTTTTGCAAAGACATTGAGAAGCAAGAAGGATACCAGGCATGGATCATCGGGATCGTGGAGAAAGGCAACAGATCAGCCAGGATTATTGACAAGCCAAGAGTGATTGAAGTCCCCGCCAAAGACAAGGACGGAGAACTGTGGTAGACCAGCAAAGTAACATGAAACGAAACCTGGCAAATGACTGATTGCTGTTTTTACAGACTTAAAATTGCCCGCCAGTTGAATCAGTGCAAAGACTGTAACATGGATAACATGGAAAAGAGGAATGCTTCATTGATTGAAAGTTCCGAAATCAAAGAAAACCGATATTCATTCATAATATTTGTCATCGTAGAGCCGACTTGAATGTTTTGCTTTAACTTCATAAATTCCATTTTGTGTGTAATTCATAAATTTTATGTGTGTCCCTCCTTTTAAATTGATGCCTTATTATGGCAAATTAACTGCTTGCTTTTCAATGGGAATTGGATCGATTATTTTTATCAGGTGTTTATAGGATTCTAATAATTTAGCATTGTTTCTACATTTCTACCGACCTCCTAGAGATGTTGAACGTGTTTAGTATGAAAGGGGTTATCAAAATTCTCTCTTTCTCTGGTGTACTTGAGCACTTCACTGGTCGAAAGACGCAATTTTGTGATGCCATTTTTAAATTGAATTTGAACAATAAGGTCGCCTTGAGTTTTCTCAGTGAAGCTAGCCTCGAAAATCACTCATCGTGATCGAAGCTGGTGGATAGTTTGGAAAAATTTAGGAAGCCAAGTCATTTTCAAGTTGGTATGAATGTTTGAGGGAAAGGAATTTGTCATCAAAATTTGATTTATTTGCAAAAGTAACACAAAAATGTATATTGAAATTGTGAAGATTTTATCAAATGTGATTTGATAAGAGTACTGCATGCACAGCTTGCACCCATGTATGTTGGGAATTGTATTTAGTTGAACCGCAAATTGGCAGCGACGTTGAATTTAGGTACCCGAGGCTACCGTTTTGATTTATACAGTGGAGTGACAATAAAGATCATGAACCACATTGTGTCTGATGTGTTTTCTTGTGAATTACTTTCTATGTAATTGGCAATTATGGTGATTATTTTGGGGAAAACGATCCATAATGAAATGGATATCAGCGTTTAGTTTACTTTCGTATTATTTACAATAGAAGAAGAAAATTTAGTGATGTCTTGAAAATACGGCCCATCGCAAGTCATTACCCATAAAACCTCCAATTTGAGGCAGTCTTGAAACACAATTGGTCGGGTGGTCATGGACTTGAGACGTTTTGTGGTGCATTCTCTGGTTGTTACAATTTAGTTCTATTTGGCGAGAATTTACTAAGTTGAGGCCCATATGAAGATCCAGTGATTGTCTCTCATTCTCCCGAATGTTCCTCTGAATCGGCCCGAGAATCCATAGCTTTAAGATACTGTTTGGCTCCAGATTAGTTAGGCCTATTTCATAACACAATTCTCCCAATATCGCGGACGTAACTGATTCACAATCCTCCCAATATCGCGGACGTAACTTATTTGCTGGACCATTACCAATGTTATGGGACGTTATGCGATAACTTGCAACCTAACATGCTCTCATGAGGTGTTTCAGCCATTATTATAGGCTTCATCACATCCGACTTGAGTGACAGTATTAACTGAACCTGAGATTCCTGAATGTCCGAAGCAGAGTAGGGTCTTGACCATTAGACCAATTCGCCAAGGATATTCATACGTTTGTGCAAATCCATCCATTTATGATTTTAACAATTTCACAACAAAAACAGTGGTTAGGTTTCAGGTCAACTTTATTGAAGGTTACATACCTTCATCATCAATAAAGAAATAAAGTCTGAGGGCAGGCAAAAATTAAAATTTTGCAAGCTTACATTTAAGTAACTGACTGCCCTAAAGATATGCCAAAGTTGAGGTCAAACAACCTGCAATGCCATTCCACATTTTCACAAAAAAATGAGAAAAATAAAGACTCAGAAGAATACATGCACAACTGATCAATGTTCTCCCACCAAACCTGCCCTGCAGAATAAAGATACCAAAGTAGAAAAACCGTGAAGTATAAAATTATAGTGGCTTAGAAAAATATATCTCCTGGCTGGTTAGGTCGATACATGTCATTTCCGTTGTACCCTAGTGAACATGCTGGTATTTCAGCAACAGAATTATACCTCATTATCTAATTGCTACACCATTATAAAGGTGCTACATCTCCATACATCCCGCTGCGAAAACACAACGGAGAAGTCTATAGATCTGTTAAATCACATGATACGTAATGAGATACATCAGTTGCCTATTATACGAGCATGTTCTATCTTCTAAGTAAAGCAGCAAGACACGTGAACATGCCAACTTGCAAAGAGCACTGCATACATCATAAGTTGCACAATGGTATAAGTTTAACCGAACTGAGACAATCACATGGCATTATTTACAAAGTACAACAACAAATTTTCTCACAGAATAACCATAAATACCATCTGTTATATACAAAAGTAGAAAGTAGTAAATTAAAATAGAGATGTATCATTAAATATAGAGACAATGGAGATAAGTTCTTGAAATGCCTTGAAGTTTAACGCAGTTTAACAGAATTTCAACGAAGTTTTAACAAAGTCCACCAACAGATGGTATGAAACATTTAACATCATCAAATATTCAAGTTCTACGATGTAGCCACATTCACTACGAGATACCAAATAGCAATTAATAACTTCAACAAATTCAAAATAACATAACTGTGTATATATTACAATATAAAAACCAAAACAAATTTGATTAGTCCAAGGTACAAGTGTTTGCAAGTACAGGGGAAGGCACAAACCATACATAAAGCGTTGCAAAAATGGCAAGTAAAATCCAAATCTAAATTCCTTTTCAATTTATTTAATATTCCTCCGAATCCCTCGCTACTTAAACTGTACCAGATATGTCGCAAATGTAATAGATCTACTGGAAAATATCAATCACAAGTTTTTAGATCTTCAGGAAAATACCAATCAAAATACCAATCACAATATTTTTATCAGAAAAAAGTACTCGGCCACAATTACTCATCTAATTCCTTTATGATTTCATTACTTTTCTCCAAAATACTCCACTTATGTTTTCAGTAGTTTACTGGGCTCTGTGAATATATAATAGATATCAACATTCAGTTGACTCAAAGACTGTTTTAAATGCTTAGAATTAGACGTATCAAATTTGACATTAAATTTTCTGATGAGACTCACTGCCATGTATTTACGGACGACTGACTTTGACTTAAAGCAGTCTTTTCAAGTTACGCTTGGCAAATCAAACTTCTAACTACCCTCTGAGAAATCATGGAGTCTAAATTAACTGCAATTTCACACTATCTCTTTACTTCACTTTAACATGCTAACAAACTTAGGCCTAAGATGATTTTAAACCAGTACAAGGTCAGTGTTCTTAATCTTATCATAACATGTACACATTCACAAGCCAATCATCTTGTATATATTAAATTATATATATCACGTTCATTATCCATTCAGATTCAAGACCATAACAACATATTAATGCCATTCCATAAGAGGACACCCCATGAGCCTAAAGTTGTAAAGAGTCAAGTGTACATACTATCTTACACATACGTCATGTCATGGTCCAGTTAGCAAGGTCAAAAGACTAAGCACACATCATTCTACTTGAGTGAAGGGTCACACTTGAATTGTTTGATGAAGTTCTGCTCCAGCGATTAGTTTCGCAAAGTAACTTCCTCATAAAGCTAGAACTGTAGCAGTGTAGCGACATAACTTTAAGATGGTTTTTTAGATTGATGTACTAACTTGTTCCACACAATTTTTTTTTAAATCATAAAAAAAGTGAAGGCCATACTTTCAGGCGTTGATACCTTAGTATTGGTACAAATGGGTTATCCATAATATGCAGCTGCATTTGTAGCAGATTGTCTTTGATACTGAAGTAATAAATGATTCATAGTTCCATAACAGATTCTCCATTCTTGTGTACAATTACAGGGAGTCTCCATAATTTATGACAAGTTCATTTTTCTCCCTTCATCCAACTTTCATTTAGAGATAATGAAAATGGAAAGTGGGCAGAAAAACATAGGCCTATGAATAAATAATTTATACCTTCATAATGATATTATATATGCATAATAATTTCCTTAAATTCACTATCATAGCTCTTCTTATACACTTGATATTCACCGAATTACACAGGTTATATGTAACAACAAGCTAACAATTACATAAACGGCTAGCTGCTATAAAAATTTGGAAAATATCAACTTTATCCAGGCACATTATGGACTTAATCACAAGTTTACAACAACGGTCAACAAATTTGATTATAGACTGTAAGACTTACAGTGTAAGTACTCGGTTATGGGACTCTATCATAAACATGGTATCTTGTATCACATTTTAACAACATCAATCACTTGATCTTCTTTTTTACTGTACGATTCTCTAGTCAATTCTTAGGCCGATTCACCTTGCTCGTTCACCATGCATTTTCTTCCACTGCCTTTCTTTGAAATTCTTCCAAACTGCCAATGCAAACGACCGCTACCAGGAGAGAGTGAATCACTACTAGTGATGAATATAAATCGATGGAGTGGACAATGAACTGTATTCGAAGGACATCGAGATGATTTATTTCAAGGCGTAGGACTTCAAGAGACACACAATTCCCGAGCTAATGGATATCTGAAATTAATCAAAATTTATGCATGAATTATTAAGAATAATTGAAGAGCTAAGAATACACTCCCGCAACCTATAATTTCCAGAAGTGTGCAAAACTTGGTTAAAGTAACCGTATCTAGACCTCAAAATTAAAGACTTACTTGTCAAAATTTTATACAATTAAAATAAATAAACAATTTTATGACCTTATGGCTTATGCATGTGTTACACAAGATTTCTGCATAAGTGTGAAACAAATTCATGTTCAAAGCAAGAACATGCCTATTTAAACAAACAACGAAACAGCCTATACTATATTATTATTTTCACCTGGACCATAATAACAATACATTTAGTTCATGTGCACTTCACATTGAGTTCCTGTTTTATCACATCTGCTATCAGCAGTATCTATTAGTGTCTGATAAAAATAATTTCAAGTGTTCCGGCAGGTTATATGCGTCTACCAGGAATTTATCATGGCGTGACCAAGCGAATTAGACATGACGGTTATTGAATAGCTACTAAGATTATGTAATGGTCTCTGACTCTCTGTGTTATGAGACCTATGTTTTGGTTGTAGATTGGTGACAGGTCTCAGGAAAGGATGTAACAGCAAGGTCTCTTATCACATTTTTTTCCCCCAAGGTAAAAGCAACGTACATATGTATAAGTTTGTCAACTTGTGGAGGCATTTCAAATCAAACATAACTTGAACAAGGGCATTGCAGTCATTCGACAACTATCTGGTATCTGCAGCAGAGTTGCTGAAACTGCTCTCACAACATGAAATCTCATAAGATTTAATCGTCAACCTAAATTTTATGAAGTTGTTTGAACTTTTGGAGAGTAATGTGATGAAAGAAACAGTAACAGACAGATAAATTTAGTACATTCAGATTCTTGGCCCAGTTCCGGGATTGATTGAAGAGATGAGAGAGATAGCACCAGTCACCATGTAATAATTTGGTCACAATAAATATACTGGTCTCCACAATGAGGCCTCTAAAATATTGATTGTTCTTCTGTTTAGGTATGTAAATTTTGTTGAAGATGAATTGGTAGAGAGGGCCAAGAAGTAGGTCACTGAGCATGGGGGTGCACAAGAGGTATGCAAATCAGTTGGTATTTTTGGCGGGAAACAGCGCTTACTCTGCCACAAGAATGAGAGGGTAAAAAAAGGTTTATATGAGGGAGTTATATCAACTTACCTCTCTAAGAAAGAGTCATCACTCTCTGAGAACTTTGGTTGTCTTGGAAGTCTGGAATACTTGAGTGTAAGCAGGTCCCCAACTTCATTTATAATGTCAAGTGCCTGAAATAGAAATTAAATACAGATCATAAGTATATTTACTTAAGCATTTGATTGCATTAAATCCACACTAAACATTCTGAGTAATAAAAAGAGTGAGTATTAATTACAGCACAATTCCCACCAAAGATCGCAACAACTTTAAAGGCAAGAAAGTAAAACTAATTTACATTATCTCCGGGATTTGTAAATATTTTTCTTAAAAAGTTCTTAGTGACATGGATAAATTTCAAAGCGGGATACATTCATTCTATTATGCCTCCTTAAATAAACCAATTAACAAATCTATAAATTGACTATAATATTCCGCATTAACGCCATTAATCATCGCTACTTTATTACGGAAGGTAGTGACGATGGCATGCATGATATTGCATGTCACAGCAAAACTACAACATTTTATGAAGGTCGTAAAAATATGAAAATAAGAATGGCACCTTGGCAATGAACTAAATACTTTTTGTAATTTTTTGTTTTTAAAATGGGCAGGGACGTCAAGAACAGCAAAGTAAACAATATTGCACTTCGTGAATTTAAAAATACACTTGTAATTAAAGCAAGAATGTCCTGCTTCCAGCATAACTTAGGTGGGGTTTATTTAAACAGAAGCAGGAAGGGCGCTTTGCCCAAAAAGTATTGTACAATAAGGAAAATAGACATCTTTGGTCGTAATTCTTGACATAAGTATGTATACCAAGAGTCAACATGTGTGCTCCTTCTATTTCTATTTTAGTTGAGTTTTCTGTCCATATCATGCAACGGGGAGGATTTCCCCTATTCTACATGTATACAATACATGATGGCCAAGTGCAAATGTTATAATAAGCAAAACTTGTTTAACCAAAAGTCAAATTTAAAAGAAAACCATTCCAATGAAGAAATTTCGTAGCAATTGGAAAATTCAGAAGCCAATCTGACCTCCGAAACAAAACAATACATGACCTTTGGGTGAATACTAAGATCTGATTGGCTGAGCGACTCATGATGCGTGATGTCATAAATAGGCAAAAGGACATGAATGGATGGACGATTGGGAAGTTATGTGACGTCCTGTATTTATGCACTTGGCAGGCTAATTAAGACAGGAGGAGGACGACGAAAAGGCAATGAGGTGAAGGATGATTGAAACAGCCATCCAACATAGGTCCAGGTGACCCTGCAAGAGCTGTATTCGAACCTATCACTGAGCTAACCTGAGCTTACCATCATCCCGTAATAGGAATTGGAATATTTTGACGGAGGGAACAGAGTCTTCTGAAAACTTCAAGCCTCTCAAGCGTACTGCACCTTTCAAAAGAAATGGCATTTTATGCACTGACGTAAATCACAAGTTTGTTTACCTGGTCCAGCATGGCTTTGTCATGGCCAGCCGATAAGCAGAAGCGAGCTCTTGATTCAATGATGGGAGTGGCAGGGAAGCCAACCACCACGGTCGCAAGCCCTCGTTTCAGGCATTCTCGGCTGAAGGCTCTGCAAAAGAAAATGGCACACTTGTAATGCTTGACAGAAAAGATGGAAATCTGATAATGGTCTTTCATAAACTTAAGGCCAATGAAAATTAAAATGTCAATTCAACAAATTTATGTGCAAGATAAATGGGTGATTGGGGCTGTTATATGTCCAGTTTTTATGCACTTGGTAGGCAAATTAGGACACAAGGACATAGCAATGAGGTGATTTATGTCTTAGACACAATGTTTCAATATCTCAATTAAATCCATCATTTTGTTTGTTACAAAAATTTTGTTTTCAAACACAAATTGATCCAGATTGCTCCAATATGCTGAAATCTATCAGATTCACACTAATAATGGCGATAATAGCACTATTCAAGAACTTGCTACAATTTCCAGTAAGTGCAACAAAGTTACGAGACATTTAAAAATCCAAATTTTTAACGCCTTCTTGCAAAAACAAGACCTTCAATTTTTCAGCAATTATATTTTACTAGCATGATACGCGTTAAATGTGGGTGGGGGGATAATGAAATATAAATTTTGAAATTAAACCCAGCCTAAAACCTTCTAGTGGGAGAGAAAAGGTTGCATGAAAGTTTTTGTTGATGGGCAACTTATAGTTTGGCTGGGAAAGACGGACGGGTCCATGAATTAATAGTAGGATTTCAGAATAGACCTTGGCCTTTTTTTATCTCTATTTACTCGTATTAAAGTCGTAAAATTTTGGGTAGTTCCAAAAGAGTCAAGCATGAGAGATTTTACAGATAGGGAATCACCATGAGTGACAAGATGCATCAGACCTTGGAAGTCGAGATGCTCAGTCAGGATACAGTTAGGGCAGCATACACCATAACTGTCTGAGACACCCACACACTCTTCACATGATGCACAAAATTAACTCTGTTCCATAAAGGAGAAAAATTTTCCAAAATATTTTGGGTGTCCACAGAAAAAAATTTAGTTTCCCCATGTCAACTCGGTACATAATTTACTGAATCCATCTTTTTATTGGCCAAAGCCAGACAAGCCTAGGATTTAATTGGGTTCTGGGTTCATTAATTGCAATAATGGCTGAATTTCAATCTGCTCCATCCTTGATTGGGGCTTGATAGTAATTTGAAAACCAAATTAAATTTATTCTCAAAACTACCTAGTGTCGGACATGCAGCAATCAAACAGCAGGTCTATGAGATAACAAACTCTAGTTTGTTTCAAATTCTAATTATTGGGCGTTCATTGAATTACACTTAAAGCTGAAGCAACAACGATAGGCATCAGTACTGATTGAGTCTGATTCTTGTGATTTACATAAGTATTATTTTCATTTCAGCTCACGACCAAATTATGAAACAGTCATTGGAATACTTCATGTTTGAATATTTACTGATTGATCGCTGGAATAGGCTAAACAGTAGTCCATATTAGCAATATGCCAATAAGAGATTTAGTATTTTTGAAAGATGCATATCAATTTTGTTGTCTCCTAAAAAATCTACAAACAAGTGTGGCCAAAATAAGCAGCATAAACATATAAAGGTGCAAGTTTGTTTTTTACACTGACCACCATTGTACATGTAGCCTATGGAAACAAGGCACTGTATTTTGAGAGGCGGTTAGTTCATGGTGTACATAAAATGTGTTGGTGGGTGTAATCATAACTCAAATCAAAATCGTTGGAGCGAACTCAATGCCACTTATGTGAAAAACAGCCCGGAACTGGTGGACTTTTTGCAACAATTTTCAAGGGAGTTGGCAAAAACTTGTCAAAGAAGGGAGGCTTACAGTTACACCTGATGACGCATTCACCGACTCGTAAACATTCTATGTGAAGAATGGACGGATGATTGGGGCTTTATATCCCACTGGGCAGGCTAATTAGGACAGGAGGAGGACAAAGCAATGAGGCAAGGGATGACGAAACTGCAGTCCAACATTGGTCCAGGTGATCTAACAAGACCCGGGACTTGGCTATTGGATGCCCAGTGCCCTATCAACTAAGCTAACCTTCCTCCCTCCAAGTGAAGCCAGTAAGTGAAAAGGTGCCCCTGATTTGATTCACTAGAATACCCAATAGTGACAAACCACACATATTAACAGAGGCCTTGTGACTTATGAAGTCATGTGGTCAGGCGCAACTGGTATTACTCCCGTTTTGTGTGTCATCATGGAAACTGACATTTTTTGCCTTTAATCATTACATTTGTTTGACAATGAGTATATTTAATTGGATATTAATTCAATTTCTGATCCAGGAAGATGAGTTTACATTAATCTGATAGTGGGCCTCAATTAGCATACATTAACAACACAAACATATCTCAAAGCTCTTCCTTCACCAATTCCACTGTTACACACAGTTATATACAATGTTTGGTAACCAAAAACAAATTGATTTTTCTACAACCGAGCTTAACTCTTTCTGATCTTGAGACCAGAATCTGATTGAAACAACAACTCCAATTCAATTTATTGACTGCCAAGAACTGAAGAAGCCTAAGAATAAATAAATATATACATACACACCATATGTATACACCTATTTTGAACACAATCCAAGTACAAACATCAAATATTTTGGTGTGTCCACATGCCAACCAAAAAATGCTGACACAAAAATGTTATTTCTATTATTAGAGTTCTACTCACGCTATTTTTCCTGGACAGAAGAGTAAAACGGGGATTACAGGTGAATCCATGTTTCCGTAAATAATGAAACCCATTTCGTGTAGCCTGCGACGGAAGTATCGGCAGTTCCATGCAAGCTGTGTGACTTTTTTTCTTCCTGGAAATAAAATTGAAATTACTTATTAGCTAAGTAAGGCAAGTGCAGCCCTCTAAGACAAATTCAAGCCTGTCATGAGGGACAATTGAAGAGATGGGAGAGATTGAGAAGAGTACAATAAATATTTTCTAGATTTACTTTCGTTGCAGACCGCATTTGCAAAATTAAGAATTCTTAACCAAATAATTTTTTTTGCCAGTTGGTCTGTGATAAATTTTAGTTATTCGGACAACCAGGTTTGGTTTATCCAGAAGACAGGAGCTAGGACTTGCACTGTTTTCTTCAGAACTTCTTGGAGGACCATGCCCATCCCCCCCTCCCCTGGATTTCCAAGTCAATATTGAGATTTTTTATTTGTCCAGCATAGACATTGACAGTGTCAAATGCCGAATATATTCCTGCAGAGATCTAGAACACTTCCAGGTTTGGTCATATATTTATAACAGTTCAAACATACTAAGGGATGGATTACATAAGATGTTCTTCATAGTTGCTACGTTTGCTACCAGACTCCATTTGTCATTGCATAGGTCATAATACTCATTGTCCTTGAGCATTGAAACTGCTTTTTTGAAGACCTAGTCTTTTTTGCTCTCTGATTCTTATTAGTGCAATAGTCTTCACATTATTTCGGACAGTTTTATTGAGTACATATATGTATTTCTAAGCAAACCAGACATACCAGGTAATGAAAATCTTGGAAAGTATTGGATATTGTTCAGATAGTGAAAAGCAACAGTCGGACACAGATTATTCTTAGTAATTTGAAAATAAATATTTTTCATATTATCAGAGAAGGCTGGCTCTCAAGATACCAATGCACCGCGTGTCAAAGTTGTAGAAAAAGACATACATTTTAACATATTACTTGGCATTGTTTTCAACTTTATGTCAATTTGGTCATAACTTTAAAATTCAAACAACCGTTGCAATCTCTTACATTAATTTGAAACAAGTTGAACAAGATAGGTTTCACCCCATTTAAGACGGAGGTCATGTCCTTGGGAGGCCATGAAGGACCAAGCTGAAACAATTTCTCATTCCTCACTCTACGCTTGACAGATTTTAGCATTGAGGAAGTAAATAAGATGCTTTTACCTGTTGCATGGTACTACAAATTTAGAGATTAAGTTATACACCAGTGATTTCAAAATAAGTTTTAATAGATTGAGGAGACATAAGGATGCCCTCATTGAGGGTCTGAAACAAAGAAAGCATCAGAGACTAAGACTAAGAGTTGTCCATGCAATGACTTCTATTTTTGCAAGCACTCTATTTTGAACACAACCTCTTTCTTTCACAAATTTGAGAAATTATAATCTTTTATAAATCAAGACCCCAACAACCATTCACAATCCCACACCTCCAAAAACAACAAGATCCCTCACATGGAGTAAATGTGTAGCATTTTGAGGACTCCCGCAGTCTTTCTCTCATCTCATCAATCAACCCTCGTGAGTACCCAGAACAGGGCTTAGAGGGCTGCACTTATCATATCTATCCATGACTATAGGGTCACCAAATGGGTGTTGTTGGTCAAAGGGTCAATTGTACCAACTGTACTGGACTTACTTTTTAAAGATACAATGCAAAGTGACAGAAACTGGGAAAGGTAAGTTGTCCTTGATAACACTTCAGAATTGAATCATTTTATAACTTCATGGTCTAAGAAGCTGGAGACATGGCTGGCTGGCACAAGAACCTTACATAGCAGAGTACGAAATTGTCCATGCTTGACACTTCAGTCACGCTCCAGCAAATATTGACAAAACCAAAACTCAAGCCTTACGCTGCCTTGGCAACTATGAACTCAAGATTCTTTAGACTGGATTGCAATAAAAAAACTATTTTTATATACATCAGGGCATGCAGAGTGCAGCGTCAGTCACATTATGCAATTTCAGACTAGGGTTCACAAACAGAACCGCACCTAAAACACCAAAAGACCAAGTTAAAAGTGAAAAAAGAAGAAGTTTGACTGTTCATGCTCTGTTACATACTGCCATGACCAGTACACATGTACCCAACTAAACCAACTTTGACAACGCTCTACAGATAGTTTACTATATAAACAGTCAGGGGCCTATGCTATACTCACAGAACTCCCATCAATTCAAATTTCAACATGGACCCCAAAAGGCAGGCAATGTTTAAGTTTCAACTGTTTACTTGAACGTGAATGCCCTCCATGCTTATTGTGAGTTATGAAACCAACTTGAGGAAGCCAAAGACATACATGTCAAATACACGGAAATGGTAAATAACAATACAACAAAAATTTGTCCAACACCACAGACTCAAATTGTCACGTTCGCATCGTCAAAACGTTTTCTATTTGAGGTAAAAAGCTGATCACTTCCCAAAATCCAGGGTCCAAATTCCTGGTTTTTCTATACAGCTATTGCCAGAGACACTCAAGACTTAGGGAAGGGCACCTAACACTTTGCAAATTGGAAAACTGATGATAGGCATTTCTACACAATAAGCCAAGCCCATATGGCTCACTGCCATGTTTTTCAATGTCTCAATAATACTCCAAAGTAAAGAGCTCTACCAGGGGAAAAAGTAATGAAGAGATGATAAGGCTGGGAGTCCTCACTAAGGTATTCCCTATTTTCTTGGGTGGGGTCCTTCATAGGCCTCAGCATAGAACATTGATGACAAAGCACCCTTAACCTCATTCACTATTTAAGTACAACTTGACATATAGCCCAAAACTAACTCAGATGTAATAACAGATCTAAAATAACTTGTTATGTGTTTATTTACCAGATATTAATACTTCCATAACTATTTTCAGCTCCAACAAACACTCATTAATGTCAACAAAATAGCGTCCCGGTTGAAGAAGTACCAGAAAATCACACAACTTTGTCAGCATGACATTAGTTTAGTGGCAGTTATATACTTTCATAGTCATACAACACCTTGAACACAGAATGAACAAGGCGTACGTTGTTATCTAGCACAACAAGACCTTAACCAGGAACTTTAAATAAATTTAACAGTATGTCACCAAAGTGAACTTAAATAAAGTAAGGGGACTCAGGGCATAGACCTTAAGTCCTTGAAATTGCAAGTACTGATCTGTTGACTTAAGTTATGAAAACATATCCATTGTTCAAATAGTAAGAGTACAACAGTTTTATAAGAGACAAGCTCCAGTTCATGACTTTGACAGTATCAACATTAGGAGTGGCCGTACAGTCTCTCAGTTCATTCGTCTTGTTTGTTTATATGCTGTCAACCTGCGTCTGGGGCAAAAGCTACTTGAGCATTCTACCATAACAATTGAAAATACTACGAGAAACTTCAGAGAAACGTGATACTACCTTTCGAGAAGTATGCAACTGTGAATGATTCAACAAAATTAATGTACCTTGTACTCTGGTACTATGTGAGCCTGAAATATCAAACTCATAAAAGTGCCTATGTGTCCCCTTTTCCCATCCAAACATTCAATTGTGACGTTGGGTCCAACATGTTCGAGTAGATTCTGCCAAAACTACAAGAAATACCTGGTTGAGAAAGGACAACTGGATTCCAGATCTGTATCCCATAACACCGTGGAACCTCACAATTAAGACCACTCCATGGGACCAGTCAAAATGGTCTTAATATCGAGGTGGTCTTAATATCGAGGTGGTCTTTAGGTGAGGTTCAACTGTATGCTATTGAACAGGAGAAAAAGTTACGATAGGCAAACCTGAGTAAACCAGCTCATAATAAGGCAAATTCTCCAAATCATGAACTCATTATGTACTAATTGATGGCCAAATGCTGATTGATGTATTCAATCAAACAAGGTTGACACTCATCCTTGGCATATTAAATACATATTCAATGGTGCATAGAATTGAATGAAAGAGTAATATGCAAGACTTGCCCCGATGGATGGATGGATGGATGATTGGGGCTTTACGTCCTGTATTGATGCACTCGGTAGGCTAATTAGGACAGACATGACTTGCCCCGATCACCTGCATACTGATTAGAGTTGTAACAGCTAGAAAGAACTAAATTACAAACAAACTTCAACCCACCTATATTCGTACTGTCAAGCCCCATGATAATCCTCATGGACGTGATGACTTGTTGTGCCACTGGGGCAGGCATGCTGGTTGCGTAACAGGCACTGTGCGATCTCTGCCGAACATGATCCACTAGTTCCTGTAAGGGAGATCCCAATGATTACATTCATTGAATTTTATATTCTTCATTCAGATTCTACATTACGAAATGACACAATACTGTATTTGCCAGCCAAAGGGATACATGTGCCAGTCGTATAAGTAAATTAATTAAGTTCAAAGAGAGGTGAAGGGAATCGATTTTTACACATACTACTGTCTCCAATACCCCCAATTTTAGAGTGTAGGCTTGAAGGAATGGCCTTTCCAGAGTCCCCACCCTTAAATATGCCTCAGGCAAGCCATAGGCTTTAAGGTGCATGGTACAGAAAACTTTCTCTGGACAGTTACACTTATATAAATTCTGTGTGATTTGAAGACTTGAGTTAAAAGTTCAAATCTAGACAATGTTCACTCACTGGATTCCATCTCATATCTTATATTAGACTCCCAGCATACAATAATTATTGTAAACTTCCTCTGGACAGCTACACTTATATAAATTTTGTGTGACTTGAACATTCAAGTTTAAATTTCAAATCTAGACAATGTTCACATAACCGGAATACTTCTTTATCTTATATTAGACTCCCAGTCTACAATTGTAACCAGCCCAGTCCATATCACATGCCACATGGACCAATAAATCTCTTAAGAATAAACCTATCTTACTCGTGTTCCAGCAATGTATCCTCCAACTGCTCCAAAGCTTTTGGTAAAAGTTCCCATCATGACATCCACATCTTTCGAGTCCAAACCAAAGTAATCCACGACCCCTCGGCCATTGGGCCCCAAGGCTCCTATGCTGTGTGCTTCGTCCAGATATAAATATGCTTTGTACTTTTTCTTGAGGGCAATCACTTCAGGCAATCTCACAATTGATCCCTCCATGCTGGAAAAGAAAGCAATTCATGAAATGAGGTAATGTTGAATCAGTTCAGAAATCAAAATGTGAGTCAGAGACTCGCATAGGCCTATTTCAACATGAGCTCCAAGTGAGGGAGTACATGTACTACATGTGTTACTAATATTTTAAATTCAAAATAATAAAATATTGCCTTTTAGACGGACAAAATTTAATGAACAATAGCCATACACAAGGGTTGATGGATGGATGGATGGATGTTTGGGGCTTTACGTCCTGTACTTGGTAGGCTAATTAGGACAGTACACAACTGTCACAGCCTTTATAATGTCATGAACTATCCAAGAACTTCTACAGCAGATTATTTTAAAGCAAATTTCTGGCAAATTAAAATTGTTATATTACCTGTAAATGCCCTCCACAACAATCATGATTTTCTTCCAGGGACGGTATGTTCGAGGCTGGCCATAGACCACGGCATCTTTTAATTTATTTTCAAGGTCGTTCATGTCTGAAAGGAAGACAAATTTATTTAGCCTTCATTTAGATATGAAAAAGAGATGGCAGAATTACACTTTTGAAAATGACACAGTTAACAAGGTGATTTAGAATTCTTAGTATTGACATGGTAACAAAAGATAGTTCCAGGGTGAACCATTTGCAGATTATACTACTAGTGAGGATTAAACAACTACAGCTTTTCCTTTCTTTGAAATTACAGTGCCAGGGATGGATCCAGGATTTTTTTAAATGGGGGCAGAGCAATAACATTGGAGTCTACGAATGCCACGATCGCCTTCCCTGGATTCACTATGACTTAGGGCTATTTTGTGTCCGAAAACTGACAATCATTGGGTAAAACAGTTAATCATTGGGTAAAACGGTCATTCATTGTGCACCAGCAACATGGAAATAAATAACAAGGCTTAGAGGCAATATCCTGATATTACAGTGCATTTCCTAGGACCAAAATTCAAATAGCCACAAAGCCCACTTTCAGTGGAATGTATGCATGTGTGGCTAATTTGCATGCAAATATATGGAATTTTCATAAGCCACATGGAGGATGCATTAGCCAATGCCAATGTGGCTAATGGCTAGGAAAAGCACTGTATTACTCACAAGCTTTAGAAATGTATCCATTTTTTATTTATTTATTTCATTCATTCAGCCCCCAAAAAAGGGGAAAAGGTAAAACAACAGATTAGTAAATTTTGTATAAACAATAAAACATATTTGTACTCATAATGGAATAAAAAAATACATCACTAAAAAGCTTTTGTCAAAAGATATCTGAAGTCATGGGACTCACCATTATGTTTGAATATGCGAATAGTAGCACCAGAGAGGCGGGAACCAAGGACAAGGGAGGCGTGGTTGAGTTCATCGGACAGAATGAGGCATCCTTTGCTGACCAGGATTGGCATGTTCATGGAATTGGTGGCAAAACCCATGCCAAAGGTCATTGCCGCTTCTGTGCCCACAAATTTGGCCACCAGATCCTCCATCTCTTTGTGAATAGCCAGGTTGCCTGTTAATGGAAAGATTTTGATAAGGTTGGGAAAGCAATCTCTTCAGTAATTGCATCAATCATTGTGAAAGACTTAAAGGCATTGTTTGGTGCCTACATCATGACAGCATCTTGCAAGGCTTACAACTGCGTAAAGCAACACCAAAGACTGGCTTAAATTTTTTGTAAAGGAACTTTCGAAAACACTGCTAATTGCGAAGAGGTATCTCAGGGTCTACATAAATTCAAAATAAATGCATTCTACATAAATTCTTGAAACTTTCTTTTTCTGATAGGTAAACGTAACCAAGAAGACATTTTTTTTAAACATTTCTGAAAGCAGGAAATTTCCTGAAATCTCTCACCACTGATTACACATCTAAGATCACATGAATATATCCAAACATTGTCCAATGCAAGGCTCACTGGCAACAAACATAGTAAGTTTGCTCAAAATCAGAAGAAGCTCCAAGTAAGAATATCAAAGCAGACCAACAATAGGAAAAGGTGAGTATATCCAAAGATGCTCTGATTTACATTATTTTGATTCACTTAGAGCTGGATATCATTTTTGACATTTATAAAATGGAAGCAACTGAAAAAACATTACTTTAAGTATATTGCCCTTCCAACAAAAAAGGACTATTTTTTCACCGCAATGAATTCAAAAGCATTTCAACCTCAATGCACTTTACTCATATCCGCATATTCAAGACCTGATTACTGAACTATTCCCAGTTTGATGGTACAGGTACACATTATGAAAACTCACCAACTTCTTGACGTGAACTAGAAATTCCACTGCCGTATATTTGAATGGCTTTTTCAGAAGCATCTGCACAAGGACCAGAGGTGTCGGCAAACCCAAGGTAGTTGTAGGAACCAAAATTTAAAACTGTGCTCTTTGTGCCAGTGAATCTACAAGTAGAGATAGATACATTAAGTCTCAAATAGGAGCATGTATTATGTATAATGTATGTCTATAAACAGAGATTTTACCTAAGTCAACCAGAGCTGATCGGAGGCTGGATGGTCTCAGAGAACTCTTTTATCAAACCTTTTTGTTGTGAGTAATTGTCTAAATTCTCTACAACATTGAAAGTTGTAGGTGCTCGAATAAGAAGTCTCAGACAAAAAACTCAAAACTTTCTGGATCAGCTCCCGAGCCCCCAATGTTTACATTGCTAGTTGAGTAAATAATCACATTCCAGCATTGGCAGGCAACCACGGTAAAGCCATTAACACACTTTTCAGGCATTTCATTCATAGTAGATATCATCAATCACAGTGATAGAAAGTTTTTATAATCTCAGAGATCTCCGTCAGTCATAGAAATATGTCATAACAAATTAATTAACACTAATTACTAGTAATTAGTGATCACTCATATCTATTACTGATAAAAACAAGTACTTTAATTGCTTAGTCTAATGGGAGACAAGCAAAATCTAGGTCAACAGAATTTCAGTTGATAATTAAAACCTGTTGAATGATAGGAATGAATGACTGTTATCTCTGGTGAGTAAATTAGTTGTAATATTTGGCTATTTTGTATCTATTTTTTACCCTGATCATACTCAAGACAGGATTGCACTTGACCATGCTTTTGTCTGAGATGCATCACTTTTGGGAAGGGCTCGACTTAAGCACATTCTGACAAATTCATCCTCAACATGGTCATCCTTCTGACTTCGATTAGAACATTTTGGAAAACAAATCTGACAGACTGAGACCCTGTCATATCACATCATTTTACACTGACTGTAATAATTACTGGTACACACCTGAAAGTCCAGCCATGGTCAGGGCTCTCTCTGTCCATCAGATCAAATTTTGTAGAAGCCACGCTGCAGATGGGTCTGTTCCAGCAATCTCTGATTCTTCTGTACATGTTACGAGTGTAGAAACTTTCAAAGCTTTGGTAAAGTGGCACCCATCCCTGATAAAGAAAAGAGATGGTTCAAATTAACAAAATGTTTCTATCACTTGGATCATGCATACAACTTACTACATCTTTCAGGGCTTAAACGGACAATATACCTGTATATGGTTAACTTCTTTTTTAACTTTTCAAAAATTCCAAGTGTCCCGATCGCACTTTGTGTAACTAGATTAATTTGGAATCAATTAAAACTTATGACATATGGCATGGCTGCAAGAAACATTAGACAATACAAATTTCAAGAAACAAAATCATTACAATACATTCCGAAGCTTCCCTTCTCCCTTTACATCAAAAACAAATTCCAAGTATTCAAAGTCCAGACATTTCATTTTATAACTCCAAACGGCCCAGTTGATTTAAAGTTTATATAATTAAAACAAGAACCCAGGGGTTCAAAATGGAGGTGGCGGCATTTGTTAAGAACAGAAAATTTATGGACCAATCTAAGCCAAGTTGGTTGGCCTGTAGGGTAATTAGAGAAATGGGGACGGGGCGAAGGGGCAGGACAATCATCTCCTAATTTTTTGCACTCAGCCAATAATTCTTTAGTCTTTGCATGAACTCCTCCAGTGTGACGGATATGCTTTCATTTTAACAACTAAACCATTATTATTTTGGAATTTCAGACAGAAATGACAGAAAATTGGCAAAAATCCTTATTTTTTCTAGTTTTTAGATTTTTAACCGGCCAAAGGCCAGTTATTAGAGGAGGGCTTAAACGGATTTTTTGTGAAATGGGATTCTTGTCCACTTGTCCATGTGTAAATGTGTCCTGTCCATGTCCATGTCCATGTCCACTTTTTCACTTGCCTTGCCCCTCTGAACACAGTGCTGCAACCCAGTGAGCAATGGGGGCCAATGTCAAATATGGACCTGCCCATTATGAATGGGGGATTCAGGTAGCTGTAAGGGGTTACCATGGTTACAGGTGCAATGAACAGCTGCAGCCAGCAGTGGGCCTGTGAGCCTCATTGGAGAAGGTGCCCCTGTGTCAGGATTGCTTATAATTCCAAAGCACTGTGAGAGTCAAACCATTCCAGTACTGGTGTTTTAAAATAATTGTTTAAGCCTAGATGAGGCATGTTTGCTCAGTGGATCATTATGTTTGTATAACACTTGGCATTGTCTACTTCTTCACCAGCTTTCTGTACAGTGCTATGATGTAGTTATGTACCATTGCCAAATTATTCCTGCAAGCAATGTCTATCAACACCCATCCACTAAACTCCACCAAGAGACCAGAGCCTTTCTCAGTCCATTTCTCATTCTGACATATTAATATTTGACAAACTTTATCATTACAGCCTGTAAACTTGATATGCAAAACTTAGTGTTGCTTGCCACAGATTTTGGCACTCTGTGATTTGATTTGATTTGATTTGATTTATTGGTAATTCTCCCGAAGGCAACATGTTTGCCGCTGATGGGAAAATGATCCAAATTTTACAAAGTTGAAAAAAAAATGAAATAAAAATTATTAAAAAATACAAAAAAAATCATAAGATGTTGATATGAGAAAGTTGTACTATTGATTCCAAACGATGTTAATGCGATGTGTGGGGTAATCTTGATTACTTGATTTTTGCTATTATTTCTTGTACTGTCTGACTGTGAGTCATAATAACTGATGAAGTGTCATCTCCCCAAATTTAACGTCCATGGGAAACATAGAGGCTGTTTGATTAGTCAGGATGAAGAGAAGGATTTGTTATGTAACTAATAGAGTAAAACTATCTTGACAAATCATCAATATGATGATTCATGAAGTGCCATTTTCACAGTGCAACAGCCCACTCTGTTTGGATATATGTGGTGTTTTAATTGCAGTCTGCAGAACTGGTTGCAAAAAGACGCTTGCTATCACACATAAACGGACCTGTACAAATTCTGGCGGTTCGGAAAACCAGTTTTTACCGGCCCGCATGCCCTGTGAAAGGTCAGAGCGAGTTGTAAAGGCTGCCTGTATTTCACTTGGATTTATGAAATTTGTTGTAGGGATTCACTTTGGAGTCGCCCTCAAATTTTTTTGGAAAAATTCCAAGATGGCTGCCTAAATGGCCACCATATTTTGAATTGCCCACTGTGACTTTAGTATTTCACTTAGATTTATTAAACTTGGTACAGGGATTCACTTAGGGGTTCCCTCAAAATTTTTTGGAAAAATCCAAGATGGCTGCCAAAATGGCCACCAATGTTTTGAATTGCCCACTGTGACTTTAGTATTTCACTTAGATTTATGCAATTTGATATACGGATTCACTTAAGGGACCCCTCAGAAATGTTTGGAAAAATCCAAGAAGGCTGCCAAAATGGCCACCAATGTTTTGAATTGTCCACTGTGACTTTAGTATTTCACTTAGATTTATGCAATTTGGTATAGGGGTTCACTTAGGGGTTCCCCTAAGAATTTTTCTTAGAAAAATCCAAGATGGTTGCCAAAATGGCCACCATATTTTGAATTGCCCACGGCGACTTTATTATTTGGTTTGGGGATTTGCTTAGGGGTTCCCACATAAATTATGAGAAAATTTCCAATATGACTTACAGTTCTGAAATATGGTATAGGCATTTGCTAAGAGGTTCCCCACAAAGTTTTTATGGCCTGCAGCAAACACTATCAGTCTGGCAATCACTGCTCGATACAAAACAGTCCATGTCATAATATGTAAATAACCCTCTTCATGATTTCAATCCCGAATATACAATCGCCAAAGGCCGGTTTTGAATCCATGGATTCTTGTCATAAAAAAACATAGGGTTAACGTTCAAACTATAGATGTTAAAAGAAAGCTAACAGGAAAATTTCATGGATGTAACTGCAAGATTGACTGAATCATATAGTTAAAAAAAAAATTAGATTTTCACATTTTTGGTGAATTTTTATCAGTCCCTGTTGCTGTTTCTCAGAACATTTAGACTGCCAAAAGGCACATCTCGGGTATTTAATGCTTACTATATATGCAAACTTCAATGACATAAGCACTGTGGCTTTTGAGTTTAGTTCCGGAAAAAAAGAAAAACAATTTTTTCACATTTTTCAGTAATAGTGAGAAAAAGTAATAATGAAGTATTAATGTGATGTGGACTAGACCCAAGTAGGATAAAAGATACAATAATGCACCAATAATAAAAGATATACATGGCATAGTTTTGGCATTACTGCCCAATACACAAGAAAAATATTTTTTCATATTTTTCAATAATTTTGAGAAAAGAAATAATGTCATGTGGACTGGACCCCAAAAAGGCATAACTAGGATAAAAGATACAATAATGTGCCAAAAATAAAAAACATACAAGCCATAGTTCTGGTATTACTGCCCAATACACAAATGGGACACCCATTATATATGAATTCTAGCTAAAGTCACGTCTAAATTACAACATGCCTGCTCTTAATTCCTATACCAGAACCATGCTCTATAATCAAGTTATTTAGCTCAGTTGACCCAAAACGATTCCAAACAAAATGGCCAAGTTATGGCCAAAAGACATTCTGAAAATGCTCAAATTTTGAATTTCCCGCCAAAACTTCCATTCTCTCAATGTGACTCTATAAATGGAGGTGTATACACACCTCCATTAAAAAGGGAAAACTTGTCTGATTACCTCTTTGAGAGGCTCGGCAGCCATAGGGACTTTCTCTATCTGCCATTTCCTGAGAAGGTCCCTCATGTGGCCGAACACGATGAGGATGGCGTAACCTAAGTAGGTCAAGATGGCGACCAGGAGAGGAGTCTCTTCAAACGACTCGAAAAAGGTCGACCGTCCATAGGCACTCGAGTCGCCTTTTCCGTATTCTTCATGTTCATGGTGGGAGAAACCATTTTTCTGAAAAATTTCAAATGATATGTTATTAGATATTTGCTAAGTGAGACAAAGTTACAAGATCAACATCAACATGATTAATTAGAACTCAAGTGCAGCAATACATTTATATAATTTTAGCCACATGAAAACCGGTATAGGACAGAGCCAATATCAGAAACCCAGTCTCTTCATCTATAGGGTATTTCTTTATGTTGTCACCAAAACCAAGTAAACATGTGGCCAACGTATACATTGACTATTAACTTTTTTAATCCGATTTACTGCTATCTATACCAGACATTTGTCAAGATCTAAACTCATACAATACAATTAGTCAATTACATGTCATAATTTATTGATTAAACACAATTTCATACAAAGCATTATTACACATATCAAACAAGACCAAATGACTCTTCTGCAAACTTAATTCCAATCCAAGGACAATATTAATTGTCTGCACACAGTTTACTGAGGCATGATAAAGTTATAAATGCATGTAGTTGTAGTGATATTGAACTGACTGCCAGCGACTGGGTCGTCTTACTCTGGCACTTTGAAATAACATGAACAATATAATAAAGTGACTGAGCTATCGAATTAAAGGAAGACTAAATGAGAGCGGAGATAATTTTTTATAAAGAGTGGTGTCCACAACAAGTTGCACATTTATTTACCCCAGTTGAGGGATATTTTCCTTGCCCAGCTCAGACACCAAACACATGATACATGGGGTTGCCAATTGCAGTTGGAATCCTTAGATTCTAATGACATCCAGCTGGGATGTTGTTCATGAAGATCTCTTACTTTTCTATCCAAACAAAAGTATTCTGAGGAATGAGGCACACTATTACTGCCCTTAGCAGTGCTGTTAGAAACTAGAAAGTTGCTACATGTAAATGTTATACACATGAACATATTCATGACATGGGCCAAATAGAAATATGTAAGACACTGTACTACTGCTGTAGTAAGGTATCACAATTCAAGAAATACTATACTTTTTGGTAAGCATCCAGCCTATTCACTACGGTAGTAAATAGGTACACTAGCACTAAAAAGATCAATCAAACACACATGTTTATCTACAATATGCCTCAAGAGTCGGTCATTAGATAGTAAAGATCTATAATTTAGCCCTGATAGTTTAAGTTGATCAATAGTAAATTTAAAAGATATAACAGTACAACTTAATATTTGTATAGGCAATGTTACATAACTGCTTTTCCCTTCTATACATGCCTCAACTGTCATGCCACGCCAGAGTTAACCAAGCAACTCATTCTGACCAACATTCCTTTCAGTCTGTTAACTCTGTTAATATGGTTAAGGGTTTATATTACAAATACTGAGCAACTCAAGTTATACAACAGTCAAAGACACCAGACAGTCACTCAGATTATTAAGTCAGTCTACTTTTATGAAACTATAATCACTAACTTGCCTGCTTAATTAAGTTAATAGTATGGTTATATTAAGGATGCTTAACTTACAGCTTAAGTTTTTAAGAACAAGCCTGAACACTAGGGTTTTTTGGCTGTCCAAAAATATGGGGAAGTTCAAAATATCTATTCTACACGAGTGTCTAATAGCTGAATAGAGAAACACCGGTTAGCCTCTTATAAATATTCGATCATGTCTGTCATTATACAGGTGGATCGGTGAAATATTGTTTTAAACCTGATATATACCACACCAAATTGATCAAACAGGTGTGAAAATATCACCTGTATTTCGCAGATGAACAAATTTCGGCCTACTTTGGATCAATACATTAGTTACATAACACACAAAACACCCACATTCTATATTGATTATTGAAGTCTGAAAGAACTAATTTTAAAAATAAATTCCATGAATAGGCTATATATATATGTCTCGGAGGTATATATGGAAGATTATGTTTTATTAATTCTTGAAAATACTACTGTACACAACTCTCAAGTTCCACAAACATTTGAACAGAGAAAGTTCTCTAGATGGTAAATAAGGAAATTTGAATAAAACCAACAGAACATGAATGGAGTCAATTTGAAAAAAATAACAAAATATTTTGATGACAAAGTCGGAAAGTGGACTGGATTAATTCTTATCTTATATATTGTGTGACTATGAGGTATCAACAGGTATGATTGATCTAATTGTGGGATTAGACTCATTGATAACTGATTTTCTAAGTTACTACGCCGTGGGACACCACCGTACATTGTAAGATTACTAGATTTCTGGTACTCTAACCAAAGAATGTGTGTTCGCTGGTCAGGTGTTTTGTCAGACTCATTTGGTACGACAAATGGTGTGAGACAGGGTGGAATTCTATCCCCATTCCTGTTTAATATTTTTATGAATGACTTATCTGTATGTTTAAATGATTGTAATACTGGTTGTGTGGTAGGTAAAATTATCATTAATCATGTTATGTATGCTGATGACCTTGTGGTCTTCTCACCCTGTGAAGATGGCTTACATGATCTTATAAAGATTTGTGAAGACTATGGTTGTACCCATGATATTATATTTAATTCTAGAAAGAGTGCTATTTTGGTTTTCAAAAACCAGTTCCTTCAGCGATCTGTTGAAAGAGAATTTGTATTTAATTTAAATGGTAATGCTATTCCTGTGGTCCATCAGTTTAAGTATCTAGGACACTGGATAAGTGATGATCAGAGAGATGATAGTGACCTGCTACGTCAGTGTCGTATGTTGTATGCTCAGTGTAACTTGTTAAAACATCGATTTCACATGTGCACAAAACCTGTAAAACTATTATTGTTCAAAACTTTTTGTTATTCCTTATATACTCCATCACTTTGGTGGAACTTTAGACAGTGTGCCTACAGAAAGGTCAAAGTGGCGTATAATGATGCTCTGAGATTATTGTTAGGTGTTCCTAGGCATCATAGTGCCAGTCAGCTATGTGTCACAAACAATGTTTACACTTTTGATGGTTTATTACGACATATTCTGTTTAAATTTGTAACTAGGCTTTCTCTGTGTAAGAATGCTTTAATATTACAATTGCTCAAATCCGATGTATATTGGTTATCGAGAATCCGAAAATACTGGATCTCATGCCTTCATACTAATAGTTAGGCTGATGATGTATACTCTTTTATATTATTGTAATTATAGTTCCGTATTCCTGTAGATTCCAGTAGATGTTATTATGGACCAAAGTCATGTCATGTACTATGCGTCTGCCAATAAAGTTTTGAATTGAATTGAATTGATAAAATAGTGTTATCATAGGGATGACTCACACCCACTCAAAACAAGCATGTTGTCAGAAATCTGATGATAAATCATAATATGGATCAAAATCAGAATATTGGGATAGGTCAGGACTAAGGAAAGTACCGCGTATGTACAATACATGTTTGAACTAGTTGAGTGCATTAATTACTACACCTGTCAAAGCATTTATGCAAATACACAGTTGAAAATAGATGATTAGAATTTAGATCCTAACATCAATACTATGCTAATTATGTCACCAAACTATGTTAAGCCTGACATTACCACTATGGTGAGGGTAACGAGTGAATTGAGCATTGGTTTGGAATGTCATTGAAATACTATGACAGCAAAAGCATGATATAACTTTCTAGACCAAACAGACACGCCCCTCCCACCTCTGGCTCCACGCGCCCCAGATTCATTCAGCAAAATTTCAGGGGGTTAGGGCGTGCACCTGTAGACATCACTGTAAGGTGCTCTACCTGAATTAGACACATATGTTTGGATCAATAGAGGTATCCTGTAGATTAAAATGAATGAAAAGATATCGGTAAAAGTTAGATTGGTAGCATTGGCATGCATTTTGGTGGGAAAGGCATGTCAGCAATCTGTGAGTCACGCCTTGTAAACACACAAGAAATTGAGTTGCTAAGGAGGAAAGATCACACGAAAACACCACAATTCCACAAAATAGACAGCACAAACAGATGCTACAAACCTTATGTGATGTTCCATTTACTCCATTGTGTTTACCATTCCTTAAAACTGTTGTTTTTAGCCCATTTAAGTCCCTCTGATGAGGGGTCTGAGTTATCTCCCCGGGTGCCATCTTTTGCAGGGAAGAATTTCTGTAGTTTCTGTCAAGTGTCGCTTTATTGGTCACGCCTGACCGTCCTTTCAGCCAACCACAGGCCGCCTAACAAATATCATGTTCAAGCGACCTCTAGGAATAAAATAATTTTTACAGCGCCCCCATCAGTGATCTGATCTCTATCCATGGATTGGGCGGATCCCATTGGCTGCTACGTAACGTCACGAGCTGGCCAGGGGACGCCATGTTACTGGGAATCAGTCAACGTCAACAAAGGCACATGGCTTGATTTAGCCTGCTTTCGTGACTGTTTAGGTTGTAGCTTCCTCCAAATCTCCCCTAATCCAATAAAACAAAGTACAGAGGTATCCCACTCTTTAAGAGTCATTGTCAGAGAAAACTGCAGATTTGGTGGCGCGGGGGGGTCAGCGGATCTTGATGAAATTCGGTGGACTGAATACTTATATTGAAAAACTAAATTACCCCAAAGGATTTTTTTCCACATGCATTTCCCTCTGAGCTGGAGCTATTTGAATAAATTGAGCAAATGACGGCCAATCGACAAAATTCAACTTTTTAGCATCCTGAAATTTAGACATTTCCGCTCTTCAATTTTTCGCAAAGTATCTAAGTTATGGCAATAATGTTTTACCCGTGGCAAGACTAATACTTGGAGATACTTCTGTATAAATTTCATCTCATTTGGGTTTTTCACTGAAGTTGCAGCGGACGCTGAAACGGGGTCCTTTTCTCAAAATTGCCAATTTGCTGCATGCTCGGAAATAGGCAAAATGTAACTGCATATTGCTAACTTGAGCATCCGGTAATCTGGTATAACTGTGGTAAAATATAGGCCTTGTCAACCAATTTCCAAAAATAAAACCGTGGTGCACTCTGTAAACTTTTTTTTTACACCATCTTGAAAATGGGGTGTTTCCAAATTTTCCAAAAAACATGAAATTTTAACATTTTGTCCATTTTTGTTGTCCATTTTTTCTCAAAGTAAAAAATCTCTGTTATTTATTTTTTGCACATGGCATGACGTGTGCTTTGGGATACCCTAACAAACAATTCAGCTTATTTAATGTTTTGGTTAAATCTGCAGTAGCCACTGAGCAGTGTTACTTTTCTCAAAATTGTCAAATTTCCAAATGTCTGCAAATCGGCAAAATATAACTGCATATAGCTCACTTGAGCGTGCTTTCATGGATAATCTAGTATAACTGTGTTGATATATTAGATGTATCAACCGATTTCCAAAAATAAAACAGTGGTGCACTGTGTAAACTTTTTATTCAAAGCATCTTGAATACTGTGTGTTTCCACATTTTCAAAAAAATATTAGATTTTAACATTTGGCCATTTCAGCGAAATATAACAGCATATAGCCGACTTGAACTTCCCTTCATGGCTAATCTGGTATAACTATGTTGAAATATAAGACGCATCAACCGATTTCCAAAAATAAAACAGTGGTGCACATTGTAAACTTCTTATTCACATCATCTTGAATATCGGGTGTTTCTGTATTTTCAAAAAAAAACATTAAATTTCAATATTTGGCCATTTCAGCGAAATATAACTGCATACTTCTAACTTGAGCATCCATTCATGGGTTATCTGGTATAACTGTGTTGAAAAAGAAGATGTGTCAACCAATTTCCAAAAATAAAACAATGGTGCACTCTGTAAACTTTTTATTCACACCATCTTGAATAATGGGTGTTTCCGCATTTTCAAAAAAATATTAAATTTTAGCATTTGGCCATTTCAGCAAAATATAACAGCATATAGCTGACTTGAACATCCCTTCATGGCTAATCTGGTATAACTATGTTGAAATATAAGATGTATCAACCAATTTCCAAAAATAAAACAATGGTGCACTCTGTAAACTTTTTATTCACATCATCTTGAATATTGGGTGTTTCAGCATTTTCAATAAAACGTTAAATTTCAATATTTGGCCATTTCAGCTAAATATAAACTGCATACAGCTAACTTGAGCATCCATTCATGGGTTATCTGGTATAATTGTGTTGAAATAAAAGATGAATCAACCAATTTCCAAAAATAAAAAATGGTGCACTCTGTAAATTTTGTATGCACAGTGCCTTGGAAATAGTGTGTTTGGGCATTTTTAAAAAAAGCACAAAATATCTTCAAAATTTTTTCTAAACATTTTCGTAGTTCACTATTTTCAAAGTAACTAAACCATGGGTTATGTGTTTTTCCCAATTGCAAGACTTACATTTATTGTGACATCTGCAGTAGGTACTGAATACTCGTATAGACAGCTAAAGTGCTGTGCCAGTCATGTCATCCATGTCCAAGTGTAATCACATTAAAGCAGAATTGAACACATTCACTGGGTAATCCAGTGAATCTGTGTTAAATTATAAATATAATAATAAAGACATATTATAAATATATGAAGTCATATCAACTATTTTGAAATTGGAAGCTGTAGTGCACTCACTATTCACAATTTTGAAATGGGGTTGGTCACAGATTTTTTAACATCACATGAAATTTCATGTTTTTGCCCATTTTTCGTTTGCTGACATTCCTCAGGACAAAAACGTTTTTTGCCAATTGACTTGGAGACACCTTTGGACATAACCTAGTATAAAATCAGGGAATGCTGAATAGAGAAATATGTTTCACATAATGTTTTGATAAATAGCTGTGTATTCACCAAAACGGGCTGAAAATCATCATTTGTGAATATATATATATATGACTATATGTGTATGTCCAATATTTAAAATCCATCATTCTGCTGGCACTGGGATATTTCCAACTGCAAGATTTGGTGCAAGAATTAAAATTTCACAAATTAATCTTTTAATGTATTTATGATCAGTATTTAAAATCCATCCTTGTGCAGGCACTGGGAAATTTCCACAACAGTAACCTCAACCAAACTGAGAGTGAGGCTCTGTAACATCACTATAGCAACCCCTTTTTTCCACCCATCTCCTTAGGTTACCTTTTTAAGAAAAGGTAACAAATACATTTTTATCATAATAATAATTTATTCTATAAAGTGATTTTTATGGCATCTTACTGCTTCATAGGTGAGCGACAAAGCAAAGGGATACCATAATACTAACCTAACAGTGCACCAAAATAAAGTCTTAGGGGTCACCAATATGATGACAGTCAGACAAGGGTCTGGATTTTACTCCCTGGAACAAACTGGTTTTTCTCACAAAAAGTGACGACAAACTTTTTTTTTATAACCCAGTGACAAACATTTTAATCGTAATTGTAACATTACAGTTTCCCAGCTACAGATTGAAGCTAATATTTTCTTTTTTTCATGTGCAAAACAAATGTTACAGCCGAAAGGTCTACATGCCCGATTTGCAAATCGGGCTGCTTTTTGCATGCCAGACACTAAAATAGGTCTTTGTCACAATATCTACTGCTTTGCCAATATCCCTCACGAAATATCCAAAAAGTGCAACCAAGACACATTTTCTACTGAACTTTTCCAAAAGTTCTAATGTGCTATTTTAGAAACTTTGTCATAGTATATTGACAGCCATATCTGCTACATCAAATAGTGACCAAATAGTGTCTCATGGCTAGGAACTATTTGGACACTATTTGTTAGAACTTTGGGCCGTCATGCACTGCCAACTCTTCTACTGCACAAGAGGGCATTCTATCGTATATGAAGTGCATACATGCCAGGGCCTCTGAAGTAGAAGCCCCCTCTACTGGATATATTGGAACGAAAAATAGGACCCGGAGAATAATTGGCAGCTGCCAAAGCTCCATACGGTCTGCCAAAGCTCCATACGGCCAGCCAAAGCTTAAGATGGAATATCATCTGATGAAATAGGGTCTGATGAAATATCCAAATAGCATCTTGGGGGATATTTGACCTTTTCAAATATCCTCATAGTGCTATTTGGAATATCCAAAGTCTTTTGAAAAGCACTTTTGGATATTAGACACAATGGCAGTAGAGACATTGTCACCAGCAACAAACTTTTTTTTTCAGTGAATCTTATAAATATACAAAGCATTTGACATTTTCCGTATTTTCTGTATTAAAAGCACGCCACTTGATAAAATTTTAATCAAAATTCCATCATCAAAAATTGGACTTACCTGAAGTTTTTAATGCAAAAAACTATAATTCGCCATCTCATTGTTACATCTGCCCACCAGGCATGTAATGCTAAGAATAGGGTACCTAAGTAAAACGTTTTGACTTCTTACGGAGTCAAGTATGATAAATCCTAACAGGACGGGTTTACCAGCAGGGTTGACAGATTTAGGTGCACTAACTTTCAATTTTTGTTCATAGTTTCCGCAACACCGTATGAATAGTTTTCTTTTTGGCATGAAATTATAGAAGGAATGTGCCCATCCAATGGACTAAATAATATTTTGTACCTATTCCAATTTTCCAGGAAATACAGCTTTATCCAAAATTGGATGGATTTACCCTCCTTGGCTCTAGTATTGTCAGGCGGAATTATGCAGAAAAACATTGACTTCACATGTGTCAGATGCTGTTTTCCCATGGAAATAGTTGTCCTACAGGGCGAAACCTATATCAACTTGTACAAAATTGAATTTACAACATTATTGCATTACTTTTAAAAAAGTTGCTGCACCCTAAATTTATCGTGCTGCTGTGGCAGTACTACATGTGTTATATTTTCAAGCAATTTAAGTAGAAATAGGATGGAATGGAAATTCAACCCTACTCTGCTGATACCTTGTCACCAATGCCTAAGAATGATATTTCATTTACTTATAAATAGTTAGACATGGTCTTATTTTTACACCTGAGTGCTTTCATATATAGCTTTGTATACAGAGCTAATCCTGCATTCAGAAATTGAGCTCTAACCACAACATGATACATGATAATTATATTTGTGCATTTTCACTCATTTTTCCGACTTTTGTTCACAAAAACCTCCCTCAAATCAGATTTATTACTCAGAAAATTATGCCATGTTAAGACAAATATCCAGAATATTGTTTTCAACAACTTCTGAAACTTTGAAAATGATCAGATAATTGAGAGCTGAATTATTAAGCTAAAAACAGATTCCATTTTGTTATAGTTACTCTCATAATCTCTGCCCAGCAGGATGACGTCACATTTCAGCAGCATCTGAAAATTGTGATGCCTGGCCAACTTTGAGGGTTCTGTAAGACCATTTATATTCCCACAATTGGCTCCTATATACCCTCATTGTAAAGGCGATGTTTTCTGGTATTTTCCAGGACTATAGACTTTCATTTCAAATCATTTTCCCTGTATTGGTAATTTGTTAAATTTATGGTACTTTTGCATTTCATGAAAACAAGGTTTACTTATTCACATCTCACAAATTGGTTTATGAATTGCACCACGATTTTATTTTTGCATTTTGATGTACTAAAGTAGCTCTATTCACCAGTATATCAACTTTTTTATGAGAGGGATGCTCAAGCCAGTAATATTGAATCAAAGGTGAGCTATTTCCCTTTTTTACCACAAAACTAAAAAAACGGGATTTTAGCATATTTCAAAGTGGAATAAAATGAAACCTGCAAGAGATATAGCAAAAGTGAAAAGCTATACGTAAAGTACAACTCCTAAATGTAATTTACCTAAAATTTCAACCTTCTATGTTTAATAGCTTGGCCGTTGGGAATTTTCAAACATTACCTAAATTTCAAAGCTGAAAAGTGCAAATCGGCCAGAATCGGTCCAAATCGTCAATCTGGGTTGCCATGGCAACCAGGTGATATATTAAGAAAATGACCGTACCATGGAATTTAGTTACCTATAGGGGTAAAATGAGCCAAGTATCGCGGAATTTGGTCGACCACCCCGTGCCACTTTTTTCTCAAAATCTGCAGTTTTCTCTGACAATGACTCTTAATAGCTATATCAAAAACTACTTAATCAGACCGGGGCCGCCGCTCATTTCAGCCGCCGCCGGCCGTTTTTGACCCTGTCAATCAAGATTACACTGCTGTCAATGCAGTGTCAGTGTGCAGTCACAGCTGCTCACCCTTGAAACCTCAATCTCAGGCAATCTTAATGGCAATCAAAGCCAAACTAGCTCAAAATGGACTTGACACTTCACTGCATGAATTATTAAAGTGCAATCCACATCTGTACCTACACAAAGAACACTCAATCAAGTGTTGTTTTCCTAATTAATTACAATCAACAGGCTTTTTAGAACCCTACCTGGATGGAATGGACTTTTTTAATAGCCCTAATATGCAATTGCCCAATATAATGTCCTGTATATATACCCAAGTAAATATAATTCTTTTTTTTTTCAATCTAACTCAATTAATTGTTCCTGTGTATAGGCCAAGGAAAATCATTTTATAGGCCGCTACTGGCATATTATTTCTACTTTAGGCCACTTGGTCAGTGGCTCAACTACTATGGGGCAAATCTAGGGCTGTCCTAGGACCCCCAGCCCCCAAAGCTCCCCAAGAATTTAAAATAAAAATATAAAATTCTGCTGGAAGGATATGCGAGCGGCAGGGGCGGTCGGATGAAAAAAGGGCAGATCAAATTCAAATAAGAGTGTCAATAATAATTTTAATCTATGCCAAGTGATTTGTGCCTAAAATTAGTAACAAGGCCTGACAAGGTTTTTTTTAGATCAAAAGGGCACACCTTGCCCCCCTTGACAATTAAGGGCAGGAGGGGCAAGTGCCCTCCCTGTCCCCCTGTTCCGGTACCCGGGGGTGCAGGCCTGGGGGTAAGGCATCGGTAGTTGCAGATGGGGGCCCCGTACAGTCCTGATCGTAGGGGCCCTGCCGGCTAAAGCTAAGGGCCCGACCAGACGATAGTTGGGGGTGGGGCCATGGACTTTACCCCCCGGGACAAACTTTTTTACTTTTTTTTTTTTGCAGCGCGTCGACGAACAATTTTTTTCGCATGCGCACTCGCGACAAACTTTTTTTATTGGAATTTTAAACTTACGGTATCCTAGCTACAGGTGGAAACAAACTTTTTTTTTTCCATGTGCTGAAGAAACTTTTTTTTCAGTGTCAAGTGGGAAACAATCTTTTTTTTTCACCAAATATCCATAGCCCCCCCCCCCCCAAAGATCATCTGGTCGGCCCCTAAGCCCCTGCACTTGATCAGCGGGCAGGGCCGTAGCCTGCAGTCGGGCATTGAATTTGGAAAAAAAGATCTGAAAAATTTGGGCAGAAAACTCCATTGACCCAATGATGGACCTCCCCCCTTCCTAAAAAAAAGATCGCCTCTTGCTCCTGTAGAGCCTCCCTCCCTCCTAGAATTTGGCCAAGAATGGCGCATTACACAAAATTTGAAATTTTCCGGGCTTCTACGGGTTATCACTTATGGGTGACTCTGGACCCTCTTCCAAGGGCTATAAATCATAATCTTTCCATGCAAGGAGATGGAGCAAATAAATGTCACCAGCCCCAACTGAAGGACCATTTGGCTTTTGTGACTGGGGGGAGAAGGAAGTTGCCAAAAAACTTGAAACACAAATTACACAATCGAAAAGTATAAAACTTCTCCCCTCAGTCATTAGCCTATTGTAAACGGTCCATTAGGCCACACCAAATAAATTTTATGGATGACGGATTTTTGGGGGGAAAAAGTGGAGCGAGCGAGCGAATTTTTAATTTAAATTTTTTTCTAAATTTATTTTTGACAAGGTTTGAAATGGAAGCGAGCGAATATATTTTTTAAAATATTATTTTTTATTCGCAGAAAGCCATAGATTTTGGGCGAGCGAAAAATTAAAAAGATTTTCATATAGCTTAACTCTTTCCCGCCTCAATTGCATTAATGTTGTTACACAAACAGATGAACAAAATCCAAGCTGGATGTCGTGGGACGAGATAATAACAAGACGGCCCCTTGTATCAGTGTTAGAACAGTCTGAATTACAATCAAGATTATTTAGTTGCCATCCTAACGAAATATACTTCAAAAGCCCTGGAATAATAATCTGCAACATGCTTCCAATTCGAAACAATTATGCAGGTTAGAAGCGCAAATTTTAATGCATACACATGTGAAAAATAATAGTTTAAAAGCAATGTATTTATATGGTCAAGGCAGAAACTAACAGAACTAAAAACATTTTAAAATTGACACATGTTGTGGCTCAGTCCAGTCTGACTATGTGACTCCCTTGCCTTACACAGTAATACATCGAATGGGATTCTGGACTCATTTCCAAGGGATATCAGCCAGAATAATTTTGAGGGGCATGAATAACATAAATTTCAATTTATCGCTCACTAAAATATGATACATAGTCATAGTCCATAAATTAATGTGGTAGGCAGGCTGACATCTCTTGAGATATATGCCATAGATATGCAATGAAAAATAGATAGATAGATAGATAGATAGATAGATAGATAGATAGATAGATAGA
Source organism: Platynereis dumerilii (assembly GCA_026936325.1). Classification (NCBI taxonomy): domain Eukaryota; kingdom Metazoa; phylum Annelida; class Polychaeta; order Phyllodocida; family Nereididae; genus Platynereis; species Platynereis dumerilii. The sequence goes on from JAPTHN010000007.1 coordinate 39,771,100, forward strand.
TAGATAGATAGATAGATAGATAGATATAGGCATTATGCAATTTGGGGGTCTCTTAAAGGCTAAAGCAGTCTCTTTCAAATGGCATCACAGAACATAGAAATATAGATCTATGTAGAGATAAATACCTAGATATATATATATAGGCCTATATACTATAACATACATAGATTAACACATAGAATATACTATTATAGCATCCCAGATAAATAAGACAATGGATAGGTCAATAAAACAAAGAAAGAGACGCAGACTGGGAGGCCTTCACAGAATAAAAGTGCCAAATTAAATTAAGTTTTTAATGGATTTTCTTGTTTTAAATGTCCTTAATTACAACAAAAACTAACCATATAGCTACTAATCAATTACAGGGACACGGGGAATTCTCTAAGCTTTCTAAAATGGGGTCTGCCATGTTTGAATAGTTGTCGATCTGTGATTATCAATCTGAGGGATTTAATTTTTTTTTGCCAGACTCTTGTGATCCATGCGGGCGCAAAATTAATTTTGAAATTAATATTAATTTCAATTTCCCGATTTTAGAGGCGGCGATTCCGTCATCCATAAAATTATTTTGGTGTGGCCTTACCTCAATTTTTTTAATCAGCATTTTTTATTAAGTGAACAAATAGGCCTAGACATATATCCAATATGAATTTGATGAAGCCATGGATTACGGACTCTGAACTTACACCTTTTTCAAATAGGTGGAGACCCTTTTGCATGGCTAATTGCCCACCATGTCCGAAACGCAGATGCCTTCGTCTTGAAATCCTCCCGACATCTATGCATACTTTGCCCAAACATATTTGAAGGTGTGAGCGACATTTCTCCGAATTTCAAGATCTAGATTAATACCATTTGATTTCAAGAGAAATCACCTGGAAACCACAGATTTTCAATAAAGTTTAATTGATCATCTGCCCGAATATTTCAACGTTTTTGCCCTCATCTTAGCATCAAGACATAATTGCTTGTAACCATCAAGCTTCAAAATTGCTTATACCCGAGACCCATAACAGAACTGCCGTCCATATCACTTGAATTTCAAGGAACTCCTTACTGCTATCTTATTCAAAAGTGATATTTTCCTTTACAGCCCTTAGGGATTTCAAATTACTTCCTAAACAAAAGACAACAGGCAGACATGTATTTATGCTTATGCAAAAGATAAAACAAAACATGCCATGCATGGGTTCTTAAAAACTAAAAATGTTTATTTATCCAAAACCACACATTGTACAGAACAATCTTAAACAAATCATTGCAAGATTATGTATATTATCATACATCTTAAAATATATGAAATAGTAGCAATCTTATTTTGTTCATCAGCTTTTCACATTTGGGCCATCATTGCATCTTATGCCCAAGTAGTTGTGCATTTGGTGGTCTTATTTACATATTTATACATCTTCCATTTAAAAAAAAAATTTATGACAAACTCTTTTTTTACGTTTGCCAAATAGAACACAAAAACTAATAAAATATGCTCATAATGTGCTTCTTGGGGCTCTTTTAAAATGGTCTGAGAAAGATAAGGCTGTATCACGTATCCACAAAAAAGTGAAAAATTAAAGTGAAAATATTGATTTGCACACCATTTTCCTTTCTTATCCTCTACCACTGGAATATTTGGTAAATTAGCATAATTCTGTACATATCACATCATTATGATACATATTCTTATTAAATTGAAAGTGTCAATTTAACCCAGAAAGTAGAAATTGACAAAAAAGAAATATACAGGATTTTCAAACAATTATATTTCTGTCATCTTTGGACCTTGACCAATCAAATGTTCTTCCAACACGTCTAAATCATACATTTTTGTACCAAAGTAGTACTTCTATCAAACTTGCTCTTGTTCGAAACGCTGTATAAACCTATAATTTTTAGCTGGATGCCGAGGGTATGCTGCCACACAGCCTATGTTTGCAATCATTAATTAAGATTTTAAGTAAGTATTTCAACAAATCAATTCAATTGTATACTAATTATTTGTAGACTTTCATCATAATTTACAGTCACTTCTATCATATTTGCAATCATTGTTAAATATTAGAGTGGGTCGGGGCAAAAAGCCCGGGTTAGGTGAGAAGCCCCCCCAGGGTTATATCTAAACTTACATTTTTGGTGCTTTTTCTTATTGATAGGATTGAAGCTAGAGGCTTTTTAGGTGACGTCACAAATTTTCAGCGCAAACAGCACCAAACCATAGAAATAATTAAAGAAACAAAAAAAGGTGCATGGTTTTTGTAACTTTGATTAATTCTTTGAAAGTGGCTGTCAGAAATAACTTTTGAAATTTTTAAAAGTATAATGGATATCTGCATTGCTTCACTTTATGACCATTACATAAATATGATTTGGATCATATTTTTTGCATTTTAGCTCAAAATATAGAGGTCAAAGTAAAATATGTGAGTTTGGGGCGAGAGGCCCCACATGGCATGGGGCATGAGGCCCCCCTTCACTGAGGCCTCAAAGCTGCTTCAGGAACCATTTCATAATGTGTACTTTACCTTAAATCTTGATAGAATAGCTAATTGAAATTGAAAAAATTTGGCCGAAATTAAAACAGGGCAAAAAAAATTAAAAACTAAATGCATGAACAGAAAAATTCTGAAATTCAGAAAAAGTGAATAGAATGCCTTAAAAATGATAGAAGAACCCCAAGGAATAACTTTCAAGCTGAATGCGCTCGCAAAAAAAATTGCCATAGGATTATAATAGGGGGGCTTCTTGCCCGATGGGTGGGGTAAGAAGGCCATTTTATTTTTTTTACAAAAAGGGCCGTAACTCCTTTATTAATATTGGTAGACATTTGTTTCACTAGTTATAGGTAGAATCAAGTGATCTCTTCCTGAAAACATAAGCATGTAAATAATCGACCTCAAAAAGTAGGTCAAATCTCACCTCGAAGTTAAGGGGGGCTGCATGCCCCGCGCTACTCTACTCTGAACAAACTTGTAAGCCCAATTATAAGAGGGCTTGAGGCTAAAAACATGTCACACAGATAAAGAATTCTGTCTCTCTCTCTCTACAGGGCTACACTATCACAATCACTATTATTACTGAAATTTTAAATTGCTGTGCAGCATGTCGATAATAATTGACACAATTGCTCTTGCTCTTCACTGTGGTGGCCATCTGCAATAGACCTATTTAACTGAATGGCCTGAACATGGACCCCAAATATATTATATAATTATAATTATATAGTTATCTTCAAACCAACTTCAATTGAAAGTACATGTAAAAAGCTCTAATAATTGACAAGAACCAGCATTTGTATTCAACCTCAAAAGATTTTACAAAACATTGTATTAGCCTATTAGGTCTAATTAATACATAAACAATTTTGTTATGCAAAATAACCAAGTTTCACCTGCACTTGTCTTCAAACACTATTTCCTCAGACCAATCGTGAAACAACATGTGATAAATATTCTGTGATAAATTGAATACACTTCTAATTGTATATTAAATGCACAAGTAAAAACAAGAGATACAATATTGTGATATATTGCCCCAACTGTAGTCATCACCATGCACTAAAGGTTACATCTCACTCTGATGTCTTAATTCGTGTAAAGGAACAATTATTATTAAACAAACATATATCCTGACAGCATGAATATTTTACCCAAGAGAAAGCACACTTTGGTTGAAAAAAAAAATTACAAATAGACACATTATTAAGAATAATAACTTATTGAGAAGGCAGTCACATTTAAGAAAAGTCTTCATGAGATTTAAGGAGGATATCAATATTTTTCGGCAATTTCTGATAAAACTACCCACACCCAGCCAGTCATCAATTCTGATCAGTCCCTAAGTGTATTTTTTTACTTTATCAGCTTCACTGGTGGTTTTTCTTGATCATTTTGATCTCTGGGAAGTACTTGTTAGGGTCAACTTGAGGTGTCAACAAAGACAATGCAGGTTAGAAGTGGAAACTGACAGCCGCCCATGGATGTAGTCTGTATCTGTATGGGTACATCCACAGGATTCGATGCTGAGTATTGTCGTGGCTTGATAGTGGCATAGTCATAGTGTGAAATATATCGATGCCTTCACGTCGCCTCAGCTGTCATCCTTCAAAACATCCAGGGCAGGCCTGACTTTGCAGCATTTGGTTATGAAAGCTGAAAGAAGAATTTCAAGAAATGTCCAAGTTGAATGGTGTCAATTCACAAAATTATCAGCTATTGTTTTAACTGGTCACTGATGCTTATAAATGTCTGCGGAGCACTGTTCCTGGGGTAACAGGGCTCCAAGATTATTGACAATCATTATTCTGGTGCAGCTTGAGTTACAGCACCTAATACTCAATTGGTACATTCTATAAAGTCAGGCAGCATGATTTTGTACAAGGTCCGAAGAAAGCAGAAATTGACATACCGTCATTGTACCTCTCCTCATCACTGAGTCATCAGGGAATCTTCTGAAAGCAAATAGGCCTAATATTTTTGAATTGCTAAATAAATAAATAAATACATTTTTAATAAATATTACTACATGTAGGCCTATCCTCAATAGCAATATGTTCTCAACTTCTCACATCTATGACATGTTGCTATAATTGGCCTATACATGAGTAAAACCTCAATTGCACTTGAGAATGGCACCTCTGAAGTTCACATGGTGTGACACTTCAATACCAATCAGGAACCATAAGCAATCAGGCAATTGACATAATTCAAGTCCTCAATTGGCTGCTAAATAACACTTACAATCCAGCCATGTCATAATACTGAATTGAGACAGTGCTAAATTAGGCTTAATGTGCAGTGAAACTAACTACACAGTGCAACAGCGCGGCGGTAAATACAGCTAAAAACGGCGATAATTGATGTTTACTTACTTATGGAATGTGTTTTCACCTTCCCCCAAAGGCTGATATTGTTATGACTCGAAGTTCAAGTCAAAATACTTCAAATATCTTCTCTATTCAGTGTTTTCAGACAGGTTGATCCATGCTTGTTTACATTGTTGGTCCATGCGTTCCCAGTATCATGGCGGACCCACGTCATCTCGCCTCGTTCTGGCGTTCAGCCAATCCATGGATAGAGATAGAGATCACTGGCCCCCATACTCGCCCTAGCGGAGAGCCACTCCGAGAATCCGAGTGAGGACGAGTTTGCAGCGCCCCCAGAGAAAATATAGGGTGCACGGCAGCAAACCCTCGCCAATAATGGCTTGATTGGGATTTCTATTTAACAGATTAAAATAAATTAATTAAATCCCGAAACATGCATGATATCCATAATTATAATAGAATTGCTCATTGAGCTAAATGTTATTTGTAAATTTAAATCGAGTCAATTATTTTTGAAAATATAATATTATGGATTCTTATTCCAGCGTTTCCTTGATAGCGACAAGTCCCTTGTCAAGTGGTCTGAATATTGCAGATGCATGGCAATAAGATTGAGGAAGTAACAGAGGTTCAGAAATCCAGCAGGTGGCTACAGAACAGCAGAATTCTGCAGCTTCCTGCAGAATAATAAACCTGCTGAATTCTGCAGCTAGCCACAGAAGTGCATAAAACTATGGTGGCTTATAATACAAAATTCTCCTTTCCTACTCCCAGTTTTTTAAATACAAGATCTTTTATTCATTAGTTTTGTTTCACGTAGGCCTAGCTGTGAATACCTGGCCCATATTTGGATCCCCCACTTCAGTGGCTTGCATAGTGTAGCCACAATTATTTTTTCTTTTTTGCGAAACCTCACACGATTATCACATCGGGTACAAAGAATTACATGTAAAAATTATATTAGGGGGAATTAGAAGTAAAGTTACAACCTCGTAAAGACAGTGACCAAATTCAACCAGTTCATGACACTGCAGCTGCAGGAGAAGAGCTGCAGCTCATTAGGCCTATTACTAATAAAGCATTGTGACGCTGGCAATATAGCTAGCCCTGATAGCAAAATTTTAAAAATAGCAATTGCTATGATGTCGCAATCAAGGGGCCAATCTCCCCCACCCCTAAAAAAAAGAAAAAAACAAAGAAAATATCTATCTATCCATCTGTCTATCTATCTGTCTATCCATCTATATCTATCTGTCTATCTATCTGTTTATCTATCTGTCTATCTATCTGTCTATCTATCTGTCTATCTGTCTATCCATCTGTATCTATCTGTCTATCTATCTGTCTGTCTATCTGTCTATCTATCTGTCTGTCTAGCTGTCTGTCTATCCATCATGTGTCTATCTATTCTATTCTATTCGTTATCTATTTTATCTTTCTAGTGTACATTTCTCTCTATTTTTCTCTCATAACTCATAATATCTGTCTTTCAAATTTTTTGAAACATTGACATAAGTCACATAACTGCCTTCCATACATTGAAATGAAATAAATATGAAAAAAACTAACTTCTAAGAGCTGCGCGAATATCATGGCTGCATTTAGGCCCTACATATTAGTAAGGGTTGGGGCTGGGGTTTTACTCAAGGGGGTACTAAATTTTCACAGAGGTTTCAAGGGGGGCACTTATTTTTCACAACATGTTTGCAAAAGTGTGCATAATTAAAATTTTCAAAATATATTAGGCCTATAATTCACGCAAGTCATGTTCCGTGACGCAATTTAAAATTCACAGAGTGTATTTCATTGCCCTTTGGAGCTTTCAAGATGCTCAATGAGACTCAATTTCACAAAGATGACTACAGAAACAGAACTGCATCATTACCCAGCTGTCATTTCTGTAGATGTGACAAACACCTTATGTCGAAAATGTACTCGTGTCGTCCTCTATTAGAAAGAAATTGCCAGCAAGTGCTGCCATCTCGTGTAAATAATCGGCGCAAGCGCATGCAGGTCGTGACGTCACGATTGCAGCCATCTTTGACAGCCAGTAAGACCATTTCGACAACACTGCATTGAGTCAGCGAAATATCTTTCGTCAGAAATTCGTTGTAGGAGTGCCAGACATAGCTCAGTGAGTGCAACAAATTAACGACACTACCATGGCTGATTCTACGAGTCCAATGGACAGCAGTAACAATTTCGACAACGGATTTGAGAAGCTGGATCCCCTGAGCTCCAGTGGGACAGATGAGCTTGTCAGCAGCACGGGGGGAGCAGGGGACTTCGGTCAGTTTGGCGCCGATCTTATGAGCTCTGCCCAGTCAGCTGCCTCGGCCATGGGAGACGCCGGAGTTGCCCTTATCCCCGACCTTGCTCCCCCTACACAGCCTCCTTCAGCACCTGCAGCTGAACCTGTGACAACCTCCAAAGTGGAAGATGTGCTCCCACCAACTACCACCATGGTACCAGAACCTGTGCAGACACCTCAGCCAGCCCAGGCCTCAACAGGTAATTATAAGGGGCCAGGGGTGGCAATTAATTTTTTTGCAAAAAAAAAAAAAAAACACAGAAAGGGGAGGCTTAGGGGTGATTGCTGCACCTTTCCCAAATTAATATTGGGGCTAAAAATGTTGTAAAAAAATCACTGTGTATATATTATTGACCGAGGCTATTTGCACCTCCGGGAGGTGCGTATAGACGGATGAGTCTATTTGCACAGCCGGGAGGTGCGAATAGGAGTTGTCTATTCACACAGCCCGGAGGTGTGAATAGGCCCACGCAGCTATACGCACAGCCAAGCTGTGAGCCAACCAGCCAGGCAAGCCATGCACATGTTTGTTTATTGGCACTGCAGGATGAATCGACCCAAACTATATTCCTGTTGATACCCCTAGGGGATTAAACTGGAACTATAACATCAAGCACACAGTCCTCTGATTGCTGATCTTTGGAAACAAGATGATTTGACATTTGGCATTAATGACTTACTCTTCCAGTAGGGCCAATTGAATTTACCTTAAAATGTTAATAAAAATTTTGAAATTTTATAAATGAATGAAATGAATGCAATGAAATTGCAATTTTATGAATTAGTGAAATAGATATAATAATGCATTCTTCACGAAGTGATCTCAAAAATAGCAAGTTCGAAGCTAACTAAAAATAAAAGTCTAGCTCTGAACGACGCTCTATCACGTGACCACTTCATAGTAATTTTTGCTCGACATTAAACAAATACGAAGTATTGAAAAAAGTAAAGTAAAGCAGTCATGGGCCCGCCCATGCATCCTCCCACTTGCTCATGACTAGCTCACCTTAAATCTCCAAACTGTAACGGGAATTAGGTGTATATACAATGATCCGTTAACTGTAAATCAACTTCCAACTGTAAAGAAATAGATCATAAGTATCAGTTAAATCAAACAATTTGATTTGATCATTCATTGAATTAATAATCATCACATAAAACATTCCATGTTTACCAATCAATTATCATGCTTACCAAGTAAATATCAGTAAAACTCCCAACTGTAGAGTATCATCCAATAACAGGAAACTTCAACTTCAACTTGAATTCCAACTTATGTACACGAGGCAGGAAAAAATCTCGGGTTCAGGCACTGCAAATAAATAAAGACAGTTTCAATGCCATTCCAAGATATCCCACTTCAAAGAAATACACAATGTAATTATCAATATCAATCATTCATTAATTCTTCAAGTATTCCAACATGATAATTATCAACTGCCCCCCCCCCTTTCCTCCAAAATGGGTCGGGAGGGTGGGAAAGTTATTATATCTATTTCACTAATTCATAAAATTGCAATTTCATTGCATTCATTTCATTCATTTATAAAATTTCAAATTTTATTTCATTAGTGAAATAGATATAATAATGCATGTTTAACGCTTTGTATGCAAAAGAGTTTCTTGATAGTCATCTTTTTCGATGTGTTCTCGGTTGTAAAATCTGTGAAAAGTTCGAGCATTGCTCCAGTTGGCTTTCTCGATGATCTGTTGGACTGAAAGTCCTGCAGAGGCCACTTTTGATGTTGATGCTGCTCTGACTGAGTGGGCTTTGAATTTATTTGTATCAATGCCCGAGTCTAACATTAAATCTTTCAGCCATCGACTCACTGTACTAGTTGATACTGGTTTGTGTGGGTTGACCATGGCAAGTAACAATTGCGACTTTTGGTCTTCCGTTGATCGCCATTCTGCCGTCCTTTTAAGATACGTACGAAGGCACCTGATGACATCTAACTTCTCCTCTTTGTAAGGAAAAAGCTTGATGGAGAAGTCTGGTTTGCTTGGCCTTTTGGTCTTTGTCAGTTTTGTAATAGGCCAAACAATCTTGTCTCCAAAATCTTCCATGAACTGTGGGTTCAGACTCTTGATTTCATGCGCTCTACTCGCATTGCTTAGGGTCAATAACATAGTTAACTTCTGTGACAGCTTCTTGTCGGACAAATCAGCATTATCTCCCAATTTCTCAATGTAACCAAGGACTTTGTCCACATCCCATGTCTCCGAGTACCGTGGTTTCGGTGGGTTCTTATTGAATGTTCCGGTCATGAAACATCGTACTGTGGGATGTTGCCCCACTTTAAACCCTTCAATTTCAGGGTGGTAAGCTGACAAAGCAGATCTGTACCCATTAATTGTGGCGTATTCTAAACCCGCTTCCGCGCTTTCTGTTAGGAATTGTAGTATCTCTACCAAAGAGCTCCGAAATGGATCACTGTGTTGTTGATCACACCAGCTACTCCATTTATTCCAGGCGCTGTTGTAAGCAGATTGTGTACCCACTCGTCTTGCTTGCTGTAAGATCTCAATAGTTTCTGCAGAAAAGCCTTGTTCTTTCCAGTTTTCCCGGAGATTCGCCATGCCACTAGTTGCAATTTCCCTTCCAGAATCAACGGATGTGTTTCGTGATTCGGGCCCACCAGTAATTGACGATGTGGTGGTAACAGGATTGGATGGTCTGTCATTAATGACAATACTTTGGCATACCACGGTTGCGCTTGCCAAAGCGGAGTGATCAGTACTAGTTCGGCTTTGTCGAACTGTACTTTCGCCAACACTCTGCTTATCAGGCAGAAAGGTGGAAACGCATACATTAAGTCCTGTGTCCAGGTCAAAGTAAATGCATCCGTCGTCTCCGCCTCCGGGTCCGGTTTCCAACTCACAAAACGTTGGAGTTGCCGGTTCAGCCGATCTGCAAATAGGTCTATCTGACATGAACCCCATTTCTGAAATATCATTTGACAAATCTCCGGGTTCAGCTTCCAGTTGCTGAAATCCCGATAGGTCCTTGATTCTCGATCCGCTTCCACATTCAGCACGCCTGGAAGATATTCGGCAGTAATCGTGATCATATTCTTGAGACAGAACTCCCACAGTTGAATCGTGGACTCCAGCATATCTCTCGATCGTGTGCTGCCCATCTTGTTGATGTTGGCCACCGTGGTCGTATTGTCGACTTGGACATGAATGTGTCGTTGCGACAAGCCTTTCGCAAACGCCTGAACTGCAAATGTCACAGCCTTCAGTTCCAACACATTGATGTGCAAACTTTGTTCCGCGGGTGACCAAAGACCTTGAGTCTGCTTGCCATTGCAAGTGGCTCCCCAACCTTTCTTGGACGCGTCTGTCGTCATTTTCAGTGTCAGGTCTGGACAGGGTTGGACAAAGGTGCGACCGTTCCAATTGTTCACCTCCTCTATCCACCAACGAATCTCGTTGCGAGCTTCCTGGTTCAGCGTGATCACTGTCTCGTAATTCTGCTGACCGTGTAGTAAGCCTACAGATTTCTGCATCTGCAACTTCTTCGTGTGCAGGGGTCCTGGTAAAATGGCTTTCGCTGCTGCCGTCATTTTCCCGACCAATTGGGACAGTTCCCGGACTGTCACTTTGTCCTTCTGTAAGACTCCTCGACAGTGTTCTTGGATTTTTATCAATTTGTCTTCTGGAAGACTCACTGTCATCTTTGTAGAATCCACTTCGAAACCCAGGAATTCTATCTGTCTGGTTGGATTCAATTCTGACTTCTCCCAATTTATGAGAAAACCCAGTCTTTCCAATAGCCACACTGTGGTCGCCATCTGCTGCTCCAGTTGGTCTGGTTTCTGATGCATGAGCAACATGTCGTCCAGATAAATCACCATTTTGATACCGATTTTCCTCAGAACGGCTGCTGCCGGTTTCAGTAACTTGGTGAAAGTCCAAGGGGCTGACGCCAGCCCGAAAGGGCATGATCTGAACTGAAAGATGCGATTGTCCCATCTGAATTTGAGGAATTTTCTCTCTTGTTCCGCCATACTTACCGAGAAGTAGGCATCCTTGAGGTCTATTTTCACAAAATATTCGTCCCTCTCTATCATATCCAGTGCCATGTGCAGACCCTCCATCTTGAAGTGCTGGTACTCTACACTGGCGTTCAAGGCTTTTAGGTTGAACACTGGTCTCCATGACCCGTCTTTCTTGGGCCTGAGAAAGATGAAGCTGACGAACTGGTCTATTTGTTCGTCTGTCTCTTCTATGCTTTCTTTCACCAGCATTTTGTTGATTTCTTCCGTCAAGATCTGAGTTTGACTTTCCGAAAACCGTGGTAGATGCGGTTCTTTCGACTGAAACGGCGTCCCCGACCACGGTATCTCGCAGCCTCTTACCGTTCGCAATACCCACGAGTCGGACGTGATTTTTGTCCAGTTCGCATAATGTCTTGTCAGACTGCCTCCCACTGGACCTTTTACGGGGTCGACCAGCTGTAGCTGTAACACCGCATTGTCTATGGCGATAGACTCTAGATTGTCGGCGTTTAAGCGCCCAATATGCCCGCAAGGCTCTGTGTTGGGATTTAACATTGTAGGAATGTGAAAGGACATACCTGCTTTGAGGTTTTCCGGCTCCCCGACCACCCCCTCGTCCTTTGTTAGGGTGTGGTCTGCCGCGAAAGGGCTTCTGGTGGCTGTTTCCTCCGGCATTGCTGTTCTGGTCGTTGCGGCCTTGGTTTTGCCCAGGTTGATTGTAACTGGGGTTCTTGCCGTGGTACTGTTTGCCCTTAGCCTTCCGTTTGCGTTTCGACAGCTCCCATTGGGCCTCCCGCAAGCGCTTCGTCCCTTTCGCCTTCTTGTGAAGCGATTCGTGGAACTCGGATCCAAATAAATATTCGCCGTCAGGGTCGAAGATATGTTGGTTGCGTTTCACTACCTCCGCAGCCTTCTTGTGATCTCGAAAGAATGTTCCTAACAGAGTCTTCCTTCTCGAGAATAACACAGCATTATGGGCCTGCCCCAGGGCGAACATGCCCTTCTCAATGTCCTTGCACATTCGTTTGAGACGCAGGGGGGTCCCGTTGTCCCGAGCCGAGCGCAGCTCCGTCCACACTTTTGTCAGTGGGCCGAAAGCAGTCCCCAATCTCGTGGAAATTGACAAAAAACTCTTGTCGGTGTCTTTGACATTTGTCGCCACTTTACCGGGCAGCATATCTACGATCTCCGGGTCTAACGGTTTCCGGACAGCTTCAGACACAAGGCCTGGCACCCTAAACTTGTCTGCAATGTCATCTAGCTGTTTGGGATCCCACAAAGGGTCGCAGATGTACTTGTGCAAAAACTCGTTTTCCACGTCGGACAAATAGTCCTTTTCCGTTTGCTCAAACGGGTCAAAAATAGTGGAATCAGTAAGCTTGCTACTGGCAGCACTGCTCTTAGACTTGCCTGTGAAACTTGCAGCTCCGTGGCTGTGTTTGGTCCTTTTCCGTTGGGAATAATCCGACTCTTCGTCAGACCCGTCAGAATCGTATCCGTCAGATTCGTCTTCGGATTCTTCTTCGTCCGAAAAACCATGGACCGCCGACTTTCGGGCTATCTTCCTTGGGATCTTGTACCCCTGCCAATCTTTGTTTTGGTCTGGATTGCCGGAGCCTGACGCGAGACCGCAGCCTCGATCTGAGCTCGATTTTCCCGCCTCTGACGAGATTGGAAGCGTCGTCTGCTCCCTTCGGCTGTCTGCTGTAGCCGGATTCAGGCCCGCATCTTCCGATGCTAGTTGGCGGCTGCCTTCCGGCGCCTGGTTAGAAAAGTGCTCTGGACCCTCCCGGGTCCGATCACCCTGTTTGGACAGGGCTTCACGTTGCACAACGTGCGAATTTCCGTCAACAAGACGAGGGTCGCCCCCAAACTCGTTCGCCATTGTCGAGCAAAAACGAGAAGTGGTCACGTGATAGAGCGTCGTTCAGAGCTAGACTTTTATTTTTAGTTAGCTTCGAACTTGCTATTTTTGAGATCACTTCGTGAAGAATGCATTATTATATCTATTTCACTAATGAAATAAAAACTAAAATTTTCAGCATTTATGGATAATAGGCCTAAAATAGCTAGAGTAATACCATAAAAAATCAATTTTTGCAGCCCCCCAACAATTTTGAAAAATCAATTTTTCATGCAATTTTGGGGAGAAAATTTGGTGAATTTGTTAATGCAAACTGAAAAATATTGCCTTCAAGAGGAAAACTTTTGCCTTAAATTAGCCAAAAAAGTGAAATTAAAACGGTGTGAATGTAAAAAGAGCAAGTAGCAAGTAATAATTTTATTGACGAGAAAAGAGTCACATAAGACTCATAAGTCAGTAAAAAAAATAAATAAATAATATAAATAGAACAACAAACATATTTACATACTTATTTACAAAGCGATGGAATCATCAAAAAGTCACTATCGTGTTATAATATCCACATAATAACGATCACACTAATCCTATTAACATACTTTTTAATTTTTGATCCAAGTACATAACAGTAGGTTAAGAATGCTGAATGCTGTTGAATGTCATTCTTTTATCAAGGCATTTATTTTCCAAGAGCTCTGATGGCTTCCTCACTTTTAATGGTCATTATCTTTGCAAATTTTGCAATATCTGCTATAGGTCTTCAAAGTTGATTATTTTTGATTGAATTTTGTCCAAGAGTTCCAGTCTTTCAGGTCTATGCAGAGAACAATTTAGTAGGAAATGAATCACATCTTCAACCTCATACAAATTGCAGTAAATGCATTTTCTCAGTTCTACAGGTGTTTTGGGTTGCCTATATCGACCAGTATCAATACTTAAATTATGAGAACTAATTCTAAATCTTATGAGTGCACATATGTGATTTATATTTTCTTGATGACTTAAATAATATTCAAGCTTAAACTCCTCTTTAAATAATTTAAATGTCCTTAGCTTAGGATTAACAGCACTGTCATTTATAGAAGACATAGTTTTCTCCACGAAATTCGAAAACACAACTTCTTTAATTTTAACCATTTCCTTATTATTTATCATTTGTTGTGTCCAGATGTTATCTGAGTGCACATTTATCAGAATTTCTCTTATTTTTTGACACCAATTCTTTTGCCCATTGTTATGTTGTTCAAGCAATGAATAATAAGACTTTTTCAAAATATGAGAATCCTCGTATTTTATTAGTCTTTTCCAGTACCTATTTTAAAATTTGAAACTTAATTTTAATCTCAAGTGGAAATCTTCCTAAATCAGCATAAAGTGCAAGTGTGCTGCTACTGTTTTTTAACTTCAAGATATCTTTAATAAAAGCTAGATGAACATCCCAGATAAATTTAATATAGGAAGACCTGCATTCAATCTGAAGTCAGTGAAGTGATCTTCAAAGCAGTAATATATTGTTAACTGCAATTAAGGATGCCACTCTTTGATACCATTGTTTTTCTTCAAAGAGCAATCAGCAGACTGTAAATTGATCAAACAGTCATAGATCCTGATTGCACTTTGGAAACTTCAGTCACACAGCCAGACTCCTGCAGAACAGCACACTGGGTTTACCACCAGGGGCGCTGCAGCATCAAATACCGCGGCGCCATCTGCCGGCGGCGGTGCGTATAGCTGGATGTCTAATCGCACAGCTGGAGGGGCGAATAGACAGTGACAGTCTATACGCACAGCCGGGCGGTGCGTATAGCCACTGCGTATATTATTATTGGCGAATTATTTTTCAATTTTGTTGGCCTTGTAACAAAAACTTCATGCCCAGGGCTTCAAACGGTTACTTGGTATCTCATCACTATATCCCACACCACCTCAAAATTTGTCGTCGGCAGCACACTTGGTGTTAGAAAGGCCCGAAGAAAACTACTCCTCTGTTTCATACAGTATTAAAAAGCACTGCAAGTGTGATGGCTAATGCATGCTTTTTGCAAATGTCAAGATGGCCCACCCCTTCTCACCTATTGCTAAGCCAAGTATTTATGACTTAGTAGCTAATGCCAATCTAAAAATATCAAGTAATTGCGCGAAGTGCTGCATGTCGGAGTGCATGTGTAAATGTCGCCTCATGTTTTGCAATTAAATAAATACTGCTACAGAAAATGCAGTACTAGTTAAGAAAATGAATGCAAAAATTTAATGAAGTCATTATATTATCTATTCCTTTGATTTATTCGCTAATTGTATTAACATTTTTCTTGCAGGAAGAAATTGGATGAAGAATATCGATCCAAGAGGTAACTACAATATACAAATTTCTTTGTTTCCTTCTTTTATTCTTGAATCTTTAAGAAACACTGAACATCACAACTGTTTCTGGACAGTACCACGTAGTAGTCGTAGATACATATGCGCTATGGTAGTACATTTATACTTGATACTGTTCAGTACAAATTCATGTTAAGTTCAGTTTTCAAACTTTTGTTATGGCATTTTCACAAGCTGTGTTTTTTTGGTAGTTGTTTATTGGTGTTTTTATTTGTGGATTAGATTTTATAACTTGAAATTTCATGGTGTTGGGTTTTAGTTTTAACTGTTGAAATTGATTACTTCAAACCTAAACTATGAGTCAACTGAAATAATTGATTACTTCCATGACAAATTTAATGTGATGATCCGTGAACTTATGAGTTTCTACAGTGGTTTCGATTCCAAGGAGATATGCCTGACTTTTCATGATATATTTTGAGCTGTAAAACTACATATTTAAAGCATAAGTAAGTAAGTATAGGTCATCCAATTCTCTTGAAGTTTCTCAGGTATTCTCTGCAGTGAGACTGCAGTCAAAGCTAGACTGCAGATATATCAAAGTGAGTCAGTGGAATTGCAAGGGTTAACCTGAGCACTACAATTCAGCTCACAATCTTATGAGCTGGCCAAGGTTGTCTCTGAGGACTGCATAATACATTGTAATAGCAGCTTGCTCCTAGTTTATGGTCTTTCTAGCTGCAATCTTGTTGCTATTAGCCTATTACTTCTATTATATTGCTGGAAAAAATATGGAAGATATTGCATGATTTTAATATCCTGCAATATTAAAGATGCATGTTTAGATACATTTAAATTGACCTATTGCCTTCTGCTTTTAATTTAATGTTTAAAGTAAGTACTGACTACTGAGTAGCTTTTATATGGTCGGCCAATGTGAAAAAATATTTTTATGCACTCTTTTTACCGATATACAGAAGACGTAATCTTTGAGAACATGGCATTTGTAGCCTTAGAATATTATGCCTTTGTAGCCTTATAACATTCTGTGCAAACTACAACATGCAGTTATATTTTCACATTTATAGTATATATGCATACCCCAAACGCGGACCTCTACATGCTCTATCTTGATGATATTGAAAGCCACTTCGGTACGAGTAAATAATCTCAAGGAGTCAAGAGACTCGAGACCTCTTAACTCTTGTGAGAAACTGCTGGACTGGAGGTAATTTGTAAACTGATAATGGTGTAAACCCACACTTATAGGAGACTGCATATATTCACTATTTGTAGTGCATATTGATATACTTATTTGTTATTCAAGGATTATGAATACTTATAAATAAATATATGTGTAAGCCCTTTCTATTTCTGTGTATGATGAGCATTATTGACATGCATCATTGCTGCTGCACCATGTGATGATGTGATGATCATCATTTTACCAATGGCCACATTAGTTTGATGTATTTGTTATATTTTTCATTTGGTGCATGAAATACACACAAGTTTTAGGTGATGAGTCAGAGATGGGTTATTTTGTAGTTTTTGCAACATATGGTATCCCAGGTCACTAGGTGGCAGGACCTACTTTTATTTATCATGTTTATGAATTTGTTAATCTGTTCTTTGATTAATGATAGTAGGATATTTAAATGCACTTCAATGATATTTAAATCAATTAATATTCAAAGGATTTTCCAAAGAATTACCCACGAGTTAAGATATTTTGTTTAAAACCCTTGGATCTCTTCTCAGCAGATGTGTATTGTAGCATAATTTGTGTATTCAAGTTCAGATATATTTCTGGTGTCTGTAAGTCCTGAACTAGGGATTAATATTAAGGCATCTGTAGGTATTATGTATGTATGCATGATTTGATACAAATTCATGTATGGCCTGCATAATTGGAAATATTAAAGATGAATAGTTATGATGCATCTGTATCACTGTATAATAGATATACTTGTATAGTATGTACAAAAATTTTACATTCACCTCTGAAGGGAACATTTTCATGCATAAGTTGCAAGTACAGATAGTTAGCATAAAGAAATGTGATCTTATTATATTTATTTATTTTTGATGCAATTTTTGAATGCAGAACAATATATGATAAAAGACAAGGTATCTTTGGTAGTCTAATTGGTAAGATGGCATTATGATTTCAAGTTTGCAGTCCTGGTATGAAATAGACCAGTTCCAATGAATTATTTTGCCTCTTATGATCTGATATTCCCTTAGAAATTTTTCTGAGTTGTATCAAATACACTGTATTTCCTGAATTCCTCCGTCTTGCATGTATTGCAATAATTGGTAGTTAATACAAATTATGAGCTGTCTTCTTTTAAGATATAATTTTTTGTCTAACATGGGATTGCAATAAGTCATTGAACCACACTATCTTGTGTACCTCAGTGCATGTGTTATATTTTTACTCAGCTTGAAAAACTTAAGCAGACAGGTTTACCCAGGTATGCCAGAATAGCAAATTAACTGGAAGACAACATTTCTGCTCTAGGATCTTTCTCCAAGTTTCTTGCTTGTGTAATTGTGTTGTAACTCTGAAAAATGCTAATAAGCTGCTAATGAATAATTGGTTTATTTCACTTTGAAAGATTTTTATTTTAAGTTAAAGGAAGCATCTGATATTTTCTGTTGTATACCTCAACGGCCAATAGGTCAAGAATCATTCAATTTAACATGTTAGAATTAATTGTTAAAATTGATCAATGATAATTTATCAAAACTATGCATAGCTTTTAGAATTAGATGGTCCGCAAAAAAATGTCGCTAAATAACTTAGGATTAATATCAGTCCGTCAAAATTAGAGACATTCTATACCCGGATAATGGGCAAAATTTATCTACAACTTCTCCTCGAAACATAATACAACGATGAATGGCTTATAGCTAAAGAAAAGGTAAATTGCAAGAAGTGAAGGCTAATGTATGAAGCAGCAAGCTAATGGCAGTTTTTGTTGGGGATTAAAGATAGTGCACCTTCTGGCCTGCTGGGCCTTGCTGTGGACTAATGCCCAAGGTGGTTCAGTCTATCTCTGCAGTCTATCTCGGGCTATCTGACATGCTCCTGTTGCTGATTTACTGTTCTCATTTTGTTCTGCAAATACCGTAATTGTTCGATTCAAGGTTTGGCAATGGTAAATTTAATTTGCGGAACAGTTGTCTAGATATCCAATGGCAACTTTGCAATTGCCCTTCTTGAACTGCTTCAGTTGTTCTGAACTTTTTTCAGAGATGGGGGTTAGCTCAGTTGGTAGCCCTTTGGTTTTCAATCTCTGGGTCCTAGGTTTGGACCCAGCTTCTTGCTAGGTTACCTGGACCCATGCTGGACAGCAGTTTCAGTCTTATCTTGCCTCATTGTTGAATGTTGACTTGTTCTATCCTATTGTCCTTATTCGCTGGTCAACCTTACTGCATGAATACAGGATGTAAAGCCCAGATTATCCATCCATCTTGGCCGTATTCTTGTAAATTCAGTTTGGGTCTTTGAGATAGCAAGCAGTCTTTATCTTGATAAATTGTGTTAATATGAATCATATGGGGACTCGAGGAGACCAGACTTGTGATTGAACACTTTGGTAATTACTCCACTCCATCAGTTCAGTGTTCCAGGCAGCCAGTGTGGTTGTGAGTGAACACTGTGAAGGTTAGTTGTGCACTTGAGAAGCACACAAGCCCAGGCAATGAGAATCTCTCCTCTCTGCTCTTGGAGATGTAGAGATGGTGAAAATAGCAACTTGGTTGCAACATACAGCATGTATGTACCAGAGACTACAGTTTTATGCACCTCAGGACAAATAATAACACAATATGCATGCTTTATGGGTCATAGGTAGCTTCTAGGAGCTAGTCTAGCTGACTGTAGCAGGATAAACATTTACCCTCGTTTGTAATAACTTGGTATAAAGGTGATATCTGTGAAAAATGCACCTGTACATTCCAGATGGTATCAGTTAGCTTTATGTAGAAGTGGTGTTTGGTGCAGTTTAGTTTCTGTGATAAATGACAGTAAAGCAATTAATGCATAATCAAGCAAAATATATGAAAGGATTCAGAGGCTTGTTAGAACTATGTCCTTTGACATGTTCAGCTTTTCAAGCCATTAGAAATTTGTTTCTCACATTTATGGTTCGGACCTTGATCTGCACTCCGTGTCCGCAAGGCAACATTGGAATATTTTTCAATTATAATCAAACACCATATATTTATTATGAATTCTAAATTGCTAATCCAAAATTGATTTTGAATGAATGGAGGGTTATATATGCCTCATTAGATTATAGCTATAAATACAAGTTTTATCAACCTGTGTGGTGACAGATAATGCAGTGTGAATCCTTCTGATTCCTTCAATACTTGTTAGTTGGCAACTGCCAAAGCTACTGAAAGAATTTCAGTCATTGCCAAAAGTTACATATTTGAATCATGGATGCTATAACTCTTGGTATGGTTGAGTTGCCAAGAGAATAAATTCACAGTCCATTTAGTTATTATGACAACATTTGCCAAGTATCACATGTGGTATTGAGAATTATTAGAGATATATGTTGGCTGTGATAACATACATAATTTGAAAAAAAAAGCAATATTCTTCCAAACATATGATGATAAAAATAATATATTTTACTAAATACTTCTATCTTTCTGTGGGTCATAACTCAGGTGTTTGACCTACATTGCCATAGCGATGAAATCATGAGGTACTGATGAAATATATATATTTGTAAATTTAAAGCTGTTGGTGTTATAAACATTTTGTATTTGTGCAAACACACATTGATTTATATGACTATTAATACACAATATGTCATATATGATACGGAGGGGGAGGGGGTGAGGGTTCAATTCCAGCTCTTGCCGGGTCCCCTGGGCCTATGCTGGACGGCTGTTTCAATCATCTTTCGCTTCATTGCTAGGGATGTCATCGAAAACAACATTTTTCCGATCCGATAATCGACAAAAACTTTTCCGATGCATCGAATGTATCGATACTTTTCCACATACCCGAGAAACGGCAAAAATTCAGCTTTATTGTTGAGTTTTTCGTAAAAAATCACAAGAATTCCGAATTTTCGCCACCCACGTCGTCCATATTGAATCACGCTGTCTCGTTCGCGAGATTTCAGACGAGAACAGAGCAGTGATGGCGCCATTTTGATGTAAACAAGGTGAATTCTACTGGATTTCTTGAAATATTTCTCAATAAATACGACAAATGTGGTGGATATAATATATCGATACTTGTGGTATTGTATCGATACAGTATCGATACGGACGACTTTTCCGATGCATCGATTCTGGCCGTATCGATGACAGTCCTACTCATTGCCGTGTCCTCCTGTCCTAATTAGCCTACCAAGTGCATAAATACAGGACGTAAAGTAGGGATGCACGGATATCCGGCACAGTATCCGGTATCCGGCCGGATAGTGGAATTTGCAGGATATCCGGTATCCGGCAAAATGAGGGTATGAGAACCGGATATCAGAACCGGATATCTGGCATGTTCAGAACTTAATGAAAGGCTAAAATTTTGATAATAACCAAAGGAACGTTACCACGACAGAGTCAACAACATTATTTCACCATCTTCAAAGTCAGAATTCAGTTACAAAACAAAACGAAAAACATTCCATCAGAGGAACAGTCCTCCTGCCGGACCGATATGTCTCAGCTCTCATAAAAAATATTCATAATCAACCACAAATGCCGAAAAACTTCCTTTTTCGCACGTTTACTATCCGGTTCCAACTATCCGGTTGCTATCCGGTATCCGGCAGTTGGTGTTGCCGGATAATCCGGTATCTGGTATTCAGCTATTATCACTATCCGTGCATAACTAACGTAAAGCCCCAATCATCCATCCATCCATATATGATACACATTTATAAAGAGTTTTGAACTATTGCGGTCCAATTGTTGAAGTAGTTCTTATCCGTAGTACCTACTGGATTGAAAATTTATAATAATACATGTCCAAAATTGCTGTGTGGCAGTTGATACAGTGCTGGCTGCTATCATCTGGGACCTGGGTTCGATTCCTGTTCTCAAAAAGCATTGTTGTTTGGATGACATAGGATGTTTCATTTATATAATAAGCCTGGTCTCTGTAAACTTGTGTGAAGCCAAAACAAAATACCGGTATGTCAAAAACAAGCATACACTCCATGGAAACTGGAAAGCTTCTGATGTTGTCTGATGTCATCCAATTGTCTGATCTATTTATAGACCTGCCAATGATTCCATATGTCAAATTGACATTGTAAATTGTCAAGTAGCCTTGGAGTGAAGAATTATTATTGAAAATTCATGGTTAACAAATAACAATATAGCAAAAGCTAGCTCCGAAGGAGACATATCGACTGTCCATGACAAAAAGGACGTCAGTACTAATAACACGGTACTCTATGGTCTTGAAACATGATACAAAATGTGACTGAGAGAGCTCTAACAAATAGTAACAATGACACCAAGGATGCAACAATCAAATGTATTGAGCAGCTAGAGCAACAGAGAGAGCATTGAGAGCAGTGCCATTCAGGCAACACAATGCTAATGCATAATGCAAGTGAGTTGATGCAATATGCAGCACTAAAACATCATTAATTTGAGAAACAAAAATAGCTCCAATCAATACCATTCAACATGTTCAAGGGCAAAAGTTGCTGCAAAATAATTTGGAAAATATATTGCAATGCTAGGAGTTGCTGTCATGGCAACGTCAGCTCATAATAAATGTCATTGAAATGTACTATTTCTTGAAATTGTCTTGTCGAATATGAGGTAGATAATAGTGTTGTACATGCTCTTATATATATAAACTATAGTTTAGAGTAAAACATATTTGGATATTATAGTACTGCAAATCTTTGAGCTGGATTGCCAGAAATTTCTTTAAACAAAGTCTGAGGCAGACCTATGAGGACCACAAACTTGACAATGCCTTATTAAGTTAAGTCCATAGCAAAACATATTTTGATAACATTGCAATTCGAATTCCTGGAATTGGATAATTATATTGCATGGTGTCTGTCAACCACTGCTTGTGAATGCAATGCTTTCATTGGTGGTTTTCTTCCAAGTTCTGTCAATGTATTGCCATGTTAGAAATTCTCAACATGCTCTTGAAAGGAGTCTCCAGTCTGTTTGGTATTGGATTGTGACTGCACACAGCTGAGCAAGAGTGGTTTTGCTTATGTTGCTGGTCCAGGCCAAAACAGCAGCAGAGCACAGCTGATCAATACGCTGTCATTGACTGCAGCTGAGGAGGGAAGGGGAGGGGGGCTACTTCCTAGAAATCCCTTCCTAGAAATGCAGAAAGAGCTTATGCATGTAAAACTATGTATGTTATAGTTGACAAACTTCTAGCAAATTGCACAAATGGGAGGGAGAATGTTGACATTACATTTGACATTGTCATATTTGATATTTGTAAAAATTACAAACATAAAACTTCCATTTTTGGCAATTTGCTACATTTTCCCACATCAGCATTTTGACATCCACTTGATGATGGCTGAATATGGGTACTAATTTGATAAACTGTGTGCAAAAAAGGAAATATTGTCACAGAAAAATGTTATCATTAGGTAGATAATCATGCTATTATCAAATCATGCATTATCAAAGGCACACAATACAGTAGCTGCCCCCCCCCCTCCAGGCTCCAACCCTCTGTGAGTGGCATATTATATTGTTCAGGTGATGTGAGCATGTAGGTCACATACATTAAATGCCCATGCTTTCATATACACAGCAGCAGAGCTCTAGCCATAAAGTGCTAACCAGTCAGGAGCTGTCATTCACTGTGTGACTCCCAGAGTATACACAACACAGGTAGAGTCTGAGTGTTCAGCTGGTTGTCTGCTGTTGCTGGCTGCTGTCTTGCTGGGCACTGCCTCTGCTGCTGCTGCTGCTATTGTCATCTGTCAGTTGAATAAGCCCGCCAATCCACACCAGTTAAAGCATTGCTGGATTGCTGTCTTGCTACTGAACATACTAAACACACACCATGGAGAACGTGGAGGTAAAAGACAATAAGGCCAAAGGTATGTGACCAATTCATCATTTTCTCAGTCTGATTATAAGTGTAGAGCATCTTTAGGTTGTGAGGATGTATTATACATGCATTGGCAAGGAGAGGTTTCCCTGACAACCACAGCAGCAAAAAAACTACCACCAACACAGCACAGGTTGTGTGTATGATACATTATACCACATGGACAATTGAACCATATGGACAGGTACCATCCCATTGTACCAATCTACATCATGCCACATCACTGTAGTACTGTTAATGCCAAGTAGCCCCTGGTCAGCTGAATGTTTTGGTGTGCAAAATCAAAACACAGCAGCACATTATAATATTATTATGGAATCAATATGGAGGCCTGGTCTGGGACGTCTTGGTCCTGCCAGCTGATGTTTTCACTTGTTGAGTGATAATACATGACATTTAACCACGACTTCCACATGTATATTGCCATAAATACTATATTTACTTTATATTTTGGGCTGAAAACATTCTGAAAGCCTCATGCAAGACAGTATCCCCCTGTTTAGGCTGAGTGTCTTGTGTCAACAAAAAAGCAAACACCATCTTAGGTCAGATTTCAACTTTCCTCAGCTTGAAAAGCTATTTTTAGCTCATATGCATAAATGAACACAAAATGTATTTTGGGTCTTCTACCACAGATTCACTACTGACAGGTTGAAATTCTTAGTTGCTAGCAAGGAACATGTTATAGGACAGTGGGAGGATCCTTGGATAATTGTCAAATCTAGAGAGTGCCATTAACACTGATTAACTGTGTGGTAATTCAGATAAGTTAAAATAACAATTGATTCTACTGCTGATATGGTTCATAGAAATATAGTACCACTTGGAGATAACACAAAGTATATTGTACTCAAAGATTCAATGAGGTAGCGAATCGTGTCAATATGAAATCAGCTTTAGTCGTTGTTATCTTAATTTCTAGGAAAGCTGACTCTTGAAATGAGTCTTTCTTTCTCAATATTTTAATTTAGCAATAAAATAATTTAAACGAACCCAAGTTTCAAAGGCTAAAATTGATTGGTGATATATTGTATTTTAAACGATTTCAACAACCTGTTACTGAACCTGTGCTTATCACTTAGCATTAAGCAATGACCACATGGTTTCATTCAAGTAGATTTGGACAATGTTGGACCTGTTGAATGGATGAACAATAGGACACCATATGGGATGGTATTATGACAGATTGAATGGAGGCAATTGAAAGTGCACTTTTCATTGGCTGGTGGCCTGGTACTACATTACTTACTACTGTACTGTAGACTATAATGTAGTATGTATACTTATATAGTGATAATATAATAGTACATAGATATAGGATGGCATCATGACACCTTAGTGTAGTACTACATGTCATGTATCTACTATGCAATTACTTCACCTTTTTATGGCTCTTTGATGGGCAGGTATTTGGCCCTCAATTCTATATCAGTGATGTCATGGTTTGTATGAAGGCTGAAAGGGCTTTCTTCCTTTACATTGTATATGTTCTAGAATTGTTCCAACCCACGTGAATTGCACGTGTAAGCCCCAGGGCTGTTGCCATGGTGATAAATGTAGACAACATTCCTCCATGGCAAGAAGTTCCAGGAGGAAGTCAGTCAATTGACTTCTGACTAATAAAGTGACTGACAGTCGCAGACTTGCATTGTATTCTGAATTATGTGGTCTCAGACTGATTCAGACAGGTCTAGGGGCTCTAGACTTCCAACAGTCTTTTGACTTTGAATATTGACTGGGATCCGTGGGTTATTACTCACCTGGGGAGGGACCTTACAAACAAAACTTAACTTTTGCTTTGGCAACCCAAATTGATCATGGGTAGCCAGGGTTGACCGCTATACAAATATATCATCTGCAAACTGCAAACTATATATTTAACCATGGATCTATAGGTGATTTAACTTAGAGGCAGTCAATAAAAACCATCATTATTTTGGAATTATATACTTCCACAAGTTGAAGTTCCGTAATGTCTTTATCACTAGGTTAATATTCTATCTTTTCATTATTTTGCCATGGGAAGATACATGTATATCCTTTATTTCACTTCAACGCTCTTCGGTTGCTGGAATTTTATTGTAGGAATGTCTATATATATCTCCAGACTGTTTGACTACAATTCGTTTGTTAAAAACTTTTTCTCTGTATCGATGAACCAGTGCTAACTGTCAGGCCTGAGCAGAGGGGGGGCCAGGGGGGCCAAATGGCAGGGGCCCCCAAATTTCAGGGGGCCTACTTCCAAAGTAAGGTTAACCACGCGTTGCGAAAATGAGATTGTACTCGATTTGTGCAGGGTTAGACTTTTGCCATTTTGGCTCTGCACCAAAATAAGTTGGTGGGCCCTCACATCTCTATTGTCAACAATTTAAAATTTATATAATTATTATTGTTCTGTGTATGGTAAAAAAATTTGGGGGCGGTCCGGTCCTAAAACTTTTCGTTTTTTTTCCATATTGGTTTTACATCTTGTTCTTAGTAAATCTTAGATGTCTCGTTTATGGTCTATTTTTCTCTGCGATTTCTATCGGTGGGTATTTCGATAAATTGTTGTCAGGGTGAACCGTTTGGCCTTCGATGTGACAGGGCCCTGCACAATACTAGACCCTCTTCCATTGAGAAATTTGGGGCCCCCATCTTAAAGTTTGATTTTTGTTCCAGGTCCTGCTTCAGGATCCAGTAAGCGGGTGCCACACAATCCAAAGTTTTTCATAGATAGTTGTCTCAATTTCTATATATATATATTTTTGGCATCTTGCAGGGGCCCCCTGAGTGAATGGGCCTGTAGCAGCTGCCACTTTGCCACACAGGCCAGTCTACCCCAAGATTTGTATGTTCCTGTTTATGTAAGATGAGAAACAAGAAGTCTTGTTGTATTTGTCATTGAGGTCAATTTGTTCTTAGGATATTGAGGTTCCAAAAGCACTAGTTGTACAAGGAGACAACATCAATCAATTGTGAGATGTTTTTCACAAGATCTGGAGGGTGAAATTTTATTGCTGAAAAGATTCTTCCATGTGAACATTTAGTTAGTTTTGATCTACCTGAAGATAACTATGAGGAAATTCTTTACTTGAAATTTAGTAACATGCTCCCAAATCCAAGTTGCCCTGCATATTTTTGTCAATCCTGGCAACTGTTTCATCAAATAAACATAGTTTTAATGTTCTGATATGAATAGTGTCTTACTTTTGTTCAATAATAGGGTAAGAATGTCTCCTCACCTCAGTATACTAATGCAAAAATCATTGGTATTTTCAAATCTGATCGAAGATTTTTTGAAAGAAGCAATAAAAGCTTTCACTTGGTAAATTTTATGATTCGCTGATTAGTTTGCAATAATACAAGGGAATGCCCAACTTATTGTGTCAGAAATACTAGTCTAAATTTTTTCTTGAGATTTGTGAAAGGCTGTAAACCCTGAAAGTATCACAGTCAGAATCTCAGTCTGTATTGAATTTCACATTTTTATTGCAAGGATTTTGCAACTATTGTTTTTATGACTCATAAATCTGTTAAGTGTACTTTGATGTATCTTAATTGCCCCAGGTAAAATCTTCAGTAATCTTGGGCTTTTTATTTTAAGCATCCATTAGCAGTTTGGTTACTATGTAAGATTAGGTGAAAATTAGAAAGTCTATAACTGTCTATTGCATTCTTCATAATAATTGCCTCTTGTAAGTTGTCAGCTAGCTTGGCCTTGGGTTGGTTTTTATGCCTCCAGAAAATATATTTAACATGGTCATAATTTGTCAATCTGAAGCCGCTGAAGGGGGGGCCTACTTTTTAATGGAGGTGTTTACACACCGCCATTTATGTAGTTGGTGAGAAAGAGGGGGGGGGGGGAAGAGAGTGGGTAAGAGAGTGTAAGACTGTAAGATTTAGGCGGGAAATTTGAAATTGGAGAAGAAAATCTGAAATTACTCTTAGCATGTTTCAAATTATCTACTAATTGTTAAATTGCCCGAAACTACAGGTACAGGGCTAATATTGCAGCTTACTTCTATTAACCTAAAATAATTCTAAGTACTCCTTTCATCAGTTTTTTGTTTGGAGTTTTTTTTTTGGTCTTACAGTCCACCATTTTGAAAATAATGTGTATTGTGTTTAGTGTATGCAAATGAGCTGTCCACCATTTTGAAAATTATGTGTATTGTGTTTTGTGTATGCGAATGAGCTGACCTGGAACTATGTCATGGTGACATTAGGATGTGTATTGGTCAGTTTTCTGATCTGGAAATTGATGTCAATATAATACTAGGTCACAAGAGATGAGATTTCAATAGTTTTATAAATCTCCAACTATTTTAGTCAGATATATATATGGATGGGTAAATAGATAGATAGATAGATAGATAGATAGAATCTGATAGATAGATAGATAGATAGGTAGATAGATTGATAGATAGATAGATAGATAGATAGATAGATAGATAGATAGATAGATTGATTGATTGATTGATTGATTGATTGATTGATTGATTGATTGATTGATTGATTGATAGATAAGGGACTTTTTAAAAGGGTGTATTAGATAGATCTGATTGCATTAATTTGAAGAATAGATTATATAGATCAAATAGAAACAAACCATTTGTGACATGATCAAAAATTTATGGGAGATGGGGGTAGGGTAGGCCGGTAGGGTTAGCTCAGTTGTAGCACACTGTGGTTGTCAATCGCAGCCTGGTTCGCTGGTCCTTGGACTCCAGGGTCTGATTGACGCTCTCACCGGGCCAACTAGGACAGCAGTTTCAATCATCCTTCGCCCCATTGCTATGTCCTCCTAATTAGCTTACAAAATGCATAAATACTGGACATGTAGCCCCAATCATCTATCCGTCTTTCTATATTATAAATATTCATGCCTATCCGATATGAGATTTCACTTCATTTCAGCTGTCAGAGCTATTTTTGAATTCATTCTGGATTTATTTATAGATTTATTGATGCAGTTGTAATTTTAACTTTTATCGTAACCATTACTGGTCATGTTCCGCGTGGGGTTCAAGAAATTTCTGGTGAGCCTTCCACAAGATACAGCTCAGGGCAGCCGGAGAGCAGTGCCCATGGGCTGAGATTAAGGGAAAATTACCAAAGGTTCTCATGCCATCGGCATTCTCAAGTTTTGGTGACCGCCGTGTGATGATGAGTGATGAGAAGACTGAGTCTGGCGCATACCCTATTAATTCAGGGATGCCCAGGGTCTTTGAGTTGCCCCAGCATAGAATACTGGATACAACCCGCCTCCGTTTAATGTCCCATGGGCTCGGACTGAAGTGAGTTCCGGGGTGAGATTTGAACCCACTCCCTCAGCGCCAGTGGTAGCCAGACAAGCGCTCTTAACCATTTGGTCAATTTGGCAGTCCACAAGTTAGCTGGCAGTGGTAGGAAGATTGACATATGTATAGAGCAGCATATTAGTGAGTAAGTCAATTTAGAATATTTTCAGTGGAATTTCAAGATCAAAATCCCAAATGTGTTTCATTCAAATGAGATGTTAAATTGGTGTCCCTTTTGATAATTTTAAAATGGGATAAATGTGCAACATGTAGAGAACTCATGTTCTATCTGCCATCTCATCAATCAATCACTGTGAGCAACTACTGCTCTTAAAGGGCAGCACTCATGTATATCTATCTATCTATTAGCTATCTATCTGTATATCTATATATACGTAATGCTGGATGTCTAATCTATATGCAAATAAATCTATATATCTATAAATCTATCGGAGTAGTCATAGCAGTGCAGGATGAATGATCTACTGGATTCATGGTATGCGAAATTAGTCACTACAACACCTCCATTTTGAACCCCTGGGTTCTTGTTCATTTTGGCCTGGGCCTACTGCAGTCTCTGCACGGCCCTGCTAACTGAATAATTGAAGAGTGTCCCTGAATTATCTGGTAGTCCATATGCATGTATATTGTCAATTCAATGATTGGAATTTATTGTACAAATATCGGCCTTGTCGCATTGAAATATACAACAACACACAATTGTGTACATTAGACATGTATGGAAAGGAAAAACGTGATTTGAAAGAAAAAGTGTGAAAAGGACATTTAAGCCAAATATATGTGATTTTTGCACCTGTTTCCTTTTGGATGATTGTCCTGAAATGTTGAACTGTAGATGAAAAGGGGCCTGATGAATTTGTATAAATTGTTAGCTACTCTATTCATCTCACAGAATGTAGGTTACTGGTCAAAATCCAATAATCACTTCTCTGATATGGCCTCATAAATGGTACAATTTGTGTGATTATGTCCTTAATTCTGTGAAGTTTTTCTTTGAAGTCTATTCTGCACCTGTCCATCCATTGACCATTCCATATTTCCACCTTGAGGGTATATTTTTATGAAAGACCTCCATGCTTTCCAATTGATTTGATGACCACTTGACTGGACAACATCAAATTCAATCATGAATGATCCAGGCCTATATTGCCAATATTAAGCCTTGTATTTCTTCAGGGACAAATTTAGCAGTTACCTTTTTACACAGCACTTGGTCCCGGGAACTCACTTTAGTCTGAGCCCATGGGACATTAAATGGAGGCGGGTTGTATCCAGTATTCTATGCTGGGGCAACTGACAGACCCTGGGCATCCCTGAATTCATAGGGTATGTGCCAGACTCACAGTCTTCTCATCTCATTATCATACGGCGATCGCCTGCCTCGATATAGCCCACTAAGGTGCTGCAGAGGCGTAAAACACAAACAAACACAGCACTTGGTAATGCACTGGGCTGCTAACCTCTAGGACCCAGGTTCGATTCCTGGTCTGGGCCACCCATGTTAGATGGATGTTTCATCCTGTGCTAAGAGTCCACTTCCCCTCATTACCATGGTCCATGCCTGTCCTGTTTAGCCTAGCCAATGCATAAGTAAATGATGTAAAGCCCTATAATCCATCCACCCTATTTACACACTATTCATTTGAAATTATAATTTCAATGTAGGTCTATCTTGTCTAACCAGGTTTATGTGAAAGATAGTCTGCAGTGTTGCAGCCAAACTATATCTAGCCCTAACTCCCTGTGCATAACTTGTTCAGTATATTCTGTATGGCTTAAGCATGCTTAAAATATATTAGCTCCCATAGGAAATGGCAAATGTTGATGAATGCAGCAAGTGCATGAATTCTCTCTCACGAGCTTCAAAATTAAATTCAGAATGTCATGAATTAACTTTAATGTTAGAGCTGACTGGCAACGTTGATTCATGTAGAAAACTAGTCAGTAGATCGTGAATATTCACTAAATCCAGTAAATGGCATCACTATGATAATTGATTGGATTGCTTAAATTTCAGATCAAAGCATACCTTAGAAACTTTCGATGTATTCATTATGTTGTGTTGCAGACAAAACCACCTAAAAAATTAATTAACGTTCATGTTCTGATCCTGTACACACCACCAAGACTATTATTGATATCATTACTTATCAGTTATCACCCCAGTGGGGGTAAAGCCTTTGTGTTATTATTGGTGGAAAGGGTTCAGAGGACTGGGGCATTCACTGCCACAGTTCATCCTGGGTTAGTACCAACAGCATTTATGCCAAGTACTAAGTAGCCTAACCCAACTTTGTCCTGGGGTCAGGTATATTGGGAATGTGGTGAAGATCTCCTGATGGGATGAGATTTGTAGCTCACTCCAGATGACTACTAGATGTGTATGGATCAGCATTGTCATGTGATGATGTTGAGGATTCAAAAAGATGATGAAATCACTGAAAGAGTTTTGATAAAGTAGGACCAGTGCTTGTGAATTTGTTTAAAAATATGAATGAAAATCATAATGTTCAATCTCTGAAACAATCCGCCCTATGTACCACTTTATTAATGTAGTTCTAGAACTAATCAAGTTCAGTGTTTTATGCATGTCTTTATGGCAAGTATTTACAGATTTCTGACATTGCTTCACTAGTGTTCAGTAAAAACGGTAATGGATGATAGAGAACAGCTGTATGAATCGCTAAAGTGCTGTTTCATCATTTATGTTGTGCATCCTGTGTTGTTTGAGGCTGATAATGAATGCTTCTTCTAAATTTTATGTAGCATTTGTAGAACCATATTCACAGTTCGTCATAAGGCATAACCGTTATAAACTAAATATTGTGCTGAGGGGATTCATGCAATTGTTCATCCGGTCGTCCCATGTATATTCTTCGACAACTCAGATACAAGGTAACGAGGAAGTTTGCAGGAACCAACAATGTGAAGTATTACTCAAAGATGTCGCTCCAAGCACTAAGATGTTACCTATGAGTTGTTGCCCGACCTGGATTCGAACATGGGATCTGTTGTGGAGCAGCTCTAAGCCTCGCTATAGTATTATGATGCATCGTCCCAATAATGGCATCTATTAAACAATGTTAAAGGGACTATGTCTCCTCCAAGTTCTATTGTTGCAGAGACAGTAGATATCTGTATATAACAATGTAAAATATACTATTGTACAATCACCGCTACAATGTACATGTGAATTCTTGGGCTATCCCCTAGTATTATGAGAGCAAGACCCTTGGGGAGATAGTGTCAAGCTGTCAGCTGCCCCATTTGCTCAAGATATCCAAGGTATCCTGTTGAGAAACATAGAGGATAGAAGGTTTGCTGGTATGGGGAGTATTCAGTCAATACTATAAGAGTGAAGAATATGGTCAGAAAACCCCCCAACTTTATCCTAACTTGAGTATTTCAGTAACATGTTGATTCCATTAGCAATTTCACTTTAATTTATTCGCAGTCAAATAATGTTTCGAACAATATTGAGAGTTTGGTCCATTTAACTCAGAAGTCCCTTGCTCTTGGTTTACGCTCTGTATTTCAAGATGTGTGGACTGTGGAATAATACAGCCTTGGCCATACATGTATGGTATATTTAAGTTGATGCCATATTAATCATGCATTTATTAATACTATTAAACCGACCTTCAGTGATTGATTGATGGAGTCATAGATCACCAACTTGAATCATGGTCAGGTCAATTAACCTTCAAGATTTCTTTGAGGCACTCAGAATTTTTTCATACAGTCTCTTCTTACAAGTTCTTAGGCATTACCTTCAGGCTTTGATATGACTATAACGAATAGCAATCTACCTGGTAAATTTCCTTGAAACATTCTGCAAACTTTTAACTTCAAAGTGACTGGAATGTCTGAGGAGAAATTGCATTAGACAAGTATTAATAGACATATATGTAGTGTATAACATGTATAATATATATTCAATTCATCATTGTGTCTCACTTCTCTGACCAATAGGACCCTATCTGCCCTGCATGTCAAGTCTTCAAGAGATATTTGACTTATTTATTCATGCATATCTGACTTTGAGCTATGAAATGAATGAATCCTTCATAGTTTGTACTGAGTATAGTGATCTTTAATAATGCCTATAATTGAGCCCAAGAAGCAATATTCACGACTTTTATGTGGATATGTTACTAATTCCTTCTAATATGGCAATTTAGTCAAATCTTGATACTTGTCTGGTACAGAGCTTCTCTGAACATGCTAAAGCCTTTTGCTCATTTCTTCATCCATGGCAAGCTGCCTGAAAATCTACAGCAACATCAAAAACACTTTTCAGTCTCTGTAAAGCTTTCTGTTCATACATTTTGCATAAGACAGGCTTTCTAAGTCAGTATTTTGTTATTGAGAAAAAGAGCACATGGCATGCACCCAGCACGTGGTGTATGGTGACTGTTAGGCCAAAAATGTTCTAAATTTTCTGTATCACAAAATCCACCCACTGAGCTGTCTCAAGTGCCAACAAATATAATGGAGCTATGCCTATGATAGGTGATATAGTTTGCTTTGTATGTAATATACTTCACAAAACCTGAGATAAACACTTCAAGTTTACTTATTGTTTATCTTAGACAAAAAGAGTGTTCCATGAAGCCAATTTTTGACATGCCAACATCTCCTTGAATGCTTTCAAGAACATTTTGCACAAGCTGCTTGAGTTCAGTGTATGATAACCTGTGCGTAATGTACAGAATACAGTTGTGTGAAAGAAATTAAATCCATGCACTGATTGAAATATATCTTTTGGGGCAATAATGCCATAAGTATGGGTAAGTGCAGCCCTTCAAGCCTGGTTCTTTTCGCTCGCGAAGGTTGATGAGATGGGAGAGTGCGAAAAAGGGTGAGACATATTCATAAAGGATCCCTCACATTTCGCATGTGAGGATCGTTTACGTGCTCGACACAGACACGGAAAATGGGCTGCATGTACGCGTATGAACTTCTCAACGGAATGGCATCTCGTTGGAATTGTCTTGAAGGTCCACTGGAAATATAATGTTGGATTCATTGCCAGGGGATAGAACCCATGTAGGCAAAGACCTTTCATCTATGAGTGATATTTATATCATGTGATGATGCAGAAACTAAATTTGTGATATGACTGCAGTTTCTATAAGTAAAGTCTGTTTCATCATCTTGATGTGTGACTGCTTGGTCTTGTGACTTTTTGACTGGTGAGTCAGACACTGAGTCTGATGACAGACTGTCCTGAATAATGAAATAAGTTCAAGAAGTAAAACGAAAGCAGTGCGTTTCCTAGGACTAAAATTCTATTAGCCACAAAGGCCAATTTCAGTGAAATGCTTGGATGTGTGGCTAATTTGCATTGAAAATATACATGTATATATATACAATTTTCGTTGGCCACATGGAGGATGCATTAGCCAATTCTAATGTGGCTAATGGCTAGGAAAAGCACTGAGAAAGTAAACGAGACATCGTTCTCTTATACGGCACCTGGCATTACCTGCATTAAGCGCAACAGTATTTTCCAGTTATAGTTTTAGTTGTTCTTTTTGGAAACTTCTCAGGACTGTTGGTGAAGGCGTATGTCGATTGGAGGATGACCGTTTCAATCATCGATTGCCCCTTTGCCATGCCGGTTGCATGTATTCCTCCTGTTCTAATTTGCCCACAATGTATAGTGCATGCATCAAGAAGGCCACCCAGAAGGCATATTTTTCTACACCTTTATATTTATTGTTAGTTTATTACATTAATAAGGACAATATTATGTCTAATTTTCTACCTTTTTGAAAGAAGTTGATGTGGTGCTACAACACTCCCCCATGTTCCCTGCAGGTGGCTTTAAGTTACTAACTTATCAATTGAATGTTATGAAGTAATAGTAATGGAAAGTCCTTCTTCATAATGGAAATTGGAAGAAATGGAAGCAGACTGCTTCCTCCCACATGTCATTCTTTTGTCAAATGCCTGGATGGCAGCAATCATGGAAATAATTACATATAATCATCTTCTTAGAGTGAATAGATAATTGGAACTCTTCAGGATGTAGAGATAAACTGATTTTTGTAATTTCCACATTCACATTAAGACATAAAGTTCAGGTGTGACTGTGATAATGATTATAGCCATAGACAGCTAAATTGAGAGTTTGTATGTACTTGAAAAAGTTGTAGTAGTACTACTATTGAGTTGTATGACTTAATTTGTTGCACTGGATAAACCCAGGCCGTAGTAAAAATGAATATGAGACAGTCACATTACCACAATTGCCCGCAGCACTCCCATCAGATAATCTGTAATCTAATACAAGGGACAATAGCAATGCCAGCATAACTGAAAAATGACCTTTGTCCATTTACAATGGTCTGGATAAGGATTAACAACAAATAAAGGTTAGGTGACTTAGTCCAAAGGTTGTCCACAGAAAATGTTGACTCTAATGTCTCTAGATCTGTATGCCAAGCATGTGGAAAACTGCTGAAACGTCACAAGTGGTCTGTCAAATACAGTTTGCTTGTCATTCAGAGGGAAAGATAAATGGATCACAGTCTTCTGGACCATGCAAATAAAATCATTCACGTTGGTTAGTTGGATGATGATGGATTTCTTTTCTGAAAAATTCTCGGAAACCTTCTTTCAGAGCAAGGCCTCTAAATAAATATCTGCAGATTCCGCACACTGGTGCTGATGGGGCGTAAAACACAAACTCGCGCAGAGCCAGTAGATGACGACTAGATTTGCGTTATATAAATGGAGACCATTGCCAAAAAAAGAATAATTTGGTTGACAATCAATGATGACCCACTTTTATTACATATTTTCATGGATCTATAACTTAACTTTTAAACTGAAATTCCTGAATAGAAGAAAGAAAAATATTTTCCTGAAGGTTTTGTCTGCGAGCTCTGAAGCCGCCCATATTATATGATGTAATTTGTTTGCCCGGTGTAGTAATCTGTTGTGATATGCATTTGTCAATTTGTGTAAATTAGGCTCTGACAGTGTAAATTGTTCTACTTTGCTGTGAATATGATTATGATTCAGACCAAATTGCCTCACAAAAGAGGAACTTAGTGATTTGATGGTGCAATTTCTCTTAATATGGGCTTCTGGCAGACGACAATCTTGTAGTGGATTGTATCCTATAGGGCTGTTTTCATCCAGTTATATTGTAGAAAATCTTAGTTGTTGCTTTATAATTCATCTTTCCTTTCTTCTTTAGCTGTGTTCTGACTGTTCTTTTATTTTGTTTTGAAACATTGTTGGATTAGTGTGTGGCAGTTGGCAGTTACAGAATAGCCGATATGATTTCCCTGCTAGATTCGTACTCCTGAAACACCCTCTATAGCTTTAACCTTTACCCTAAATGCATTAACCCCACCTAACCCGATTGACCGATCCGGCTTATTTGAAGCTGTTTCATATTTACACTGTCAGTGGTTTACATAGTATTTCATATGCATCCCCAACACAGACATGATTGAGGGACCACCTGAAGCATTAGCCATTGCCTCTCGACTTGTACATGTTGTAGATAATACTGGGTATTAGGTACTGACAAGATTTACGCCGATAACAGCTTTCAAAGTCCTGCCCTTCACAGTTGAATGGAGCAAGTATAAATCAGTTAGATTCTGGAGGCTAATACTATACACCAGCTTTTCGATCAGGACTAAGCCGGAGAAACCTTGCAGAATGCGTGGTTTTGCTCAATGCCAAGCTGAAATCAATCCTGATCTTTAGTAATCGGCTGTGTTCTGGTATTTAGCGATTTCATTGATTTTGCAGTAAATCTGACTTGTCGTAAATGGTAGTGTGCGGCTGTACCTATGGTTATGTTAAACTCAAACTTATGTATCACTTGTCCTTTTGTGTCACCATGTCATCCGGACTTTTGATCATAAACAATATTAAATATACACCCTTGACCAACTTAACTTAAAATCAATGTCTCATAATCTGTAAAAAGTTAGTGTCTAACATACCAACTTAAGCGTTAAGTGACTATAAGCTAATTTGTACATATTCTCTTTGTCCGACTTGGAAGTTCTGATCAAGCTGGTACGAGTTAGTCAAAATTTGTTTTATGAACTTAGAATCCTCAGCCTTCTTTTAAAGTAAATTACAAAATAGCCCTGTATGTTTTTTGTAATGCAAGATGTATGATCCATTAATAAGGCCTATGTTTGTAGTTTGTCAAAATTCTCTTTGGCAGTTGATGACTCTAGTTTGTGCTCCATACTGCCATATGTCTGCCAATAACTCCAATATGTCTGCCTCCAATCCTCCGTACAACATTCGCAGCATCTATATCTCTATGGACTACAGGTGTACACATAATGTGCAACATATGAATGCACTGAAGTCTACAGACCACAGGTTGTGTAGTCACTTGATTAGAAGTTGTTACACCCTGTGCTAACTTGGCAATGTTACAATGTACACTGCTGTAGTGGGATGCTTCAGCAATTGGTTGGAAGGAAAGTGAAGGGTATATACTCTGCTTGCTTTGAACAGATGTATTTATTGTAAGGATGTAAGGATTAGTATGGTATGGATCTATACAAACAGTATTGTGTGAAGTGACACTGTGACATTATTGCCAAATGATGTCCTTCACTGACTTAATAAATTGACATGCTGTAAAAGTTGTAAGCCTAATTGCTTTGGCTAAGAAAATCATATGCTTGTCTTTTCTGAAGGTATTACTGTCTGACAAGAATATATATTTTATGTCCATGAAGCGATTGTCACATTAACTGATTTCATGTCTTGGCAACAGGTTTGTTTCATGATTCAATAACCTTCATACAAAATACAAAACCCTGAATTCATGTTATGCATGTTAGGGTTTCCACATTATGTGTATTTATGATGTCTCACAATAATAAACCTCTTTTGAAGCACTGCAGAACATAGCAATATGTGAAAGCGGACAGGGGCTTGGAAAAAAAAGACCTGATTCGCTACACATCTCCAATGTGGGTTGTAGCGTATTATTGGATTGATGGACCTTGAATGACAAGTCGAAGTGGTAGAGTCGTAGCAGTTGAAGTAGATAATTGCTTCATGCCAAAATCATTTTATTGGATCGAGAGAGCTTAAGTAGATTGTAGAATGCAATTTGGTTTCTGCAATAACCTTTGATACTAGACACCGTTGCAGGCAGTCTTGGTGTACCACAATGATTAATCTCGACATTATCAAGTCTTATGCCATAGTTACAGGAGCCGCGCAGTCTTAACATATCTTCGAAGGTTATCGGTGTGCGTGTACTGTAAATTACTACTGAACTCCTGGTAGAGCTATAGCGAAGTGTAAATGGCACAGAAATAATGACGCAGTCTTAGATTTATAGCTCTATCTAATAAGTTCATTTTTAATGCCCAGAAGCAAGTTTTCAACTTAGTTTTGAACTTCTCTTGTACTAGAAAATACAAGATTAGAAATGATGTAGTGCCTACTCATTTGTAATATGTAAGGATAAATGTAGTTGCCATTGGCTGCCATTGAAAGTGTCAAGAGAATATCTGTTTTGTAATCATCAGAAATATCTTTAGAAAGGTGTCATGGGTTACGACACAATGATTGGCTTAGGTTGGTACGTTTCACTAAATGCTACAATTTCCTTTGAGAGATGAAGGGAATTTCTCACATAAACATTGTTGATAGATGTCACAAAAACATAAACTTAATGATAGGTTTCCTCTTGGTTACATTATTGTCACCCTCGCAAGCTGAGGATGCATTATTGTGTCAAAACCTGTAAAAAAAATAGAAAAGTGTAAGAATGGATTCCTTGCTGGGATATCGTTGAGGAAAATTAGTACACATGCAAACTCTGGCTCGTAAATGGAAAGTTGAACCTGACTACTGATGGTTCAACAACTGCTTCACTCTGTCTGGCAGTATACTGGAAAACCGTAGAACTAGAGCTACCAGATCTGCTTCATAGTTCCTTTAAATTGCTTCACTGTACTTCATCAGCCAAGCAAAGCAGCAATGAGCCTAGATTCTTGCTGATTGCATCTCTGAGAACTTGCTGGTCCTGGGGCATTCTGTTGCTCTGTTGAAGCTTGTAACTTCAACTTTGTTGTGGTCTATTCAGAATCTATTATGCTGCGGAAGCAAGAACTGGAGTCTCAAGAACAACCATCGCATGTTAGACAGACGTTTGTTGGAAATTCTGGCTGCTACTGTGCTGCTGGACTGCTTTTCCACGTATCTCCGATACACACGGTACAGGATAACTTCACAGATAAGATTAGGATATCTTGAGATTTTCCTAGTCACTAACCACAAACTCTGCACTATTCACTGCAGTTTTCATCATAATATGACGCTTGATTGAAAGTCG
This sequence comes from Platynereis dumerilii, assembly GCA_026936325.1. Lineage (NCBI taxonomy): Eukaryota > Metazoa > Annelida > Polychaeta > Phyllodocida > Nereididae > Platynereis > Platynereis dumerilii. The sequence goes on from JAPTHN010000007.1 coordinate 39,810,151, forward strand.
TGGAACACTCAAGTATTATTTACTCCACCTCACTCAGCATGAAAGTCTTGCAGTTGCATGTCTCAGATTTGAATGGGACACACTTGCTTCAGAGAAGACCCATTCCATACCACATATGAAACCAATTGCTTCACCTGGAGTAGATAGGAGTTCAGGACTGAATTTTGGAAAGCCATTCATAGCCTCAATTTGTAATCAACGGCGGATTCACTGCAGACACTATAGTCCCAAATGATAATGTGTGAGTGTGACACTGACTCGAATACGTCCTTCGATCTCAACACCGGTGCTGATGGGGCATAAAACACAAACTCACTCACTCGATCTCAATTTGAGCCAAAATGACGTTCGTGAAGCAACAGATGGCACTCTCACTATTGTGACTGTCGTTATGGCTATCATAGCTGTCTGCTTTGGATACTTCCTGCCAAGGAGGTTCTGTGGTTCACTATTCACTAATATTGAGCCATTATTGACCACCCTGTGGGATACCTCCTTATCGTATTGTCACCTTTATGAGGCAATCTTGCATCAGAATTTCACTTGCTGTGGTAGGAATGAGCATCTGCACTATTCTATAGGGTTGCTCATTTCATCCCCTTCTCCTGATGCTGCTGCTGGCCTGTTGCTGTGGTGCTGTTGCCACTGATGATGCAAGGGGTGATGTATTGTCATGACTCAGCTGCTGCAGCGGTGCAGCCTGTAAGCTGGACATGCAGACATGCAGAGTTCTACTTGTTAAACCTGCTTGAACGGCCGGGCTGATAACAGCTTGATTCTGACGCTCACATGCGATGCCAACATTTTTCTCTTTCGGCAAGTTGCATTGAAAGCCCATCAGCTTTATAAATGCTCCTGCCCGATGCACCGTTGCCTCCTAATGATGCCAACCATTGCATATTCATGTGGTGATCTGTCTCCAAATAATGAATATTCTTCATCGATGGCTTGAACTGACAAGATACCTCCTGAACGTCAACATTGAGCTTTAATCGTCAAGCAAATTTTGTCTGCGTTATGGAATTTGCAACTGTTGGTAAACACCCGGAGATCTACATGATCTGTGTGTTACCGAATGACTAGTGTCCAGTGAAAGGCGATGGACTGTGATGATCTGGCATCCGCCCTATCCCCAACTCTCATTGAGTTGCATAAAAGGTTGCCTTGCTTCATTGTGCTTTATCGATTGCAACGGTTAATTGTCTGCAATGGTCAATTAGTGGGGAATTACTCCAAACCTGCAGTCCTGCACAAATTGATTGGTCGTAAGGTCCACTGGACACAATACTTCAGATCTAGATAAGAGATAATGAAGTGGAGGGTCCCTGGAAAGTAGGTCACTGGAGATGGATGGATTACCGTTTGGCTTATTTGTCCGGTTTCAAAATGATCAGGCTGGTTGGATTTGGAGAGAACGAGACAACGCAATAATTAAAGAACTACAAAATAGTGTACCAAATCTCGCCTTAAGTCAAATATATCACCCAATTCAGCCATCATAAAATAACGCTGACTGTGATGGTCTATCTCTCTCTGTCTATCTAGATCGGTCATATCTATCCTGGACTATCCATCCATCTATCTGTCTCATCTATCTAAAGCCACCCCCTCCCAAAATGTAGGTCAATGTATGCAAAGTGCACACCAGATCTGTGAGCTGTGCTATTCTGCATCACCCATTGCAACATCAGCTGCATCACCATCCATGGCATCCAGAGACCATCATCAGCCAGCATCTGCCCAGCACCAGCCTCCGCAATAGCCAGCAATAGCCATGGATCATGTGGATGATGGGACATTCGACAACCTTTGCTGCAGTAGCAACTGGCAAACGTTTCAAATGCTTGCAAAAGCTCCACTTTCAAAGCTACATAATTATGATGTAAAACTGTAAATGCTGCTTCCATTATGGTTGTCTGTTGCAAATACTTCAACGCATCATTGCTTGCCCACTGTCAGTGGAAGCATGCTGGGCTGCCAATCGCTGGGTCCATGGTTTGAATCTGGCTCTTACCGGATCACCTGGGCCTATGTTGGATGGCAGTTTCAAGTGCATAAATACACGACATAAAGCCACAGTCATTCCATCCATCCGTCCAACCCTATGTCCAGTGACTCTCTCTGGCAGTGTCTGCTGTATTCAGTCGGTACACAGACTATCATCGAATTCGATGCTTGCGAATGTTTTATGTAACTCGAACTGCAACATTGGATTCGCTGCATTCGCCATTTCCTGCTCTATCAGTCTATGTACAGCGTCGTGCACCGTTCAATTTCCAATATATGACTGTGTAGGTCAATATTGCGATAAGGGAATATTTCCGGAACAAACCATCAAATAGCATTTGACCCTTGGGGTTGACGCTGGCCGAACAACCGGAATGCTGGCCGATGATGTCGCCAGTCATTGATCATTTGGTGATTCATTTTGTTCAAGGCAAACCACACGGTACCACTGGGGTTAAAACGCCCACTCGATTAGACATAAATGCAAGAAGTAAGCTGAGGTTGTGTTCATGTCTTCAAATTGAGACAGAGCATTAAAAAGAAATATAGCGATTTCAAACAGAGACTCCTACTTGTGCAGTCGTGACTGGAGAACAGAGAGTTATGGCATGATGTAAATTAATTTTGTACAAAATAGTGCCACAGTTACAAATTTTGAATAAAACTTTAAAGATGAATTGATGATATGGAATTCTGAGTTGCATGTCTCAAATCTACTTCTGTCTCTTCACCAAAGAGCCTCATAGTATTTCTGAGGACCTGAGGTGCTTGGCTCGAGTTATTGCAGTGTCAGACTAACTGGCTGACCTAGACCTGAGGAAGAGCATTGTGCTATGTACAGTCTGTGCCAGAGTCAACTAGCCAGTACAAGACTGCAGGAAGTCTCTGAAGAATCTGTGGCTAGCAGAGGTCATTGACCCTGCCAGGTTGCATTGATTTATGTAAAGACTATGTTGCATGGGAATAGGAAGTGAGCAGGTAACTGCTCTTGCACAAGTTGTAGTCTCTATTGTACTGCTGTGTGTATGCAATGAGGCAAAGAAAGATGCAGCTGCCTCATACCCACACTCCATAAGTCCCTCTAGTATCTTTTTGCGATGACACATAGTGCCCTGCCTTTCACCCACAGCAGTCTTGTAACGACAGCCTCATACCCACAATATCATGTCAATATATCTTGAATATCCAGTTCCTTGGTCATCAGGAGCCAACATCTCCTTTCGATTCGGTTCCTCTTGGCACTTTTGGCACGTTGTAGTGGTGAATATGAAATTATTTGTGTTATAAAACTAATCAACATGCTGTTTGTGGCATAATTTTTAGTGACCAATAATATTTATAATTTATGAAAATGTGTCATAAATGAGAAACGACAACTTCAGGTTATAATACAATGAAGCATACTTACAGTCGCATTAGCTGAGAAGTAGCTTCATAAAAAGTAAGGGTTGTGTTTCTTGTTATTGTATGAGTTGGCAACCTGTCCAACCTTTGGAGAAATTCTTATTGAGAGCAACTGTTGTTTGTCTCTCGCTTTCTGACACTTCCCACAGATTACTGGAGTCTTCTGTTTAAGTAGTGTTGTAATAAGTGGCTATAGCTAATAAAGTTGGTCAAAATCACACTTGGAACATAAAGATATATGACCAGAGGTAGAGAATTGATTTAATATTAGACCTAAATGCGATACGAAAAGTGAGGAGCTAAGATTTTGCCAATGTGTAGGTCAGTGCCAAGACTGAAATTTGCCTTATTGCTGTGCTGATCTGTGAAAAAATTCGGGATGTACAACAGTCCTGTTACTCAAAACTGACACAAATGGTTATTGCAATATATTGTTAGTCACTTGTTGGAGCGACTGAATTTTGCAGAATGTTGTGTTTCTGGAGACTAATTTTGTGACTGCGCACAATATCAAACCGCTACCAAACCGCTGGTCATGCTGAGGGTATGTGACCCTGTGGCCTATGTTTGGTGGATTTCATGGATCAGCAAACCATTTGCATGGAGCAATGGAGGGCTATGCTGGATAGTTCTGCATATATATTGATTGTTTTGTTGCATCAATAAAGTCCCCTCCTGTCTGGTGCAATAACTGGTGTCTCTGGTGAAATGCTAATGTCCAGTGGCCTCCATTGCTATCAACATTGTAGCCTTGCAAAGCTCCAATATTTATCTGCATTGCAGCAAATGTACTGGTGCTGTTGGCAGCCATGGGGACATAAAATGCAAGAGCATTTCTACTAACATTTCTCATGCAATAAACCACTGAAGTTGTGTTGAAATTCTGCTTGAATTCTGAGGGTGTAACTCAAGGGAGTGTTCTTGCACCTGGCATGTTTTGTAAAGCATCCATAATTGAGTAGGAAGACTATAAAATTGACTGAAAAATATTTGGAAATTTCATTCTTTATCTTAAGACTTGAGAGAAGAGAATCTTTACGAGATCAATTCTTGATTTTTGATGTTATCGCATATTCAATTATTATTTTATTTCCGCATTTCAATTCAGCTGTTGTCAATTTGGCGTAGTTAGTGAATAAATGTTTTGTCATAAAGTTGGGATTTCAAGCAATTCAAGTGCCTGGATGATGATTTATATTCTTCATCCCAGATTGGCACCGCACTTCCTAGATCTGTGAAATTATATGAAGTACCTGGTTGTACTACGAAGTGCAAGTAGTAATTTGGTGGCTCATAACAAACATATTGATTTGTTCTTTGGAAACTTGCCAATATCTGTTGTAGTGTTACAATTCACATTGAAAATAGCTCCTGGCTCCTGGATCTCCCAACAGCAACTAATTGCAGCTCTGTGGTCTGGTGGTCCAGTGTGTATGTCTCAGCAAGATTCTGCATGCTTGGGACCTCCCTAGAGGTCCCTCATGAAGGTCCTGACCGAGGACATTTTCTAGTCTCTAAGATCTAATTATCTGTACTGTATTCTCTTAACCCTACATAACCATGTTTCTGGACAAGTCACTTGTGCAGGAGAAAAATATCATGTGGTGTCTTGGCCATTTGTCTTTAAGCCATCATGGTATTGACAGGTTGTACTGTTTCAGTGGCATTTCTCTTCCATTTTTATGCTGCCACTGCAACCTGTGTCTTTGTAATTGCATACATATGTTCGAGACAGAATCTGCCAGAATTAAATATGTCAAAGGAATTACAAAGCTAAATGTGATATATTTCTGAAACACCGGGTAGATTTGGTTAGATTTATTTGGCTGAATATCATTATACAGGTAAATCAATCAGGTGAAATGTGTGAAATTACATTAAAAACTTCCCTGACATCAATATGTATCATGAAATTTGTTATTGCAACTCTGGGAAGTTGGAAGAGATATAGGTTGACCGGTGTAAGCAGCTAAGTGGAATAACTGGTTACCCAGTGATAAATGAGATCATCTTACCAAGGATCTCTTGAGAATTTGAAAATTTGAATAAAAAGAAATTTTTTGTTGTAATTGGTAACTGCTCATTGCACAACAGCACACACAGAATACAGTTGCTGAAAAGCAATGCATTGCATTCTGCCATCCCAGGCTCCTGCTCTCATGCAACCAGGTAGCTCCAGATCTACAGTGGTGGGTCTAGGTAGCCAGGAATAGACAGGGTAGCAGCTATATCTTGAGTGGCATACTAACATGTATGAGGTTTCCCTTACCACTAAATCTGTGTATACTCTATAATAGACTGATAATATAAGCTATCTACCCTCCGAGCTGCATTGCTATAGTTACTATCTGTTAATATATATATATATATATATCCTATCTTGTATCGCGGTGATATTATGATTGGGAATTTTTTCCAACTTTTTATCATATACCACTTTATATTCCTCCCAGAACTGTGGGATTTAGACCTACACTGAAGAGAATTGATGTCTAGACAGACTAGACTGTACTCACATTGAATTTGCTCCGATCTATAGCATACATGGCTTGTAATATTGCATTGTCCTCGGTGCTTTCTACTTTCTATTATGTGTAGGAGGTGAAAAATTGTCAGATCTGGCATATCTATGATTTACAGAATATATTTTGTATTAATCAATAGTCACTGTCTGACTGTCATTGAAATTTCATTAAAATGAAGCAATGTCAATATCATAGCCTCCAAAGTTGCTAATACTTGTCATGCGAAGTCATGTTAATTTCCATGTATTAACCATGTTAACTGAAGTAGAATGATTAGTTAAACATGAAAATATCAATGTAAACATATGTCCTTCCAGTTAGCAATGTCATATTACAGGTGCTTCTATTACAATGAATGAAGAGTTCATTGTCTTTTACATAATAGCCTTATCTGTAAAATAAGGGATCAAGACTATTTCCATATATTTATTAGTTACTAATCACAATTTATAGATTGTTAATACATATATATGTATTCTGCTCAAATAATCCAATATTTAGGGAAGATATTATCAATTGAATCCTGTATTTATTACAGTACTCAAAAGATCAATTCATGTGATATTCAATATAATTGATCTCATTGAATTGAATCAGTGATACAATGTATGATCAACTTGTGAATGACACGTGGGCTGTTCTGAGAATACCTGTATTTAGTTCCTGAATTCCTGGCGTGGCTTTCTGGGACCTCAAGTATAGCTAGAACATACAGCTAGCCAGATGAATCATCAGCTGATATAGTGTATGATTGTCATTTGTCATCCAGTCACAAGTAAAGATGATGATATTAATAACGTTTCCAAGTGTGATCAATACATTCATCTTCTTCAAGCAATAGAATTAGGTATTCTCCAGGTTACCTGTAACTAAGAAATAATATTTCCCTAGGAAAATCTGGGAATTTAAAACAAAAAATTGGAAATGTACAACTAAAGCAATGTAGAAAGGTTGTTGCTATATCATAGTTGGTAATTATATAAAATGTCTAGTGTTGTTTTATCCATCAAAACTTGTTGATTTCGCAGTCAATTTACTGCCAACACTTTCGCTTCAAACTGCACAAAACAATTATTGTTTCATTAACTTATTTTTATCTGCAAAGAAATTTATGATTATTTCGATCGTTATTTCAGCCGCAACAAAGTCATTACCAGCAAATGGTGGGTGGAATGGAAAAAGAGTGAATTTTGCAAAATTATTTCAATTTATTTGAAGTTGTTCCATCCTTGTGCTGCCCATCCCCATTAAAAAAGCACTGCTGAATGTCTGTACCTCATTAAAAATGCACCGCCCACCTTACACAGACCGTATATCACAGGTTAAATTGCTATCTGAACCGTAATAGTCTCCTGTAACACTGTGTAACTGTTATGCTGCCATTGTGTCCACTTCATAACTGATAACTTTACTGTTACAACTAGATATTGACTGCCCCATATGGAAAATCTCTCCTTGCCAGTCGCATGTTCAAGAATAATTTTCTAGAAAATTTTAATTTGTATGCAACATGTGTCGTAGTGTTTGTACTGCTGTACTCATAATATCTGTCTAATTAATTGATTGCTGTGATTTGATTTAATAGTGAAATGTAATCTGTCCAGACAATGCTAAACATTGCACATTTAAAACTAGTATAACCAATAACATACATTTATAACATCCATGAATTGACATCATATCTACATACATAATTTTAACATAGCAGGCATGTTTGTGTCTATTGATTTGAGTAATTTACTTTTTGCAATGCGACCATTTCTTGATTTTCCCTTTTAATTATTTAACAGGACAACAGTCGCCGGGTTTGTTTTGTTTTGATTGACATATTGCAAATATACCCACTAGTTTGAAACATATGCTTGTGTAACTTGCATTTGTATGTTATGAACATTATAGAGCTTCTCATTTATTTCATTGTTTTCATGCATTGTATGATTAATTTATTGCATGAGTTTGACATTTTCAAGTTGATTTGGTGCGATTTTATTCAAATAGATCTTATTGATTGGTTTTAATTGATTGGTTTGGTGTTTTTATATTTCATGTTTGGTTATGATGTATATTTCTAGATGTTCTAGAAATCTAATCTAATAAGCTTTTGCTTAAAATCCATTTAATTTGCATAATACAGTATGACCCGACTCGAGCCATTCTGTATTTGGATATTATGTTTATGCATTTTGTATTGTTAACAGTCAATAACAGATTTATGTATGCTTTATATTGAAACCTACAGTTCCCTATCCTCCCTTTAATATTTCTAGAAAATATTGTAAAACATCATCCTTTGCGATTCACCCAGTTGTTTAGCATAATTGTAATACATACCGTCCAAAACTTAACAATATTGCGATTCTATGTCCTCATTCCCCTGCCCTCAGTTAAGACCAATTACAATATTATGTACCATAATTTTGGTCACCTGCAAAGTCCTTTTGAATCCAATAATCTGTTGCAAATAACTCTATTATCTTTACCTTGGACATGATGGCCATTCCAAAATCACTGTTGTAACTCCAAACTTGCCCTTCCTATATTTTACATGTGCAGGTGTTGCATGGGTTTAACTGTAAAAGGTGGCAGGGATCATGACTATGCCAAATTATTACTTCAGAGTATAACTAAGACTAAACTTACCTGAAATGCCTAAGTATCCCTTTTTAGCCTTCAGCAAACTCCCCAATTTTTCTCATTCAATGATTGCTAAAAAATCCCTTGTATTATCAATTATTTGCTGACTTCAGTTCAGTTTTATTGCTCAGTTTAATAAGAATAAATCAACAATTCAATTAATTTTGTATCATTTCCTGTTAAGTTGAAATTTCTTACTTACAAAATGTTTGTAAATAAATGTACACAAGTATGAGCGGCTAGTTTGATGCTTGTCAGTTTACAAAATCTGGCATAATTTCATATACATGTCGGTGAATCATCTGGAAAAAAATCATTATACAACACAATATTATGGTCTGAATCTTGCCTTGGTGAGTGAGCTAATGAGCCATACCAGATACTTTATATCTACATTTGATTAATTTCTCCTTCCTGAATTGTCATTGCAGTGATTGACCTGGTGTACTGGAGGGACCCCAAGAAGACGGGCATCGTGTTTGGTAGCATGCTCGTCCTCCTCCTGTCCCTTGCCCTCTTCTCCGTGCTCAGCGTCATCGCCTACCTCTCTCTGGCCGCTCTCACTGTCACCGTCAGCTTCCGCGTTTACAAACAGGTTCTGCAGGCTGTCCAGAAGACGGGCGAGGGACACCCTTTCAAGTGAGTGGTTGACTGGTTGACCAACTTGACTATTCACTTCTTAACAACATTGTATACAGTATACACCTGTAATAATAATAATATGAAGTTATGGAGTTCCAAAAAATATTGTATTAGCTGCATTCAAAGCCAGGGCTGTGGGAGTCTTAACAAATTAACACATTGCTTTAAACACCAGACAATGAAGGCAACCAAACCACATTTATAACAAATATTTGAAAAATTTGCAAGTGACAATAATGAGAAATGTTGAAATTAAACAAATTCTGAAAAATAATGACCCTTGAATCTGTAGTGTAGGTTAGGGCCCTGCACGGGACTAGATTTTTGTCTCACTCCCGCCCGTTCTTTCCAAATCTGCTCCCGTTCCCGTCCCGTTCTAGGCATTACAATGATAAAATTTTCCGAATTTTGACCCACTCCCGCCAAATTTTGTCAAGTTCAGTCCCGTTCCCGTCCCATGCAGGGCCCTAGTGTAGGTAGTGCAATACTAGTACATTGTCCTCTACTTATAAAATTGAATATCATTTTCAAAGGTCATTGATAGATAAAAATAACAAATTAGCAAATAGTCTGGAATTACCATATAATGCAAGGTATAAACGAGACAGGAACCCAATAACATATGAATAACAGAAGTTTATGAACCATGTTGTCAGGATTAGGACTCATATCAGTTTTATGGTGCCAACCTTCTGTCTAATAATATCTATAGCAAAACAAAAGCTAAGTGCAAATATACTATATCAAACATTGTGTTTCTTTTCCGTTTGCAGGCAGTACCTGGAGGCAGACATCACCATACCTGAGCAGAGGGTGCACCAGCTTGCCGAACACATTGCATCTCACCTGTCTGGCAACTTGCGAGAACTCCGCCGTCTCTTCCTCGTTGAGGACATGGTCGACTCCATCAAGTTCGGACTCCTCCTCTGGGTGCTCACGTACGTCGGGGCCTGGTTCAACGGAATGACGCTCATCATTCTCGGTAAGTGTAACTGTGTTTACAGTTAGGATTCTTTAGAGAAGGTTATGTAAAATATGAGGAATGAAATATTTAAAATGCCATCTTGAGAGAAGGTGCAGCAGAGTGGAGACTGGAAGTCAAGGTGGTTTAATGCTATCTCTTTGGAAAGTGGGTACCTTTAGTTGACATTCATATGAAAGAAAATGTGTCAATGATTTTTTGTCTTGAATATATCTCAAATAAAGTATAAATTTCTTAAAAGTTTTTTTGACAGGGAATGTGAAAATGGACACAAAAGTCCAGTACACTTGAACTCATCTTGCTCAAAAGCAGTGAAATGCTCTAAGTTCAGATGAATTTCGGAAATTGTGACCTCTATATATCAAGCTATGATTAAGTTCTCTTGTAAATTAATTTTGCACTTCCAATTAATATAAACATGGACAGCTGGACAACTTTGTCATCAACACAATGACTGAAGTGTTATGTCGTGGGATTTTGACAAATGTCTTCCTTTCTAGATTTTTTTGTTTCGGTTCTTTAAAATTTATATTAATGCAATTGTTTTATTCCTTTCAGGTGTAATCTCTGTCTTCACTTTACCCAAATTTTACGAGACACACAAAACGCAAATTGATCAGTACATCGATCTGGCTAAAACCCAAATCACCACTGTCTTCAAACAGTAAGTATTGCTTCAATAGCTCTATGTTTATAATTATAACAATTTCATTCTCTTGACCTAGCTCTTAAGGGCAATTTGATGAAGCTCTCAGTAAGTGTAGTGTGATTGTATTCTAAGAATACTATTCTTATGGTGAGACCCCTCAGGATTGTCCGTAAAGGTTTTGAATTTCTTTGAAAGTGTTTTAACCACTGAACAAAGCTGCCTATATGTAGAGTTAATAATCACACCTTAGAATATCCAGCAGCCCCCTAGAAATTCTCAGATCACACAAACGTTCTTTTTACACACAAGGAGATTTCACCCACCTCACCAAAGCTCCTTCTGAGTGTAAATTAGCCCTTTGTGTAGTGATCATTGAACTCTGAATCTGAATAGCCAAAGGTCAGGATTAAGCCTACACAGTTTTAAAGCTCCCCATGTTTCTTTGGAAGTCCTGTTTTGTTGAAATTTAAAAAGATTAAGAGATGCTATATTGAGGTGTAATCTGGGCATTGCCCTGTTTAAAGTGGCAAAGTTGGTCTGTCACAGATGTCCTTTAGCGAGAACAGATTACCATTTCCAATTTTTTTCACAAAAATGGCGCAAGGGACCACTGAGTTCGCTTTGTATTTATCTATATCTAGAAACGTTTGGTATATAATTGCTCCATTTTGAAATATCACTCATCTGTGAAATTTTCTTCATTTCAGAATCCAAGAAAAAATCCCTCTGCCAGGCAAGAAGAAGCAGTCATAAAAAGGGTCAGCATCCTAAGACGGGGATAAGGAAATTACAAGAAGGGTATATCAGGGCAAGAAGGGGTGTTCTCGTCGGACCTAATGTTTCTGGCAGTGCCACTGCGTCATATTCATCATTCGGGCCTTCACCTCTGTTCATTGTTCTTGCCTCCGTGCGAGGTGTCTCGATTTAAAAGCAGCTCAACGGCTCTTTTTTGCGTTGTAGGCTTTTCAATTGACAATTTGGCTTGCACATCAAAATCATTTTCTTCGTTTTGGACTAATTGTTGAGCCAATCATGTGAAAAAAGTAAGAGTATTTAACGAAAAAGGTTTAAGGTATTTCAGGTGGCTTAACCGCATGGTTTCAAAGTTAACAATTTTGTACATATTTTTGTGTATTTATATCAAAATCGAGACTAAGTCTGAAGTTTGTGATTGTTCCATGATCTGCTTGATGGTGCTGATTAATATTTCATTTGCCAGTTTATACTTTTTGCAAAGTGGTTAGGAGGGAGACAACAGTATACTTGATCCATTTTTGTCTGCATTGTTAAGTCAGTATTTGTTGTGGAAATAATTCATTGAAATCTCTATACTGTTTCTCCCTCCAGCTTTTTTGACGATCTGAATACACCCTGCTCAGAATTCTTACTGTAATACATACAACTTTATACATATATAACATTGACTATAGCTGTCATTGGAAAGAAAAGATCAGCTTAAAGATAAAGAATAGCCAAGAACTAGCCAAGAGAAAGCCAAGAAAAAGCATTATACCATTGCTAATTGTAATGAGTTGAAGTTCAGTGGAATCAGTGAGTCATTGCCAACATAATTGAACAGATCATATGTGTGAATGTACGGATTCCGATAGAAACAAAGATTTTCATGAGATAGTTTTATCACTTGGTATCAGCTTTGTGAATGTGATTTGTGGTGTCGTCAACTTGTCTGTCCATTCAGGAATAGTAAAATAATTACAGCACCAAGTACTATCGTCGTTATTGCTGTGTACTTAATTGTCAAGGTGTGAAACTGGTCCTGTCTGTCCTCAAACATGCTTACTTCGAGGAGTCGTAGGAGTCAATTGGGAGACTGTGGAGACCTATTTCTAACTTTGTGTTAGCCTGAACACCGTAAAGAATAGTCTTTGTATTGTAAACGATCAATCAACTTTAATCAAGAGTGTTCCATTCATTTTTCGTCAACGTATTTTACCATTGTTACTTTGGCTCTTTAATCGATAATGTATGAGATGTGTATGTCATAACTTTAATATTTGCTATTATGGGACTATTTTTGCCATAATATATTTGTAGTGTATAAAGATTGTAAACATACAATGTGCCTCAGATGTGTAAGAGTGGTTGTATATTTTTCAGCCCATTTTGTCAGTCCAAATTAATTGTAAATATGTTAGAATTATGTTAAATAGATAAGTTTTATTTTCACTAAGCAATGTCAGTTGATGAGTTGGATGTTTTTAACTCGCCCTTCTCCGATGTTAAATTATTTTCTTCCCATTAATAGTTGCAATCATAGAAGTGGTTTTGGTGTTTTTGTTGAATTTCTGGTATGGATTATCTTGTGATATATTATACACAGTATGTTGACCATTAATTATGTTTGGAAGGTGACTTAATATTACTATATTCTCAACGTTGAATGCAACTTGTTTAATAATAAGAGATTTTGCTAGCATTTTTTACAAAGTAATTGTTGATGTTGCAGTGATGGGTAAAAGATTTTTGTCTGTTGAACTTGATCAGGTGGATAAATTTCCCGTCACATTTTCTCTTTTTTGATTGGAAGACTTCTTTGTGTCTCTTCCGAAGAGTGGGTTGAACGATGATATGCAAAACTTAAGTTAATCTGTGGTATGAAAGGTGCTTGTCTTATAAATGTATGAATGGCGTGAATTGTGACTCTTTGTGCGGTTTAGCGCTGAGCCAGAGCTTTACAAGGCATTATTTAATATCTGTCTTCGGTTATAATAGAGATAAAACTGCCACAAAAGGGCATTTCGAATGTAATCATTGATGACTTGTATATCACAATATTAATCGTATAACAATTATATACCACCATTGGATCTGTTAGCTACTTCTGTCAGCTGCTTTTCATGAATATGTATATTGCATGTTCGGAAATGTCCTTCTGTTGCTGGCCTTCTTATGGATCTCCACTTTAAAGTTTTAGCAGCAGGTGGCTCTGGCGTCGAGTGTCACGGAATGTATGTGAAGATGGAACATATTTAAGCATGATCTATGTCATTCTATGTCCATGATTCTATGTCAGCGATTCTCAGTCATGTAGACATCTAAGTAAGGAGTAATGTTTATCTTTTTGATGATGTGGAGTACTACTAATCAGTAATCACGTGTGTTGTGAACTGTAAGTGTTGTCAATTGCCACAGATGTCCTGTTGTGGTTCGTGTAATTGCACTAGAGGGCACCACTGATAACAATTCTTTCATCTGTAATCAGTGAATCGACTACACCTGGAAATTGTTCATTCATTGCGCAGCGCAGTAAAATCTTAACATTCTGTAACAACTATGCTGTAGTTTAACTTGGGATAATGTATATGACGGAATTTGATTATTTTGTATAAACCATGGAAAAATCTAGCCATTTGGTACTTGTATTGTGAGAGCTGAGAGTGGTTGTGACACCTGTGTAGATGGCTGCTGCATTGCAGTTTTAGTGGCTCAATAAAACTATTGAAATCCCATAGTCGTATGTGCTTTCTTTTTAAAATATTATCCATGGCATTGAGAAACTTACGCCACATTCCCTGATATTTAAGTTCCAATTTCTGGGCTTTGGTCCTCTGCAGAGGATCCGGAGAGTTGATCAGTGTGAATGTCCCTCAATGAATAATACAGCTTAATTGGTTGTAGAGTCAGGTCCCCGCCCCAAGTACAAAAGGTTATGTACACCTTGTGGGCTTTTGGAATATTTTTGATGAATTGCAAGTCTGATCTGGATTGCTTTGAACATGAAACTAGTGAAATACATAGGAAGTGGAGGTGTCTTTTCCGTTTAATGAAGTTTAGTTTCTGTCTGATGAACTTGGTCAAGTATCAACAACAAAAGAGTGGTGTTTTCACATATTATATTTGAATGAAAAGGAAATGTGTACAAATAAATTGTGACATCAAATAATGAAGCAATGAAAAATGCGAACACCAAACCTGGTTATGAATTATGAACACAAGAACATTCAATATAGAAATAGTCTTTCATGCAAAAATCACAGCATTTACCCTTTAAACATTTATACAGCGCACATAGCAACATGGACGAAAAATGAGGTTGCTATTTACATGTATTTACACAATAAATGTACATCACAGACAAGCATTTGCTGAACATAGTCTCTGCTTGAGGTGACTGGTAGTGCCACCTGGCAAACTTGCTACCATTGGGTAGTGCTGCCACCATGTGTTGATGAAACACTTCTAGATCAATGTCTTGATTTTAATATTCCATTCGTGTGAATAATTCCGGAACCATTGAGGTGTTCTATAGAATGGCCTTCGATGTGGCCATTTGTTGTTGCGTGACCATTCGTGGCTTCATGGCCGTTAAATCCATTTTGGTTGTGATCAAAGCTTCGCTTTTTGTGTCTGAAAGAAGACAATAAAATCATGAGCAATTCGATGTATCCCACTAACATTTGAGTTAAAACTCAGGTCACATGACCACCCCAGTTGCCAGATATAAACGCCTGTCACAGGCATGTCACTCACCCAAACTATCCACCTATCCTACTTTGTTGTCCTCATATTTCAGGTGGGAGCCCACAACGCTGTAACTCCTCCCTCATTTCCGTTTGCCAACTCCACCACCAATCTCCCACCAGGGGTGCATGAAACAGCATATTCTAATATTTTACTCCTCCCCAGAGGGAGCCACTTTGCACAACCATTTTCCCACAGGCGGCAGCACTTATGTTCATCTGTTTTTGCCTGGAGACACCCCGAACCTTACCCAATAGCCACGTTGCCCCTATGTTATGCTGTAACAAATCTTCTCTGTTTAGTACATGGCACTTACCAGGAGGAATTCCTCCTGCTACAAATCAGACTCTAAGGTCTCACACAGGCCTCCACCTAATATCTGCTTCCCATCTACACAAACATATCAACAATTAGCCATTTTCTAAATGCTTACACGTCACTCTAAATACCAGGTGTTCCTAAAATATAACCTCATTTCTGACACAACACTGTCAACATACAGCATCACTTCACAATAATGCATTGTCGAACTATTTTCACTAATGGGCATTTTCTAGTGTATAACACTTGAATTATTGGAAGTTAATTAACACCATTAATTTATTGTTACCCTTCTCCAACACTACCAAGTGAAGCAAGTTTCAACAGATTTGATGTACTAAATTTTAAAAACAAGACTCCCAGATATTGCGCAATGCACATGTTACACTACTGGTATATCATGAGTGGCATTGCAAATTGCATGCTGGTCACTTACAGAAAGTTTGCAGCAAACTATTGTTATTTTTGCTATACGAAGCAATCAGTTAAAGCGATGACTTTTTCACACCAAATCTTTTAAATATGCTCAAGATCACTCTTTATGGAAAATGTAAAAGTTTTGTAGGCTTACATGGCAAAGACCGTTCGAAACTTTTCTATAAAAGATTTTCAATTTTTTTGACAGCACATACCTTCGATGACGTGTGCGGGGTGATGAATTGGCGCTTGTGGGTTCATTTGAAGAAAATACCATTTGTGTATAAGACATGAATTTGATGATCAGGGCCAGTCCGATAATAGGCAGACTGAGGGGAAGGAGGATGGGAGACAGAAGTAAGAAGATGGTTAGCATCACCCCGGCGACACCTGGAAATAGAAAGAGAAAACAAATTGAAAAGACACTCAATACATCTATCATAGTTTTATGAATATTCTAAGTAGTATTTTTGTAGTGCAGAACCAATCTGCAAATATACAGGCAATTCTGTCCCGAAATATATGGTCGTATACTTTTGCGTGCTGTTGACAAAATCTATTCAACTTATGACGCAGATTTGCAACCCATTGGTTCTTGTTTTCACCCTTTTTTGGAATTTTGGAGTAGAATTTTTTTTTTATGTGTCTGAAAATCTGCCATCATTTATTTCAAATGCATGCACAAGGAAAATGCAGTCCTCTGACAGCTCTGAGACTGAAGGGAGCCTCTTTGTTGGAGAGATTCAAACCTGGGACCCTCAGCCGGGAAGGCCTTGATACTTTGGACCAGTAAAACTTGCCAAGGTGCCTACAACAAGGCATTAGGGACAATTTTTCTGTGACAATCCAGCTAAATGAGCCATGCCCAGCAGAGATATGGAAATTGGGTGAGGAAAACAAGATATGCTGGGATGTTTTGATATCACCCAGTTCACTGAATATGCTCTGTCACTTGTCCCTGAACTCAAGACTGTTCCTGGATTCTGATTGGCAGAAAACTCATTAGTCACACTGCCAGGAACGTGATAATTTGCATACTGCTTTCCCATTGGCCACTGCCATCAAGATGTTTCCATATTTGGACTAATCAGCCTCGAGACAGGAGCCAAATTTGCTTTTTTGTTTCCAGATTAGAATTCCAAACTTAAACCAGGTCAATGTGTCATAATATGGAAGTTTTTAGTTATTTTTCACTTAGAAAAATTTCAACTTTATTATATCTTGACTTTCAGTAAACAGCAAAATAAGGTGATGCACTGAGTTGAACTTGACTTTGACCAGGTTTAATTTTATTCTTTGCTGTTCCTTTTTTTCTTTCTTTTAATTTAAACTTTCATCTACTTCTCTTTGGAAGAGGACATTTAATAAGTCTTCACTTTTCAGTCCCCCAGAATATTGCCAATTCAAAAAAAAGAAGAAGAAGAAACTATTAGCAATGTTCTAATTGCTTGGCTGTTAGAAAAACATATTTATCCATTGCATGAACCTATCACCTTCAGGTAAACAGTGCATATAGATCACGCAGATCAAGATCAGAATGCAGTACAGTACTATATTAGGAATTAGGAATTCCTCCAGATATTCTTTGGGAACCCACAGAGTTTCTGCCAATAAGGATGCTAAATATTTTAAGTAAATAATGGGGACACTTAGCTACACTT
Organism: Platynereis dumerilii; assembly: GCA_026936325.1. Taxonomy (NCBI): domain Eukaryota; kingdom Metazoa; phylum Annelida; class Polychaeta; order Phyllodocida; family Nereididae; genus Platynereis; species Platynereis dumerilii. The sequence continues at coordinate 39,827,875 of JAPTHN010000007.1, forward strand.
TAAACAAGATAATATAGATTGAGAATGTTGGAGGTGTCCCACTGCCTGTAGCATCCATTTCTGAAGTGACCAGTGCAGTCCCTGTATCCGTTTCCTCTAGCGACATGCAATACTCTCAACTTGAAATGATGTCCTTGCACTTCTATGCTCTTGTTATTAATTAGAAGTGGTAATGATAAAGTTGAAAGAGAATATGATGACAAGCACAGCCAAAATTGCATTTGGAATGGGAAATCATATGCACAATTTCATATTCTTATGGATCAATAGACTCAATCTTGGACAGGGGGATGAATCTGGTGTATTATCAAACAAGATTATATAATGCAATAAGTTGCCAATAATTTTAACAATTTGAAGATAGTTTCGTTGATTAGATGACTGAAATTTGAACTCAACATAGGCTATATCAGGAAATTGTGATCTTTCTGAACTATAGGTTCAATTTCTCATCACTACAAGCAATGGATCAAGTTGTTTTTGAGCTGTGATGTAGGCCTAACTGAGATAATAATTGGAATGACAAAACATCTTTTTTCTTTTCTGAATTTTCTACCTGAGAACCCTTTCAAACTACTTTAGATAGGACGTGACGAAAACAGACATGAAGTACACCAATAAGTGTTTATTCAAATAAAGTGCTTTACTTTTTTTTACTCAGTGGTAGAAAGTTCATGGATTAATCATTGCTGTTTTTATGGTAAAAATGAAAAGGTGTTAATTTTCTTGGCTTATTTTCAGTGGACCTTCATGAGCAAAATTCCAGATGGGCGTTGCAATTAACATAAAATTGGCTGAAAATTGTATAAGCGTCTGTGCTGGGCAAGAAAAGATCCCTCACTTGGGGTAGGGGCTAGGGGGTAAATGTGTATTCTTAGAGGCATAGGCCCGTCGCCATTTTCTTGTCTTGTGAGTGTTTTGACATTGAACGCCTTGGCAAATCCAAAAGATCTACTAGTAACGCGATTCGGAACCATACATACTAAAGTGTAATGCTGTATATCATTGCGAGGCTGATAAACAGAGCTTTCCTTTGATATCAATTTCATCGCAGAAACTTAAATAGGGACCCGTATAGTGGCAATTGAAAATTGCATTTTTGTGGATACACAATCCCTGAGACAGGTTGTGCGAGTGGTTCATTACTGTGCGTATTAGACTATCTTAGGCTATAAGAGTACAGACTTTCAGCTTAATACAAGCATTCCTTCCATGTTTGGAAAAAATGTGTTGTGAGTTTTTGTTGATGTCCAATGTTAAAAAAATCATACGTCCGAGCACACTTAAAACCTATTAAAAATTTTCATAATTGATCCGTATCTCTATGGATCTTCACCAAAATCAAGTCAGTACTATTAGAAAACGTGTAGCGGTGTTTTTCTCTATCATGTTGTAAGACATTGTCCTGCGTCCTGATTCATCTATGGTTAACCATTCAACTTTTTGTGACAAAAACTAAAAATCTTGCATTTTTCTTTGTAATACCCCAGCAATAACCACAATTGTATGAAAGCATGAAAGGCAAACGGTTACTGAACCATGTCAATGTAAACTAAGCTGGGTCATGTCACACGTGTGGAGGGAGGATCTCCATTGGAAGAGCATGAGGCCCCCACATGATGACCCAAGGTAGGCCTGTAAAGCAATCATGAAAAGCTGTGTGCAGTCTCCACATTTCAAAACACATGCCATTTTCAAATACCGATTTCTCAATCAGCCAAATCAATTTCTTGTCAGGTCAGGTCATTCAGAGTCAAAACTTTTTTCTTGCTTTTGCAATCTAAAATTTTTGGGACAAAACTGGTTTTTTAAAATGAAAATGGTTTTTTGAAAAACCAAACTTCAATGCAAAAACCAATATTGATTTTTGTTTTAGATTTAAAAAAAAGAAGTTTTGTTCCGAATTTTTTTATTGTAGCAACAGACTGATTCTGAAGATTATAATCACACTTGCAAGTCAAAATTGATTCCAGTTTTGGAAATATGATCCAAAGTAAAGCAGAATGCAACTATGAAACAGGGTTCCACAGTTTGGTTCTGAACTTCTTATTGGATATTACTTAAAAAATTAAACTTTAAAAAATTAAATGTATGACAAAATATACTTACATAAATAGAGAGATACTCTGAGGGTCTGGCAGACCATTTTGTAGGCAGCAGCCAGTGCAGGGGGAACCACCATGATGGCCAGCATTGTGTAGTAGCAGAAACTGTCATGTTCTTCTCCTGAAGCACAAAATACACCTTTCTTAGATTTTCTCTGATTGTCAATAAGTTTTGCCATTGTTTTTGTGTTACACATTGTCTCTGAGTGTGTAGCAGTCAGTCCAGGTGTGATAGGTGAAATGAACATGGTTCCAGTATGGTTTATAAGATCTGTGTTAGACTGTGTGAGGCTTTTTCCTTCAAAGAAGTTTTGATGAATTTCTGAGTTTGAGCATAACTTTCAAAAGAGTCTCAAAAATGTCTGTAAGCAGTCTGACTATAATCCCCAAATGGTTATGTTCAGTGGTTAAAAGAACTTATAGTTGTCCAGAGATGATCTAACTGATCTCAAATATGATCTTTGAAGCTCTCAATGCATGTGATTGCACGTCCAGGGCTCAAGAACTATTGTAACTCTCTTTAGAAGTCTCAACAGTCCTGAATAGCTCTCAAACTGCTTCAGAAGTGCTCAGTAAAGTAAATAAATACACAAAATACAGACAACATGTGGCTTGTGATGCAACTCCATGATATTTGCATGCTGTGACCTTCTGACCTGATCATGAACCACGTGACACTTTCCCACCTTCCATGCAGCCAGCAGACTATGAGCACGTGACTTTCAAAAGAACACCAATAATTCATGTTTACAATATGAACAGTCTGTTTACAAACTTTAAAAGTTTTCAGCAATAAAAAAAAATGATTGAAAAGAATTAAAAGCAAAAATTGATCACCTTGATCTTGGCCTTACAACATACATGCATACACCTTTACATGTTGAACAACATGTTAAACAACATGTTTCAATTTCACATCACTCTTACAACACACATGCACATGTCCTACAACTCGGACAACAACGACATGTCCTACAACTCGGACAACAACGGCATGTATGTCCTACAACTCGGACAACAACGACATGTATGTCCTACAACTCGGACAACAACGACATGTCCAGGACTCCTACAACTCAGACAACAACGACATGCCCATCCGGCAAGATCACACTTGAGTTCAACTGGACCAATACATTCATACAGAGGTTTTAAAGTTTTTCGAAACCTTTCTTGCAACTATAAAAAATTGTTTGAACATCATATTATACTAAAGATTGGACTTAAAAGAAAACCTCATTGTCGCAAGAAAAATAAATGTGTCCCGTACCCCCAGGGTCCGTGGAGGGATATTAAAACTGACACATCCCCTTCATGAATCATCAGATATTTATCTTTAGGTTCTAGTTTTAGCAGACTGACCCCAGTCCCTTTTGACAAACAGTACCAACTGTGAAGAGACTGGCAGAATCCATGGTCATTACAGCGAAACACTTTGATAGAATTAAAGTGGACTGTGGCACTGTGAAAATGGCACTTTGTGTGTCATCATGCTGTTGATTTGTCATGATCAAACTTAATACTTTAATGATAATTTGATTGAAGGAGACTTATCCCACTTGTTAGTGACAGCCAAACGAAGGGATTATGCATCTGATTTTCACTCTAAAATTTGTTATGACAAGTTAAATGGCTTACTCTTGATCATGACTAATCAAACAGCCTCTATCTTTCCAGTGTTGACAGTAGAGAAGATGACACTTCATCGGCTATCATGAGTCACAAAGTGCCATTTTCACACAGTGCCACAGTCCACTTTAATTCTATATCAAAGTATTTCGCTGTAATGAATTCTTTACTGTTTAACTTTAACTTCGGGCCCGTGTTTCTGGCAATATCACTACTGATATATTTTAAAACGAAGTAGGCCTATGTGGAGTGATATGACAACTGAGGCGTTTATGTGCCAGTTTCAACTTTCAGGGCATTGCTCCCCCATTGGAGCAGTTGCTTGACAGTTGCTTGACAGTTGCTTGACAGTTGCTTGACAGTTGCTTGACAGTTGCTTGACAGTTGCTTGACAGTTGCTTGACAGTTGCTTGACAGTTGCTTGACAGTTGCTTGACAGTTGCTGCATGTGAATTCTGGCAGAGTTCACAGTGGCAACTCTGTCTGCAAGTTAGTTTTTACTATACATTCCTGAACTTACAAACAGAACACCTTTCTGGTTATGTCAGGTTTCATTACATTTTTTGGCCTACAGATCAATAATCCAATATGTAGTCCATAGTTTAGGGTTTTGCACGTGAACAGCCAGTCATCGACCCATGAGACATGAACTGTGTGATCAGACTGTCTCTTGGTTTGAAAAAAAGAAGAAGAAAAGATCACCTGTACACAATTGAATAACCCAAGATATTAGATCCAACATTTTTTTTTTTTAGATAAATAAATGCATACATGGTGCTTTCTTTTTTTGTTTTCTTCAGAAGAGGTTGTTGCATTTTGCTGTGTATCATTAAAATTTACAGGGCTATTGACCATGCCCTTCTAGTTCTTCAATCCATATGGATGACAGTGGGTTTTGACTTTTGATCTGTGGGCTCAAACCTCACCGCGACAACAAGGTAACAAGTTACTAACAACTAATTCTTGGTAAAGCCATGCACTGCCAACCATAATATCAATGAGAATGCCATCCCCACATTTTATCAAAGAATATCTCTTGCAAAACATGATAATCATGTGACTCTAACCTAACAGTGAGCATGGTGGAGGTGCCCCAATGCCTGCAGCACCCATTATTGCAGTGACCACTGCAGTCCCTGCTCAGAGGGGGCATGCAACTCACCCAAATTGTAAAATTTCCTTGAAATTCTGTACTCCTCTGCCACTTATTAGTTAACAAGAAGTGGCATAGAGGCACTTATAATGAATGAGAATATTATATTTATAAATTTTGGAATGGGAAGTTGCACTTATTCTTGTAGCTTGGAATTTTGTAGCTGCTAAGTGATCACTCCCAGAAGAGGCACTTCCTGAATTTGACAAAGTTTGTGTTTCCTTTTTAGTAGTTTACCCCTTTGGGCTTCCTATTAATTTCTCTCTATTCATTTATGATATTACTAGAATTACCCAGCGATAAATGAATAAAGAGGGAGGATTGCAATTGTAATTTGGGTGGGGGATGCAGTAAGGTGGCTGAGAGACACAGTGATGTGGGCAGGAAATGCTACGACATTACTGCAGTGTGGTGTTGAAGGCAGGGAAGAATATTGGAATTGTGATCGTTCAATATATATATTGAGGAAATTGCGTATTGCGAGGGGGCTGGAATGAGGAATTAGGGTGGTATGTGTGAGTTGGTTTATATGTGGATATGGCAAGTTATAATGTTTTGAGGCATATGGGGGTGTGTGAATGGGAAGGAGATGAAAATGGGGTGATTTTGATGAGGCAAGAGGTGGGACCCCACCTGCTGAATGTGCCGCTGGCCTTACAACTTTATTTAGATAGATATTACCTGCATTTAATATCAAGATTTATTTAATTTATGGGCATTTCTAATGACTTTCAAGGATGGGCGTTTTTGGGGCTCAAGTTTATCATGTGAAATTCATTATCATAACTGCCACTACAACAAGATATGCTAGTGGACTTTGACTTGTTCCTTGAAATGTCTACAGACTCTGAACACATGCACCACTGAGGTTCTGTGCATGACTGTTATGTCATTGTGTAAACAAACACTTGATGCCAAAATGGACTTTCGCCAGGCAATCAGACTGGCTGTCCAAAGGTGAAAGTCTCAAATCAGATCCATGGTGACTATTTCACTCTGGGGATATTCCTTGAATTGTAAAAATTTCACAAGCATCTCATTGATCAACCTGTCAAAAATCACGTATTTATTAATGACCTCCCTGAAGTCCCTGTATTAGGTTGTATGTCAACATTTTATACACGTAAATCATTGATTTTGTTTGTTTGTAAACACAATTAATTGGCAAACCATCCCCACACAGATCGAAGTTCAAGTGGCAGGAATTTCGAAGTATTGCGTATATCACAGACTGAAGATTTTTTGCTTGATTTCTTGACTTTTTTTTAGGCATGGACTTTGCATGATGCAATGTCATGATCACATGATTGATTAATTATCTGAGAAATCAAAACAATTAATTTTGAAAACATACTACTCTTATCTTGATTATCAATATTATATACCAGTCAAAAGTGTACTGTGTACACCCCCCCCCCCTCCCTCTCTACCCCTTCCTCAACATTTGGTCAGCTTTATCCTCATCATTATGATAACAGTTTTAAAATAGGTTTATAATTCAACAGTCATAGAATCAGAGATGGAAATGGAAAATTTTCGTCGGGAGCTCCAGGCTGGTGAGGCTGTGGCGCGCCATTCAAATTTTCAGAAGGGATAAAAGGACTGAAAAAGTGAACATGATAATTGTAATTTCGCCTGTGATCATTGGGGGAGCAGTAGTGGGGCATAGCTCCCCCGGTTTTTTTTTTATCAAGGGAGCTCACCCCCCCCCCCCCGCAAGTCCCACAGAATGATTTTTGCTCCTGCAACTTTTGATAGGATATTACCAAAATCAGTGAGATGGAATTGAACTGGTCTGGATCCTCATCACGCAGAGAATCTCTGCTTGAGTGAGTCCTCATTAATTGGACCTCATCAGATTATTTCAAGATTGCCATTTCCAACAATGCTAGTTAGGCCAAAACAGTTCCATTACCTTAGCCATGTCTTAACAGTATCACCCGCGATGGAACAAAATTGCATGAAGTGATGTCCAAGGCACGAGGATTTTGGTAGGACCATTCAACTAGTGATTCTGTAATGGGAATGTTTAAATTACTCAGTATGCTATACACACTCAGAACTTATCATTACCAATAATCCCTTCTTTTCTTTCTTTCTTCTTCATTTACTATTTTAAAGAATCCGCCAAAATGTTCAACCTTCTAAACTCGACATCAGTTCGTCTGCTCGCACAGCAGACAGGTCACTTGGCCAGACATAACAGATGCTAAAAATAGCTGTCTGTATTAAAACAAACTTGTTGATGGTTAACAACCCAGTCAACTATTAATTAGCTTGCCAATTGACCTTTAATTAAGGAACCTTTCCTGGAAAAAGTAAAGTGAATTCGGGAATGTCATTGCCTGGAAATTTGTAAAGCTCACTGGCAATTTTTGAAGGAAGGTCCAAATTTATCCTCTTGAAGTAGTTCCTCGGTTCGCGACTACCTTTGGGAAATTTTGTATACTTCATGGCCTGGAAATTCAAATTTTTTCTAGCCCTGTAAGGAACACTTTCAAGACAAGTCATTTCTTGCACAAACAGAAAATCACACATATAATTTTTGTGAAGACAGCATTGTCAGTGATTACAACACTGTAGCTACTTTAACTTTATGAAATTCCTTTTTGTATCGATGTCTTAACCTGTAAAATAACTTGCATGTAAGTATACTTCACAGTACAGTAACTCACTACATCGATTCATCAAGGTTAGGAATTTTGCTGGTGATATTTTTTGCGTGTGAAACGTCATCAAAGATTGTGTTCATCATTTTCAATGCAAAATTTGGCATAAAAACCTTAATAAACGTCCGATTTTCAAAATTTAAAAACCTGCGTATATCAAATAAACACCCCGCATTCAATGCACTCATTAATTTTGCTCTATTTGCAATATTAAGCTCGCAAAATGCGTTTCGGCGCAAAACGGTGTGAGGATGCAAAATTTCTAAAACCAGTGAGAACAACAAACTTTCTTCTTTTATTTGCAAATCCAGGATTATTTTTGGAGGGGAGATATTTCCTCTTTTTTTCTTAAAGAAATGGAGTTTACTTTTTTACAAATCATTATAGCTGTGTCAGATTTTCATAAAACAAAGGGAGGGGTCTTGGAATTTTTTTCTGTGGCCAACTATTCATAGAAATGCCTGCTTTGAGATAACAGAACTTTTTATTGCATGCCTTATGCCCTCAGGTTCATGGTAAGATCGATACAGTACCCTTTTTTAAGGGTACTTTTCTTGTTTAAGGGGATATCATCTAGGCCTATATCATACCAATTTTAAAGATAAATGCAATAGGTCCAACAATTGCCAACATAACTTTTAGCCTTATCACCATAATCATTTAATGTCATCACCAAAATAGTACCTCCCACAAGTTGTAGAAAAGGACATTCGGCCCGGTGAAGCCAATCTGATAGTCCACAAGGTCTATAAATCATATAGGCGCAGCCATGAGTGAAGCTCACTTAGCACAAGGACAGCCCATTCTGTGTGGTGCTCCTGTCTACAGCGACTGCCTGAACAGGAAGTGCTTGTAGTTGCCATAAAAGTGGAGCTAGTAGTTTAGTCAGAGTTTAGTTTGGTAAATAATTAAATTACCTCAAATATCTTCCAAAATAGCTTTACACTTTCAGGGATTTAACATAAAATCAACTTTTGTATCAACATTGGAAATAATTATTTCCATATCTCTGATTGTAAGAAGTGACTGAAAATTAAAAGTCAACACAAAAGTTAAAGACTTAAATGGCTCATTAAGGTTACATAATCTTCATTAACTTTCAACAATTTATGTAACAGTCTAATAGTAAACATTCATCTCTGAATAGCCATGGTTTTATTGATCTCAGTAATGTATATCAACAATTTAACATAATAGATCCACATTTACAGATCCAAATTTAATCAGTCTTATCTATCTATCTATCTATCTATCTATCTATCTATCTATCTATCTATCTATCTATCTATCTAATCTAACCTATAGATCTGATCTTATCTGTCTATTGTATCTATCTGCCCATTTGCCCAGTCCTTTAAAAAGATAAATTGGCCTTCTGCATGGAAAGTTGGAAGGTAATGCTGTAGTTCTATGACAATGCTGCGCGAATTTCATGGCATTGCCATTTACATATTATTTATAAGCCTGCACTTCATTTACAAGCAAGTTATTACAATCTGTACAAAACGTTCATTTATAATTTGCAGTGGTTGAACATATCTTGTAGGCCTACTCCGGGTAGGCATGTTACAGATACTTTTTAAGCAAACTAAAAAAAAATTACATTTGCAAAAAAAAATAAAGTATTTTCACAAAAAATCATGTGACTGACACACCATATTTCACTATCAGGCTACAATCTGTAATCTACAATCTGATTGATAATGAGAAATTTTGAAGAGAGTTGTTTTGACAAATTTTATCAATGGCAGCCAACAGGAGCAGTTGAAAGGTTGAAGTCCATATTCTGGATGCAGACAGAGTCAGAGGGCCTTCTTGTGTCCTAATTTCTGTAACAGTTTCCAAGAGAATGAAAGGAAGACTCCAAATTGACACACTCCTCTGACTTCACAAATGCACAATCATATCTTGCAATAATTATCTCATACATCTTGACAGCTTAGATAAGGCTGATATAATGATGATCATGATCAAAGGAATTGAATGCTGATTGGATATTGGGAGAAACTTTAACCACCAAACATCCAGTCAAAGGTTTGATGCCACTGGCAGGCCATGTTGGTTGCATGTGCAGGGTTTCGTATCTTTTACGAAGATGTAGACCAGATACCCAGTTTACAGAAAAAAAAACAACCTTGCGTGGGTTTGATTTAACTGGCACCCATTTTAAGCATCATCAAAACAGTGACAGATGCTTTCATTGCCTAAAGTAGAGAGATAGATATGGTATGTGCAGCTAGCCTTTTTAGCCAGTTCTGGGTACTCTCAACTCTCAAGGGTTGATTGATGAGATGGGAGAGAGAGATCTAGCTGGAGTCCTCAACGTATTACACATTCACCCAATGTGAGGGATCTTTTACCTGCCCAGCACAGACACTGTACAAGGGGCCACAAATTCAACATCTCATCCGAATGACGTCTAGCTGGGATTTCGCAGTTCTCTGAGGGGGGACCCACTATAATTGTATATTTTAGCCAACAGTTGGAAAGTTCATATGGGGGGAGGCACCTGGGGGGCACAGGTCCAATATGGGGGGGGGCACGTGCCCTCCTGTGCCCCCACTGGTTCTGAAGGGTGAACATCTAAACACATTTTTTGGTCTAGAAACAAATATTTCAGGATGTCGAAAGCTCCAAATAAATTATTACATCTGGAGTATGCGTGAAATGAAGTATTTCCCATTGAGGAAAAGTCAAAGAGAATGAACAGAACTTGTCAATTTTAATCAGTACAGACGCAAAAGGCCAATGAATTAAGATACACTTGTCACTGTTATATAATGGCTAAAATAGTTGCCAAACCAGAAGATCGAATCATATTCATAAAGTGAAATTATGTATTAAATTAAAAGTGAAAGTTAAATGAATGCCAATATAAAAAATGCATTTTTCAATGACTATGGGTCCGCAAGCCACAACATCATTATAACAAAATTTTATGTTAAGTTGACAATTTTCTTCCTATCTATTTATCTATCAATCTATCTAAACTGAACCAAATTAAAAATGCAAAACTATATTAGCAGGGCTTTACTTTTGTGTATTTGCTTCAGATGGCCCATTTAGTGTATGCATGTGTGTAATCAGGCATCAAAGAAGTCAGTTGCATAAAATCATTCAAGTGCGACCATTATTTGTGCACGTCTGTGACAAGTTTATCACATTGGGATACTGCCAGTGGACTGGGGCATTAGGTACCCCTCAGAGCAAATCTAATGATTTCATGTGAAAGCTTGAAGAAAATGACGGAAAAGGCCACATAATTCACTTCAATAAGTGCCTCCTAACTTGTCAACAATTTAGGTTTTTGAGAAGCAGACCAGAATTTTTCACACACAATGATATTCCAATGCAACAACAGAAACTAGTCCTCAAACAGCGTACACAATAGCTGTTGCATCAAAAAGTTTTACAGTCTATTAGAAAGACCTCGCACAACCTCTGTAATGCCCCAGTCTCACGGCACGTTACGGAGAACTTTTTACCGCTGAGGGATAGCTTGAGATGAATTCTAGGAAAAAAATGACCAACCCGGCGACACACAATGTTTATAAAACGATTATATAATGTAATTAATTAAAAGCATATCACGGCTTGATAAGATCGTAAATCAGCGGGATAAGATCGTATTTGGCGGAGACAAGATCATATCCCTGTGGGAAAGATCTAAATTCCTGTGGGGATGTCAAAAATCGTCGGCGGGATGTCAAAAGACCGTCGGCGGGATGTCAAAAACTGCCGGTAAGGCTGTAAATGTCCCGCAGGGGAAGTAAAAATATCCCGCAGGAGCAGGAGAGGTCCCCGCAGGGGCAGGAGAGGTCCCCTCAGCGGCAGGGGATATCCTAATATCCTGCCGGAGATAGTTTTGAGTCGTTCTCACTGAAAAAATCCCCGCCGGACATCCAAAAATCAAGAAAATTTTGGGCTCTGTTCCGCCGTCATCGAAAAAAAGTTTCAACATGTTGAAACTTTTTTGACATCCACGGCGCAGTTATTCCATTTCTAGGAACCCCTGAGGGAAAAAAAACTACCCCTGAGGGATGTGAAAAGTCAACGGCGGGATCACCCAAATTCATCCAAATTACCAGGAAATACCATCCCGCCGACGCCTAAAGTGCTCCGTAACGTGCCGTGAGACTGGGGCATAACAGCGTCACAGGTAAACATTCGCATTGTGTGTGCCAGTGTGCCCTCCTTGTGGCATTCTCACAACCTGACATCTGTCCCTGTAAGAAAAGTCATGAGGAGGGCACACTTGGTACTTTGTTTGTCCTACGGCTGCTATACAGGTTGTGTAAGGTCGTTTTGATGGACCCTAAGCCTTTTTCCACTCTCAGGCTGTTTCCATAGTTGCATTGTTTTACTGGAATATCATTGTGGGTGACAAACTCTGACATGACTTCTCAAAAAACAAAATTTTAATATGTTTAAGTGACAACTTCTGAAGTGAATTGTATGGCTTTTTCATAATTTTCTTCAAACTTTCACATGAAATCATTAGATCCCTATCCCTGTCCAGTGGCCATATCCCTATGTGACAAACCTGGCAACTGACACACAAGAAGTGGTCACAATTGAGTGATTTTATGCAACTGGGTTCGTTGACACCTGATTATACATTATGCATAGTGATACACTCAAAAGCCCATCTGAAACCTACACACAAAAATACAGCCTAAAAATAGTTATGGGTTTTTAATTTGGTTCAGTCTATCTATCTATCTATCTATCTATCTATCTATCTATCTATCTATCTATCTATCTATCTATCTACCTATCTGTCTATCCGTCTATCTATTTGTCTATCTATCTGTCTATCTATCTATATCTGCCTGTCTGCCCATCTTTCTGTGATCTACCAACTCTCTTAAAGTCCATGAAACACATGTATGCTAAATAGGCCTATATTTGGGATAAGGGTCAATTTATGGATCAGGAGGTAAATAAATGAAATAAAATTTTCAAAAAATGGACACTGTAGCTGATGAATTATCAAATCAAATATCTGCCCCTTTCAACAAAATATTTAAAAAAAAAAAAAGAAATAGCCTTAAGCCATAAAAAGCTCTATAGATAAATGTTTCTCTTCAAAATTTTGAAAAAAGCAAAAACAAAAAACACCATACTCACGGAAATCAAAATCAACAGCCTCCATGTTATGTTTGACGATAATATGGCATTTATTTTGTAAATTTTGCCATTTTTTCTTTGCCATATTCATATTCCTGGGAGCAAGCAACTGTGGTACTCTGCACATCTTTCTCCTACATGTAGCTATTCATGTGTGAGCCTCATGACTGTCAAGTTCAAGGTGGCCCACACAGCCAGTGCTTCTTGGACATATATCATGTATCTATCTAATGCTTTTTTCCATGCTCAATCAATATTATGACATAGGCTAAAAAATCCAAGCTGATAGTGATATGGTTCTGATAGCATTTCACTAATTTATCAAATAATCACACGTGAACTGAACTTACATACACGTGTGCCTAATAAATCTATGCCATGAAATTCGTAATATTCAAATAAATTAAATTTAATAAATAACCTGCAGCAATACTGAAAGGCAACATGTCCTATTGATTGCTGACCAACATAAGTTTAAGTAGGTTGTTGGCTGTGTCTATAGCTACAATGTATTTATAGCAAGCAAATTAGGATATCAGCTGTTTTAGGAGTCAACACTTTGCCATTGGCTGTATTTTTAGACTGTGTTGCAACATGTAATTATAAGTGTGTGTTGATACTATATCAAAAGTAGTTAAGTTTAGCAATTTTGCCTTAAACTTTTATCGTTATCACAGAAAAATACGGCGCAAAGTCCTCTTGAACCAGTTTCTTCGAGGAACGAAATTTATGATAGCCTATGGACACAATGCCAAAGAGGCAACATTTTGTCTCCTTGATTCTATCTGTTCTGTGTGTCTGTCTTGGCTGTCTGTTGTCATTTATTTGCAAGTGTTCTGTTCATCTCTCAACTATCTGTCAAACTGTCTGTCTATACCTGCACATGCATTGGCTGCATTGTCTAATACTTCCATAGTATGTATATATCTATTTGTCTACCCATTTATCTGCATATGGATAAACCAAGTTATATATGATCTATCTACAAATATATAATAATGAAAATACCTTCAGATCTGTAGGAACAGTTACTAGTTGTTCTTTTCCTGTTTTCCTCCTGTGTTTCAGCCATTTTGATGAATGTGACAAAGTTATTAACAAAACTCTAATTGAACAATCCAGTGTGCAATTATGAAATATCAGTTCTATGTTTGATGTAAATGAATTATGTCATCCTTATGCTTGCCTATCAGTCTCTCAGAACTTCTGTGCCATTATCAGATCCTACAAGAAATGATCAGATTGCCCAAGATTGGCAATTTGGAATCATGAATGAAAAGTGCCAAAGGTCCCAAGAAAAACTATCTCTTGTTCCACTTTTGATTATCTACACTATCGCACTTGTTGACTCCAACCTCCAGAAAAACAACCATGATGAGCGACATGAGTTATTAGTCGACCAAAAAAGACATGTTTCATTGACCCCGGTGTGCATTTGTGCATTCGGCAGTGACAAAACAGATTAAATTTCAGAAATTAAGTTATTATCGGAGTATTTTGAACCCAGTATAACATAGTAGTCCCTGTATTACGAGATGCCTTTTAAAAGACCAAATTGCGAAACGTTGCAAACAATTTTTTCCCATGCGGTCATGAAGCGAACTAGCGACAAACTTTTTAATCACAATTTTAACATTACGGTATCCTAACTACACAGTTGGAGACAAACTTCTTTTTCTTCATGTGCTGAACAACCATTTTTTTCAGTGTCAAGTGGGAAACAAACTTTTTTAAAACCAAAAATCCCCCCCACCAAAAGATCATCTGGTCGGCTCCTTAATTACTCCTCGGCCCTCGCCGACTGGATTTTGCCCAAACTCTCACCCACAAGAGTGATAAGACCTCGCCCAAGAAACTTTGCCCCTTGTCCAAAAAACGTTCCCTTCGCATGCAAACCCTGACATTTTGCCTGCTATACCCTGCCTCCAATCATGGGTGAAACGTCGTTCTCGCCCGCGAGATCTCATCCCTCGCATGCAAAACTTCGCCCTCGCGAGGACTCGTTGGCGGATGGAGCCTTATTAGGTGCAAGCACTTGATGAGATACAAGACATGACTGTCCTTTTAGGAGCCTCATACTGAAATTTGTTATTGATTACTCCATTGGCACAACAGAAATATTGGTCTTTTTCCAAGAACTTTCTCCCAAGTAAAAAAAAAAATTCTCGAAAATTGACCGGTGTAAGCTCTACCCCAGGCTGCTGCGAAAAACAAAAATGATATAAGGTGTGAATTGCTGACCCTGAAAATACTTTTAAAACTTCATGTGACCAAAATAGTCAACACAATCTGCATACATTTGCATCAACGAAATTCTGATGAAATACACTGTTGCAGAGTGTGTTACACTTTATACCCTTTAAAAGACAAGAATTACCTTTTGTACACTGGCAGTGTCGAAAATCCTTATCTTTTGTGGTCAACCGATGTTTAAATCTCACTGGACAGTCTTTTAAATGGCCCATTGTAGACTGACCAAGAAACCGGGTAAAGTCTTTGCAATCAAAGCAATGGAGGCAATCATCAACACTCCTTGTTTTCCATTCACAGAATATGTTTCCATATCATCTTATCATGCTCAAGCTTTGCTGCATAACAACTTGAAACTCACTCCAAGAAACAGCCAACACAAGTGACAAAACAATTGGAGCTGTGATATGCAGGTCTGGTGCTAAAAACACTCCTCATATAACAAAATGAATGCTAATGTGTTCTATTTACAGCTAGCTAACTGTTGAACCAACTAGAATGGCAAACTGTGAAAACTAAAAATCTGTTAATTTATAGTCTGTCAAGTTCTTTGCAATGTTATTAGTTGTGCACTGGATAGGTGCATTTCTGTTACAAGTCAATAGCACAGGGCACCTGATGTATTGCATGTATGGAATTTGCACCAGGTATGTTCCAAGAAATTATGAGCATTTTGCAAATTTATTCAGTGCAGACAAGTTCCGTTTTTTGCTGTGTGATCTATTAGATTAGACATTAGCTGAAAGTTCTATGCTAAATTCTCCTTTTGCAAAATTTCTATCTGAAGGTACTTTGAAAAACACAATATGTTTTTGATCCCTTTTTACCCTCGGCAATGTATATTGCCATTGGGTATTGTAGTTACTGTGGAAAAATTTTGTCCGTCCGGCAGACGTTTGGGCGGCAACCGTGTGTATTGGCCTCTGCGATAAAACTATTGCATCTGTACAACTTTTCGTTTTAGGATCATGCTGAGGATACAGCTCCCAATGTGAAAGAATGCCATTGGCCCGACGGACCACAGCGCAATTGGCGTTTCGCGCCTGTTCCATCCCGTGATGCTACAGTTGTATCGGCCACTGTCAGTTGTAGGAGATAGAAATTGCCTCTGCAGAGCTATTTCTAGCGCCTTTTTGGTTTGGAAGAACAGCATCCTCTACTACTTTTGCTCACAGCATTTGAAATAGTGTTACCCTTTGGCCGAGTAGTCTAACACTAGCTAAACATTCATTCTATTGTGATTCAGCAGACGAGCAATACATTGATATAGAAAGAGATGACAGACATTGGCATGACCCCTACCAACGACTTTGGTCAGCAAGCCTAAGGAGTACTCTGAGAGCTGCATGTATAGCAATTTTTTCTGTGATTTGTGCTTTAATTGGGCCTCCCCATTTCTTTTTATTTAACACCCTTCCACAAACACTGATGACCTGCCGCACAACTAGCTAGGATGGTCTATGGGTGTTCGGACAACTGCTGGACTGAGCGTTACCTTGATGTGGACCACCAACTTCAAGCCAAAACAAAACAACAGAAACAAAGATTACAGACCGATCCATTTTGTGGTATACCAAACTGAAACGCCAGAGGTGGTCAACTTATGTACATGTTCTCCAAATACGGCAAGACAAAAATTTCCCGAATCTTCCCAAGTCTACCCCAAACGCTTATTTCCACACCGATACGAAATTAGTGTGGATCCAAATAGGATGTAGTTTGTCAATGGATGACTTAGGAGCACCTCAGGCATCTAATGTTTCAGGTAACCAGTTAAAACTATTGAAAGCCATTTCAATTCTTAATATTAATGTATAGCAATAGCGTTGAATATCAAGTTTGTGAAGCAACAACATGTAAAAAAGGATGTGACAAGCAAATGTTAAGAAATCCTTCTTATATGCTGATTGCCCCAAATTTTGAAAATCGAATGTATAATATTGGGTTGTTAAAACAGGTCTTTGGTGTGTCTTAAATCCAGTGGCGTCCCTATGGGGGGCACAGGGGGGCATGTGCCCCCCATATTGGACCTGTGCCCCCCCAGGTGCCCCCCATATGAACTTTCCAACTCCGGCTAAAATATACAATTAGTGTAGTAGGTGCCCCCTCAGAGAATCGCGTGCCCCCCCCAGGTGCCCCCCAATTCGAGACAGCCCAGTTACGCCACTGCTTAAATCGCCTTTCAGCCATTCCTGTGCTTCATTCAGGCTGGGGGGAACTATCTGTTGGATACATTATACTTGAGTTTCTGTTGGGCATTGCACTGTTAATTTTGGCATATATAAACTGAAGGACAAAAATAAGTTATCACCTCTTTAGGAGACTCTGTAGTATGAAGTCCTTGAGCAAAAATACCTGGATGGCACATGAAAACAGTTTGTATTTCTGTATTTCTTTAACAAATCAGATCAAACAAGGTCTGGGCTGACCAATTTCACTAAAACAATGAATAAACATCAGGGGGTCAGAAAACAGAGTTCACAGATCTGTATAAACAGGCATTTTTATATATGGAAGTCTGGTTGCCAGGCCTGCTTACAGAGCTTAGCGAACCATCTCATAACTGTTTTGACACTCACTCTTGGGTTGTGAGTGCCTGGAATTTCATCAGCTGTGGTTGTGGCAGTCTTGAAACAGCCGTGAAGTGGATAACCAGATATTGATGGATGTTGTGCCTATCTTGATCATGGGTTGTGACTGCAGGTCTGCCTGGCTTTAGGAGATCCTTCATTCAGCCTGTTAGACCAAATTTGGTCATGATTGCTGGCTGGGAGCAGCCCTTCTGACGTGCAACCTCATTCTGGGACATGCCAGCCGCCAGCATCCCAACTGCTGGGCCTCATTGCTCAATGGAGAGTCTACCCAATGGCAATCGGTTGGCATATCCCAACTCAGGAAAGATCAAGGAACTTCTCTGAGTGCTTTTTGTACAGTTAGGGGAAACTGATCTCCAGGATTAGCCTAATTACTGCATTTCATGACCTGTACCGGTGCAGAGCCAATGACCCGTGACAATATTATGTAAACATGACCGATTGGTTATTGTTAATGTCTAGGCAATTTGAACATGCAACAAATGAGTTTGAAGAATTTTTTTCTTAAAACTGTTTCAAATTGAAAAGTGATAACTTATTTTTGTCCAGGTGGAGAAGTGAATTGCGCACCAAACTTTATGGCAATAGTAAAAGTCGGAGAACAATGCAACTTGGCAGGGATTAACATTGTGTTATAAGCTTTCTCTCTCATTAGACTACCACCTGCCTAGGATGTGATAAGATCAATTTTTTGTTGGCATGCCCTATTGGTTTCGGAAATGAATTGGTTTCACAATGAGCTACTGGGTGACTGGTCATTGACTTCATTCATCTGTGACAACAACATTTTGAAAGTTTCTAAAATCCCACTTACACATCCTTCAGAGGCAATCCACTAAGTCAGGAGGTTTGTGCAACATATGGAATACATACCCAGAGAAAGCTACATTGGTAATTTTTTTAAAGTGTAATTAAGATGACTTTTATGAAATTGGGCAAAAAAAAAGAAACAAAACTTTGTATAAAACATGAATGTCAAGCCACAAGCAGTTACCAAATTTGTCAGAAAAGTTTGGCACAGTGACCTAAACATTTGTATTGGGATCCAGACTTTTGTGCACTGCTATAACTGGTATAAGCCAAGAAAATTCAGTAGTAAGAAAAAGCTAGATCCATTGATTTTTTTCCATACTTTCCTTGGTTTCGTTAATTTATGTTTTTATATTGCCTTGCTTCGAGTCCCCACCGTGTACATAACCCTAAACCCTAACCCTATATGTTGGCGCAATGTGTTTGTACTAGAAAAGGCCATTTTGGCATATATGCACTGTCACATAGGCATATTAATAGGTCTATAGATATATGTCCATGAACACACAGAGACCTACAGCAAAATTTATGAAAAAATAAATTGGGGGAAAAAAATTAGGACAGACACATTTTGGGGTGAAACTTGTTTTTGAAAAAAAAATTTAGAAAAGATTCTTTTTTAAACTGCGAAAAAAAAAATGTTGGTAATTGGGGAACAAAGTACCTTTGGCGGGGAAGTTTGGCCCTTTAGTATGTAACAATGTAAGTTCACCATGTGAATTTGGTGGTTGTGCGTCACCCAGACCCTGAGGGGCAATGAAACTAAGCATTGCCCTTTATAAAGTTAGTAAGTTCCCTATATTAACAGAAATACAAAATTTTATTCTTTTACTATGTTATATTTTTATGAATTCAATTATTTTGGCAAAACAAAAACAAGTGGAAAACGAAGAAGAAGCAATCGTTACCTTAAAGAACTTCGGACATTACACAATACTATTTTTCTCAACATCAATTTGTAAAATTTTAAAAACGTAAAAATAAAAAGATGATAGGTCATATATGTTTGCAGAAGAATATTCATTAATAAACATTTAGAATAAGCGTGACATGCGCGTGATTATAAAATGCACAGTGTGCAGGACAAAGTTCAATTTGACTACTTGAATTGATGCTCATAGTCTGTCACTGACATGTATAAAGTACCTCTAGAATAAAAAAAAGAAGTAGTTTATCAGTTACTTTTTTTTTTGCTACCTAATCTTTGCTCGTCAACCCTTTTTTAATAATTTCTTTTTTTAAAGGATAGGCCCCTATTTAACAAAAAGTGCATGGAGGCAGATCCAAAAAAGGAGGGTAAGTAATAGAATTAACGCCCAGGGCCAGAAAATATGCGAATTTCTAGGCAATTTCATATCAGACAAAATTTCCCATAATTAGTTGGCAATAGTCGCGAATCAAGCAACTACTTACAAGTAAAAAACTTGGAGCTTTCTTTGAAAATTTCCAGTGAAATTTAGAAATTTTCAGGCAATGACATGCCCGAATTCCCCACTTTTTCCAGCTATGAACTGTCGGCCTATAGAAGATATAATGCTCCTCAAGGGAAAAATATAATATAATCCTGCTTTCATACATTTTAAAGAGAATGGAAGAAAAATTACAATGATCTCGGGAAGTTCGCCATACTCGCATAAGTTTTTAAGATTCTCTGAAAAAACAAAAGAATAGTTGGGAAGCAAAGTCCTTTTGGAACTGGAGCTATACAAATCATAATTATTATAGCAAGCAGATATTTTGGGAGAATCTTTGTCATTTGATAAATCTGATCAGAATAACAAAAAATTCTGGAAGAATCTTAAAAGTGTCAGCTTCTCTCAATAATGTATACACAGGTTCTATTATTATCACTGCAGTCTCTCTGACTGGAGTGATATATGAGTTGTCTTGACAGAATTTACACACTTGCACAAATTTCCAGACAGCCCTGCTGCATCCTACCTTCACTTCCAATGTTCCCCTTTCAATATATTTTCAAAGATCCCCAACCTCAATGTGTAAGACCTTCGAATACATTATCAATCACCTCACTTTTCCATAAATGCTTAAAAACTAATTTTTTGGTCAATCTTTGCACTTTCATTTTCTTCCACACTCCAAATTCTGCCCCCTCCTTTTTCATACACCCCCTCTTACCTCAATCATGAATATAAAACCCACTTAAAAAGTGCCCTGATTAATTTTCATTTTTGCTATCCAGGCATGATGCCAGGTAATAGGGGTATCAGACAAGCCATCAACCAAAGCTCTAAGTGCAACAGGAGCTGAGCTACGTACATCAAAATATCAGTGTTTCGGACGTACACTGAAAAAAAAGATTGTGAAAAAGACAGCCACAATCCTGTTAACTTTACGTAGTTTTAGACATCATACATACTACAGTCAAAAACCGTCTGCAGAATGGAACCTTTCTGTAAAATCTACATGAGCCGTAAAACATACATATTTCATCTGTCATTCTGGACCATGGTTAAGTCCTGTTAGTGGAACATTATGTTTCTGTTTAAACTACAGCAACTGTACAAAATACAGATTAAATCTGTAATTATACAACAGTTAAGTGCTGTTAGCAGTGTGGCAAGTTTCTGTTAAAACTGCATGGATAACAATTTATACAGAAGTTATCTGTAGAGTCTTCCTTTTTGTTTGTCAGTTTTTCACACGTTCGTTGCAAGAGTTTTAACTGAAACAATTAAGGCAAGTATATAGGTTACATTGTTTCAAGTGCTAACAGTCAGCAGTTAAGGACTCAGGACAGGTTAAACATTGAAGAAAAGCACATGCACAAGAGGTTGTAATTATAAAACAAGCTGTTAATGCTCCTTTAAGATAAGTATTTCTATTTTAAAATCATTTTAATTTTGAATTGATATCATAATATGATTATATATTCCATATATTCGTACATATCTATATCTGTATAATGCTATGTATGCCTACTACACCTATTATTAGACATTCGTGGCTTAATAGTTTCTATAATCTATTCATCATGTCTTTGCACAAACATCAAATATGAATTTGTCAATTTAAATCTTAACTTAATATTCTTCAAGTTATGAAGTTAATTAGGCCTATACATTAGCTCTCTAAATTTGATTTTGACCTTGAGGCCATTATTCAATTTCTTTGAAAATAGAACAAAATGGCAATACATATGTTTTACTTTCAGGAGCCATGTTTGGTTGACAGGACAATCGGTGGATACACACTTCTTTAGGTTAGTTTTTGGTGGTCATTCCTGTGATGTTTGGGTTACCAGGTGGATGGAGGACAGGGCTTTTTCGTCCTGTGTTTGTGTACTGACTGGTCATTAAGGGATAGATGGCAACCACACATGTAGTAGTGGTACAGATTTATTCAAAAATTTGATAAAAGATGGTTATTATAGCGCAAAGCATCTAGCCTACATTGAATTAAGTTTGAAGGTATTGTAATCACTTTTGAAAAATTGTGTCCTTCCGCATGTCCTGTGGACATGCAGCTGGGTGTTTGGAAGGTAGGCAGGTAGAATGTTTCCATGCAAAACTCCACCACTATTGCATGTAGGCCTACATGGATGAAGTTTGGTATACATATAGCCTATGTGGCCTGGTTGTGCCTTTTGATGGTTTTATTGATGAATATTTTTACCTTTTATAAAAATTACAAAAAAACATTTTTTTTATTTTGTTTCCAGAACACTATTGCATGTACATGGATGGAATTTGATACAAATATAACCTATCTGACCAAGTTGTGCCTTTTGATGATCTGATTAATGAATATTGTAAAACTATACTTTTTCAAAAATTTCTGAAAAAATATATAAAATCATTTTAAAGTTTCCGGGCCTGGACTCAGCCACTATTTCATGAACATGGATGAAGTTTGGTACAGATATATATAGCCTATATGGCCTAGTTGTGCTTTTTGGTGGTCTCATTGATGGGAACCATATATATATAGCAAATGAAAAAAATATTGAAAATTTTTTTTTTTTCTTTTCTTGCCTAAGAATAAGCCACAATAGCATGTTGATGGATGAAATTTGGCGTAACATAAAGCCTTAGCCTATATCGTGATGTTGTGTCTTTTGATGGCCTGATTTATGGATATTTGATGCTCTATCAAATATTGAGAAAACATAAAAAAACATACGTTGCACGGCAGCAAACCTTCAGTGAATAACACCTTTAGAAGATTACAATTAATTTTAATATTTGTTCTCAATATTATAAAAAGCATAGAATATATATCAGTCAGACCATGAAAAGGCACAAATAGACCATATGAGCCATATGTGTCCAAACCTTAAATAGTGACCCGAGTCTTGGGGCAGAAAGATTAAATTTCTTTTTTTTATTAAAAAAAAGTATATAATATTTTCCTGACCTTTCAAAAGGCACAACTTGACCATGCAGGCAATGTGACTGAGTCTTAGCCCGAAAAACAAAAACAAAAATTTAATATATTTTTCTCCTTTTTTTTGAAGAGTATAGAATATCTATCAATGAGACCATCAAAAGGCACAACTAGGCCATATAGGCCACATCTGTACCAAATTTCATCCATGCACATGCAATAGTTGGTGAGTCTTGGCCCGGAAACACAAATAATTTCTATATATATTTTTTTTAATTATTTAAAAAAGTATGGAATATCTATGCATCAGACAACAAAAGTAACAACTAGACCATACAGGCTATGTGTACCAAATTTTTTCCATGTACATTTAATGGAGGCCAAGTACTGGCATAGAAACGACCCATCCGCAGCCTAATCTGCCTGCTGCCCGCCGGAAAACATTTTACCCAAATGATTTCAATACCTTCTTCGAATTTCTTTCGCTAAAGGTAAAAATTGACAAATTCATTGCACAGAACACTTGAACGGCTTATTGAACCTACTGCACCTGTTACGTACTAATCACAGTTCTTTAATGCTTCACTTTGGATATGGCTCACTAAAAAATTAGTTATAATGTATCAATACAAATTAGCGCAAAATCCCCTGTGTTTATGACAGGCACTATGTTTTTATTTGTACCCCGCATTAAACTGTTTCACTGTGCCCAACAGAGCTTTCTTTATAAAAATTTGGAAGCCTGCATTGTGGATATCATCTCACTAAACTAAGACAAATATCCACAGTTTAAATCCCCAGAAATTGATTTATGTTATTCCATTTTCAGCACATCTGTCTTCTTTGAAAACAAAGAGCAATGGTCGTCACTCAATCGCCGTCGTCGTCTTTATTTTGACGTTGTTGTCCCGGTTGAGGTTGGTATAAGAGTCCATTTGTGACCTTAATATTTCGCTTATAGTTATGAAATTTGGTACAGGCAATGGCCTGTGGAAATGGATTGGGAAAATGTCGAGAAATCCAATGTGGTGGCCATTTTGGTGGCCATCTTTCTTTTTTCTTGAACTGCTCATTGTGACCTTAATATTCTGCTTATTAGAGTTATGAAATTTGGTACCTGTCTTGGCCTGTGGGTATGCATCGGGAACATGTCAAGAAATCCAAGATGGCTGCCGAAATGGCCACTACAAAATGGCTGGCATTCTTGAACTGCCACTATGACCTCAATATTTTGCTTATAGTTATGAAATTTAGTACTGGTGGGTATGGATTGCGAACTTGTCGATAAATCCAAGGTGGCCGCAATTTTGTCGGCCATCTTTCATTCTTGATCTGCCCATTATGACCTTCATGTTTTGCATAGAGTTATGAAATTTGGTCTGGATCGGGAACATTTCAAGAAATCCAAGATGGCTGACGAAATGGCCGGCATTCTTGAACTGCCCAATGTGACCTTGATCTTTCGCTTAGAGTTATGAAATTTGGTACAAGCATTGGCCTGTGGGTATGGATTGGGAACATTTTGAGAAATTCAAATTCTGCTGCAGAAACTAAACCAAAACATTTTCTAGGTAGTGTCTGGGTGTCCCTGCCTGTCAAGCACATTTCTTGCTTTATGGGGGGGGGGGCTTATCTAGGAAAGAGTATCCAAACCTCAATGCCAGTTCATTCTGACACTGCTATTGGGGATGTTGATGAGTAATTAGGGACGACATGTAATTAGGTCCCAAAGATATTTCTGTATCCCATTCAACCTCAAAACTTCACAAATGCAGAGTATCAACGTCATTAGATATTTGTTTTCTTCTATTTGATTTTTAGGTGGCAAGTTTCCCACCTTTTCCATTAATCGGGTTTTGGGGTTTGTTTGACTTTTGAAGGTGTGTCACATAATGACAGCAAGACAGGTTTGGTCATAGTGCAGGAGGTTTGAGTGCGTGGGAATTGATAGTTAAAAGCAGTTCAAGTGGGCTAATTTGAGAGCATCTGGCAAGGTGTGATGGATCGACAGGTGTTTTTTATAGGCTGTGGCTTCACTGAAAATTTATGATTTAGTGGGTGTGGCTGTTCAGAGCTAATCAGGATATGGGACATGGTGGGTGTGGTCATATTAGCCAATAGGGATACTTGTTGTGAACATTTGGGTCATCTAAGGGGGGGTTCTTGCAAAATTTTTTTTTTTTTGTAGTTGTATTAGTATTACTAGGCTTGGATACTCCTGGGGGGAGGCACTTTTTTCTGGGGGGGGGGGGTCGCCTCAGGGGGTATTTGCAAAAAAACTTTTTTTTGCTAGTTATATTGCTAGGTTGGGGGTCACCTCGGGGAGAGGTACTTTTTAAAATTTTATATATTTTATCTCTCAGGGAGGGACACAAAATTTTATATTTAATAGAAGGCTGGAGGGGGGTCAACTCAGAGGGGGGATTCTCGCAAAAAACATTTATTTTTTGCTAGTTATATTGCCAGTTATATTGTCACCTCAGAGGGAGGTACTTTTAAAATTTTAGTTTTTACAAGGCCTGCAGGGTCACCTCGGGGGCGGTTATTAGGTGGTGTCACCTCAGAGGGAGGTACTTTAAAATTATATATTACAAGCCCGAGGTGTCATCTCCAGGGGGTACTCGCAAAAAAATAAATTTTTTTGGGCTAGTTTTATCGCTAGACTGGAGGTCACCTTGGACAGAGGTACTTTATTCAACAAGACCCAAGGGGGTCATCTCTTGGGCGTGTACTAAAAAAAAAATTGTTTCTTTTGGCTATTTATATTGCTAGGCTTAGGGGTCGACCAGATGATCTTGAGGGGGGGGGCTATGGATATTTGGTGAAAAAAAAAGATTGTTTCCCACTTGACACTGGAAAAAAAGTTTGTTCAGCACATGGAAATAAAAAAAAAAGTTTGTTTCCACCTGTAGCCAGGGTACCACAATGTTAAAATTGCGATAAAAAATTTGTCGGGCGTTCGCAAGCAAAAAAATTGTTCGTCGACGCGATGCGAACGAAAAAAGAAAGTTCGTCCATAGTCCCCCCCCAACTATCACCTGGTCAGCCCCTTAGGGTCACCTTTGGCAGCTTTTGGCAGAGGTACTTTTAAAATTGTATATTTTACAAGGCCTGAGAGGGTGACCTGAAGGGAGTCCTCGCGGAAATTTCTTTTTACTAAGTTATACTACCAGGCTGGGGGTCACCTCAGAGGGGTAGGCTACTCAATAATTTTTTTTTACTAGTTACAACAAGTGCACACCTTTTCATTCTTCTGCTTTCTTAGAAATCCAAGATGGCTGCCAAAATGGCCACTTCAAAATGGCGACCATTGTTGATCTGCCCACTGTGACCTTTATATCTGGCTTATAGTTGAAATTTAGTACAGGTATTGGCCTGTGAGTATGAATTGGGAACATGTCGAGAAATCCAAGATAGGGGGCACTTTAGCAGCCATCTTTCTTGATTCCTGAACTGCCAAATGTAACCTTGGCCTGTGGGTATTGTTTGTTAACATGACGATAAATTCAAGATGAAGACCAATTTGTGACAGCCGTTTTGGCAGCTGTCTTCCGTCATTCTTTAACTGTCCATTTGTATATAAATAAATCCCTTAGAGTTATGAAATTTGGTAAAAGTATTCCACATTACGATAAACTTAATCAAATCTCTTTGCTGATTCAATTGGTGGCAAAAACGGATGCAGATTCTTGTTACACTTTTTATTAAAGTTGGTCGATTTTGTGATACTGTCCATCCACAAACCTTACAAATATAGGGTAAAACAATTCAAAATGCCAAAAACAAATCAGGCATCAAATTTATATATCATAATTTTTACTTCATCAGGTCAAAACAACATAGTTATCAATAAAGAACATCACAACTCACATGGGGGGTGTTTACTTTTGCAACACTCATTATCACTGATTGAATTTGATCTACTCTTCTATGCCTGATCACCCTGTATTTTATGGTGTATATCTGTTGCAAAAGAGGTCAGTATGAGCATGTAGAGACTGATGATGTATTCTAGAAGGAAGATATTACAAGAAATGGAAGACCGCTCCAGGGGGGTGTTTACTTGGGCAGCCTGCTCTATGCATGTTTTATGAATTTTCTTTAGTAAACATTTCATACCCCCTTAAATATGTTGTGAAATTTCAAATTCTCAATGCGGAATTCGAAGGCAAATCATCCAGTGGTGTGCTTACTTTCAAGGGCAACCATGATATAATCAGGATGAACGTAGCATTTGGCTAAATGTATCAAAACTTTTGAAAAATACTTTCCCTCAGTAGCTCTCAGTGCAGTCAGTGGTTGGGAATCTTGCTAATCAATTTGCAAATAAATAATGACTTCTTAGAAAAGTTTCAATATCTCCATATTACCTAAGTCTGTTTCCTTTCATGAGACAAAATTAAGTGATGTAAATAATGGCTTTAGTAAATGTTGTTTTTTTATTCAATAACTAAAAACATGAACTCAGCTACTTTTGTGTTACTTTCCAGGTGCTGGTAGTCTCAGGAATCCTTCAGCTGCTCTTTCCTGTAATTTCAACTCCTCACTAGTCCCCAACCATGTTGAATACTAACTTAGGGTAAGCTACTTTTACAAGTTACTTTATTTTCATTTCCACTTAATATACAGGAAATGACTAAGCTTTCAACTATGTTTAGTTTCTAATAAAATCTGCCTTTTTTTACTACAGGGTGTAGCAAAAAAACTGATTAGTACATAATTTCTTTCTGCAAATCAATAAGAAGCTACAAAATTTCACAAAGAATGCATTACCTAAAATATTCTGCAGGAAGCTGCAAAATTCTGATTTTTGGTGGTCATCTGTCACTGCAGCGCTTCTAAAAGTTTCTGCACCAGAATCTGCAGTTCTGTGGGAATAATGCAGCTTGGGAGGTTCTATGCACTTCGGCAGGAACCTGCAGAATTTCAAAAAAAATCTGCAGACAGCCAATTGGAGAACTTCAGAAATAGTGGTCCTCTGCCACTGTATTGTTTCTGAAATGTTTCTGCAGGAAAATCTGCAATTTTGCCGGAGTTATGCAGCTTGGGAATTATTATGCACCTTTGCTTTGCAGCTGTCTGAATAATTCTACAGTTTCTTAAAAATTCTGCAGGAAGTTGCAGAATTCTGCAGTTTCTTAAAAATTCTGCAGGAAGCTGCGGAATTATGCAGTTCCCTGCAAGATTTCTGAACTTCTGTTGCTTCTTTCAGTTTATTGCCATTCATCTGCAAAGTTCAGACCTCTTTGACAAGTATTTTGCCACTACCCAGGAAACATTGATTTGGGGGTGTATTGGTTTGGGGGTTAGCAGGGGGTCAGGAGTTTTGGTGGTCCTCTGTCACTGCAGCATTTCTGAAAAGTTTCTGTAGCAAAATTTGTAATTCTGTAGGAGTAATGCAGGTGGGGAGTTTTTTATGCTCTTCTGCAGGTACAGAATTCTGCAGGAAGCTGCAGATTTCTGCACGAAGTGGCAGTATTTAAACAGTCTGCAGCTTCCTGCAGAATTTCACCAATTCTACAACTGCCTTCAGAATTTCACAAATTCTACAGCTGCCTTCAGAATTTAAGAAACTGCAGAATTCTGAAGCTAGTTGCAAAGGTGCATAAAACCTCCCAAGGTGCATAACTCCTACAGGATTACAGATTTTTCTTTAAAAATTTTCAGAAACGCCTCTGGGACAGACGAGCACAATAACACACGACCCTCACCCACCCAACCCCCCTGAACCATGACCCAGGATTGCTTGATTTAAATCATTTGATTATCTGAAAATTTTCAGAAAAACACCTGACCCCCCCCCCCCCATACTGCTTAAAATATTAAAAAAATCTGTAAATCAAATAAATCTGATTTCTAGAAGTTTTTAAAATTTTTAGAATTCTTTTAAATTTAAATCCGATATTTTTGTGACCCTGCCACTGAAAATTGACATTTCCAGGGTATAGTGGCAAGATATTGTCAAAGAGTTCTGAACTTTGTAGATGCATAACAATATGCTAGATAAAGTAACAGAGGCAGCTGCAGAATTATGCAGGCAGCTCCATAACTCATATAGAATTACAGATTTTGCTGCAGAAACTTTCAGAAACCCTGCTGGGCCAGACGAGCACCAAAACCCCCGACCCCCCAACCCAACCCCAAACCTCTACGACAAGACCTTGTCAAAGAGTTCTGGACTTTGCAGATGCATTGCATAAGCTGGATGAAATAACAGAGCTTCAAAAATCCTGCAGGGAGCTGTAGAACTGCAGAATTCTGCTGCTTCCTGCAGATTTTTTAAAGAAACTACAGAATTCTGCCTGGCAGCAGCAGAATTGGTGAAATTCTGCAGGCAGCTTTTATAACGGGTGAAATATTCAGCATAAAATTACTGAACATTTTACAAATCTTCTCTGAGTATAGTGACAAATTATATTTTATTTACTCTTCCAATCTGTTTGCTATTTGTGTGTGTGTTTTTTTTTATTCCCTTGTTTGTCAATTTTGATCCAATTTCGAAACTTATGATCAATCAAGCATGCCATGTCTTGGGCCGTTTAAAGTTTCAAATACAAATATATATATCACAGCAAAACCCTGGTTTCTGATTGGCTGAAAAAAGCAAGCAGTGGTATAAGAAGGCGACCATTTAATAACCAGGGGGGCTTGCAGTTTTCTTTTGCAGGAAATTGTTTATTTCACTATTGCGGCGAATTATTTCAGCATGCCAATTCCCCGTATATTAATTAGAAACACCCCAAGCAGAAATTATTTATTTCAAGACTGCCAAAAATGAATTTATTTATTTCACCAAAACTGGCCAAGAAATTATCAATTTCAAAAAACTCCTAACCCCCTGCTTGTATATTAAACAGTCATCCCCTAAGCCATCATATCCAGCTAGGCAATCGTATCTATGCAACTAATCCTAGCAATGCACAAATGCAAACCCTGTCTTTCTTAACTCTCTGTGACTGCTCGTTTGTTTATAAGTGTAAAATGTGTGATAAATTTACATTACTGGACCTAACTCAAATTATAATAAACTTCTCTTTCTTTTCAGACAAGAAATATTTTATACTGCCACACCATATGGATCTTTTTGTATGCCACAACATCAGTCCTCCTCTGAGGCTCCTCAATATTGGACCTGCAACTAACAAGAATTCCTTTTAAGGTAAGACGTTCTTCCTTCCTGACACCAACAGTATCAATTCATTTTATAAAAAATGTTTTTGAAAATATCTCAATTGACCAATTTTTCTCTTCAGGTGCTTTTTTCTGAAGATACTGAAACACCAAGACACCAAGACAAGGAAGAGAACGAAGAAGACCAACATAATCTTTACAGATCATACTTCAAAAATTAAATTTATTTGCTTTTCAACAAACCAAAATTTAATGATCATCTCCTGTTTCATGAGAGAAAAAATAGGATTTTACCATCTTTCAAATTCGAAGGATGTGATTCCTCAAAAAGGTTCCCTGCAGGCTTTGCTTGTTCATTATCATATATATGCTGGTTCTCTGTACAAGCTGCACATTACATTCTGTATCCAGCATGACTCATGGAAGTATAACCTTTTTTGATCTACATGATGGTTAAGATTCACTGAGGAAAAATTACCATGGATAAATTGAGGTGGTCAAACCAGGAGTTGGTAATTTTAGTGATATTCATATATTTTGCTCTGTGCTAAAAACGATGTGATGAAAATTGCTAATAAAAATTTTAAAATCAAGCATGATGTTATTGTTGTTTTTAATTTAAAATTTGTCAAAATTTAGATCTGTGACTTGATAACACTTTTGGAATAATGATAGTCATGTTCTACCAAAAATTTGAGGCTTGCTAATCTGATGCTTTAAGGAAAAAATTAAGAAAAGAGGAAAATTCTATTTCCTATAATGTAGACAGGTAGAACCATTAATTTACTGAATGAGCAAAGGTGTTGATATAGCTATTTTCCTAATTATAAAAAAAACTCCCTGTATACAGATATTACATTAAAAAGCATCAAAATATTCTCTTCTATTGAATTGTGATTTAGAACACTCCACTGCTAAACAGTAATAGGGGTCATAATTAAGTTTTTTTAACAAGAGTTAAACATTGCACAAAATGGCAGCATGAGGGGGCTGTCAATATTACAGGCATATTCCAGTAAAAATTACGGATTGCTCACCATCCATAGTAACGCTTGAACTGTTGAAGTTACAGTAAAAACATGTAAAATATACGGTTTCAATGACGCTTCATATTTACGGCTTTAGTCTGTAAATTTCACAGCAACTTGTTGGCACCCAAAACTGCCAGCTATTTTACCGTAAATTTTACAATTTTTTTTTTCAGTGTACATCGTGTGATGTATGTCCGAAACCCTGATATTTTTGATGTAGCTCAGCTCCTGTTGCACTTAGAGCTTTGGTTGGTGGCTTATCTGATACCCCTAATACCTGGCCTCATCCCTATTTAACAATGAAATAGCTGAGATATAATGGTAGGGCTACACAAGCTGCTAAAGTGTCAAATCTGTAAATTGGAGTTTACAGAATTGCCCTGTTACAGTGATGCAGACAGGACCACCATTTATGGGGTGGTCCGGTCTCCCCAAAAGTGGTCAGGGCCATCAAGACCGGGACAGAGGCATTTTCAAAATAACCGTAAAGAAAAGCTTACAGCCAAACACTTTGATATAGAATTAGAGTGGACTGTAGCACTGTGAAAATGGCACTTCGTGACTCATGATAAGTCGATGAAGTGTCATCTTCTCTACTTTCAACATGGGAAACATAGAGGCTGTTTGTTTAGTCATGATCAAGAGAAAGCCATTTGACGTCTCATGACGGATTTTAGAGTGGAAATCAGATGCATAATCCTTTCGTTCGGCTGTCACCAACAAGTGGGATAAGTCTCCTTCAATCAAATTAACATTGAAAGTATTGGGCTTGATCATGACAAATCATCAGCATGATGACACACAAAGTGCCATTTTCACAGTGCCACAGTCCACTCTAATTCTATATCAAAGTGTTTGGCTGTAATGCCTGAGCCATGAATTTTGTTTTACAAAATTACGAAATTCATGACATTTTGACGCCTATTGTGAAATCACTTGACCTGTCTGGATTCTGGAACATGGTCCACAGGGAATGGAACAGTTTTTATAGGGAGTCTTGTATTGTATTGGTCCAGGACAGCCGTGTACCGGACCAGTACAATGAGTCCGGCCTGCATCACAAGCAGCATATGTCCCACAAATTGTCATTTTCTACCTTTGCGAACTTTTTGATCAATTGCTTCACATACTACGCCTACATACTTGATGATTAAGTCTAAAGACTCATTTGGTCCCAATAAACACATTTGGAAGTGCAGAGGTGTCAATTCTGTCAAAACAGGTCTACTTTTTTTTTCAACCACATTACAAAGTCCGGCATGCAGCGAAAAAATAAAGAAGAAAAAAATGGGCCTATCTTGCTAATCTTACTAAAAAAAGAAAAAAAATCAAGATTGTTCATTTTGTTGCTTCACCCTTCTGATGGCTCAAATCAACAAATTGGTACAAGGTCTATTTGAAAACTGACTATTTAATTATACTTTTGGCAATTTTCTTGTTACAGGCCTTAATTACTAAATGTGTCGATTTAGAATCATTTTATGCTGGCCTGACAGTTTTTACCTGAAAATCAAATTATCTTAACGATAACAGCTCACAGAAACGTGATGGGCTATAACGGTCTTGGTAAAAAAGACAATATATTTAGAGTTAGACCCAATGCCATCTATGTGTCGTTAGTTCTAGTTAAGGACCCAAATTTTGTGCAACAAAAGAAATTATATATTTCGAAAAAGGTACAAAATTAAGTCTAAAAGGATAATTACAATTTATTATATTCCAACTGCTTGAAAGTTGACCCTTGGGCAACTTTACTGTATCGTAAATAACAGCAAAGAAACCAATGAGCCTGTCTTCAGGTCTGCAAAATTTTGACGGTCACTGGATAATGTGGATATACGCCAAATTTTATTGACAGGCCAAGCAAAGGCACGTGATCACACAGGTTTATGAGGTCAACAGATTTAAGGGGAGGGGCAGCTACCAAAAAAATAGTGCCCAGATTACCATAAAAAAACAAATTTACAACATTTTCTGCCCAAAACTCCTAAAATTGCTTTTCCAAATTCTCCCCCTTGCCTCCTAAGCCTATATTCTTGATCATGGATGGAAAAAAAATAAAAATAAAGAGCAAGCACATTAAGAGATGCGTCTAGACGGACTGCCCATGATAGTATCTACCCCCTTGCCTGTCACCTGCACAAGGGTATCTGGCATGTGAGACCTGCGCAAGGGTATTTGTCACTAAGACCTGCTGGAAGGTATCTGGCCTGTGACCTACTTTTGGTGATTGACTTTTTGGCCTGCAGAAACTCTATTCTATTGAGACTGTATGCAAAGTTTTAATGACAGAGATGAAGCAGCATGACCAAGGCAGTTGTCATAAGTTTCAGAGCCTTCCTTCCACAATAGAGATGCCGCTTGCAAGCAAGCAAGCATCTCTAAGAAAACCAAAGATGGTCTTCCCAAGGGATCTGTCTAGCTCATGTTAAAGGATACGTTTCATCTTGAGATCTGCCTATCTTTGTTTCAGGAACAACCTTTTTTATTTTACAATCATCTGCTGTTTACTTAACAATTTAACGAAGAATTTCGGTTAGGCGTAGCTTGGTAAAGTGATGGAAATGGAAAATTGTTTGTTGGGGGAGCTCTTGGGCAATGGTGCACCATTCCAAATTTTTAAAACGGAAAAAATTCCTTCCAACCAAGTATAATTTTGGCTAATTATACATGCAGTACCGGAAAAATTGAACAGGTAGCTTTTATTTTCACAAGTGATCATTGGAGTAGTAATGGGTTCCCCCATTTCCATCACTGGTTTGGTGGACCTTCCAGCCATCAAATCCAAAAACTTCAGTTGTACACATGGTAATAGCTCCCAAACCATCTCTTGCAATGATCTGATGGCATACAATACAAGCAATTATGTGTGGTTCTTATATAGTGAATTTTACATTTTCGAACAAAAATGTCACGGGTGCTCCTCATTAGATTAAAACTTTTTTCGGGTGCCTCTTGGGAGCAAGTATTTTGAATTGATAAATCTCCAATTGTAAAACTTTTGTCTGTCGCGCAGTCTTTCAGTCATGTTCAATATGATGTTACATACATTATATAGATCTATGGTGCCCATTTCATATTTATAAGGATTTGTGGGAGTATTTCGGCTTCAAAAAGGACGTTACCCAAAACCAAATTATTTTTGAGAAATTCTATCAATACAATACAATTAGTGAGCACCCATATTGAGGTTAAATCCATGCTGCACTGTGACAAGTGAATATTTGTTACACCAAAATTAAAGATGAAAAGGCAATTACAATTTTCTAAAATTTAACTCTTTTTAACGCCATGCATGCGAAACGAGCAGTAATCTGTGTTGCTCATAAGGCATATTGAAAGCTCTGCAAAAATTGCCAAAAAACAAAATTCACATTAAATAAACAACTTATTAATCTATAAACCAAATGGACTTACTTGCAGATATCCATTTCTTGATGTCATCCCCTTTCTTGAGGAGTTTTTCTTTGAAGTGGTTCACCAACGAAGCGAGGACTCCTGGGCGATCAGTCATGGTTGAATTCAAAACTTCCAAAAGTAAATTTCCTATTTGTTAAGTGGCCAGCATGGGTTAATGCCAATTAGTGTCCTGATGTGTCTCATCCAAACTGCTTGTCAGCAAAGGATGGAAAATGCCCCAGCCAAGTTTTAAGAGGATTAACATTGGCTTCTGATAAAGTGAGATAATGT
The DNA here is from genome assembly GCA_026936325.1 of Platynereis dumerilii. Taxonomy (NCBI): domain Eukaryota; kingdom Metazoa; phylum Annelida; class Polychaeta; order Phyllodocida; family Nereididae; genus Platynereis; species Platynereis dumerilii. The sequence continues at coordinate 39,862,411 of JAPTHN010000007.1, forward strand.
TTCCAAAGTTAAGTCAAGTCTAATTAAATAAAGTCACTTCGGTTCAATTTTTGTTGGATATGTAACAATTTACTTTTCAACAATGTACCAAATTTTAAGTAAAAATTGAGAGAAAAAATAAGTGCAGCAATAAATATGTTAAATTTAAAAACGCTAAGTGCAAAGTCGTCAAACTTTAGAATGCGATAAATATTGAATTGTTACAAACGAACACAAAGTGCGAATCTAGGTACGTAGGCCTAGTAAATTACAATAGTATTTTTAAAACCAATTTACTTTTTGTAAATGTTACATCCACAATTACTACACATATGATTATCTAAATAGTGCTCACAGATAAGCTGGGATATCTTGGGTGTTACTGCTTGCTATCCATTGGAAAGAAAAGAAGATACAATCTAACAATCTAAAAAGATTTTATAATATACAGTTATCGCACAGCACTGAGTGCAATATCAGTTTTTATGGCATCGAGGTGACTAATATTGCACGAGGGCGCAGCCCGAGTGCAATATTAGTCACCGAGGTGCCATAAAAACTGATATTGCACGAGGTGATGTGCAATAACTGTTATATCATATGGTTTTTTTGTGTCAAATGCAAAGAAAAGGGCTGGAATTCCTTGTCCAAACTATTTTTGTGTTTCTTTTGATCCGCCTTTTTATAATGTAACTCGTCAAAAGGCAATAAATATTTCACTCACAAAAAAAATGTTCACACTTTCGAATGGTAAAATGATTTACTTGATGATGGATTTTATTTTAGATTTTTTTCTGAAACTTTTTAGCAGACTTTAGACCTCTAAATACAAAAAAAATCGGAAAAAATGCTGTATTTCGGTCACTTATTGCTTTATTCTGCAAATAAAAATAATATAATCAGTAGATATCCTGATAGCCCTTAAAAAGACGCATCTTTTGCCGCAAAAACGAGCTTTCTAACTGCCTTCGTTGCCGTACAGTGCACTTTTTACTAAAATCGGAAAACACTAATTGTTTGCCAGCCTGTGGCTGCAGCAGCACTGAAACGTTGTGCTTCCTCTCAGGTCCGTCCCATCTCTCACATGTTAAAATGATCGTGCAATATAATGCGTGCAATATCGTAGAATATTGCACGGCTGTCAGCCAATGAGAAGCGAGTATTTGGCTAGCCATATGATATAAATCTACATACAATTAGTACCTATACCTTTAACAAAAGATGGGAAAATAATCTACAATAGCTCAAAAGTCAATTAAGACAAATAAATATATTAATTAGAAAAAGGGCCTAAATTACTTCCTGACACATGTCCAGGGGCATAATTTCCGTGGAAAATGTGGGGGGGGGGACACATGGTGATACAGTCGGAATCGGCCGTCGAATCCACGAATAAACCGTTTGTCAGGCTTTTTTTACGTTCAATTTGTTTGGCATGGTAATCCTCCCAAGCAGAAAGGTGGGGGACATGTCTCGCAGAACTGGCCCCTACTAAAATTAGCCCAATGGCCATTTCACAAAACATTTTTTTTTCCCACTAAAAGTTGGGGGGGGGGGGATTTTATATTATTCCCCCCCCCCCGGTCGACAATGACTAAATTATGCCCCTGCATATATAACACACTCAGGAACCAACAACAGAGAGAAATTTACTTTATTATTGAACTGTGGACTTGAGGATAAATTGGGGCATTTCCACTGGTGGTCAGATGTCTGACTTCAGGACAAAATAAGAGATAATGTTTTTATCACTATAATGATTGGTATGATTGCCGTTCAGTATGGTGAGCGCCGGTGAGCAGATTTATCTGGAATGGGCGCTATATAAAATCATACTATATTATTATTATATATTATAATTAGCAAATCCAATAGTCATATTGACTTAATTGCACAATTTCTCAAACATGTTTATTTGTATCTACTTTATGACCAAATGACCTCTCAGGATTTTGGACCTTGGTGGTTCACTGATGAGCGATATTTGACCATGTAGGCCCAAAATAACAAGAGTCAACTGGAAGTATCATTGTATCAGTGATAAAATCAGCAATCACTGCCATAGGCTTAGGAGGTCAACATTTTTCAGCAATTTTCTGCTATAATTATGTTCTGTGAAATGCAATGTTTAATAGACAACCTCTGCATTTTAAATTGCTACAAGATTTTGATGAGCAAAATTTGGCATAACATTTTGTGCAGTTGTTGCACAGTAGAAACATCACCAAAAACCACGCATCACCAAAAACCACGCCCTCCCCCCCCCCCCCCCCCCCCCACAACTAAATAATTTAACAAGAGAAGAAAATCCCAAGTGATCCCAGCCGACAAAATTTTTTGATTTTAAGAAATTGATTATTACTTTTCAAGACAAGACCCCAACTGAAAATATGTTTCCGACCTCAAAAGCCGTATGGAGTCTGTGGACCGGACCTGTGGATACAAGCGTATTATTAAAACCTGCTATCTGTTTACCTGAACTTGATCTGCCATATGCCTTTTTTTTTCACGTTTTTACACAAAAAGTAGATATTCCAAGTATTGTCTTCCATGCAACCACCGAATGGGAAACTGATAAGATTGAGCAAAGGTTGGCAATAAGAAATCTGCACTAAATGACCTTGGAAAAATTATTTTGACTTAAGTTTTATCAGCTTTTTTGTCACAAAAGAAAATAGAACATCATTCTTGATATTAATCTCTTTCATACCTTCTCGTTAATGATGATCAGAATAAAATGTAATTAAACTGGTCAGGCAAAAGTATGCTCATTTTTAAAAATGGCTGCCATTTTGACACATTATTGGTTGGTTTGAAAATTAACATTTATAAGGTCTATTGTCAGTATTGATTGGATTTGGCAGGGTTTATTTTAGGTATCTCTGGAAAAAAAGCCAATTAAATGACCCCATATATATGGTTATATTCCTTATAATTTTGTTTCTATGAGCAATGAACCACTGATTGATGGCTGCCAGCCAGCTTAAGCCATTCAGATGTGGCTGCTGAAGGCTGAAGACTTTTTCCATGATTTTCAATATAAATTTAACTTTTCACCCAAAAAATTGTCTTTGATAACTGCAAGTGTAAAACATTTTTCTTAAAAATAATGATAAAACCAATAATTTGAAAATAGAAGGTCAGAATACAAACTTATTTAGTGAACGAAAATTGATGATATCCTTAGAAAAACAGAAATTTGGCCTATTTAGAAAAATTATGTAATTTTCTTAGTTTGAATGGCTGCTAGCCAGCTAAAAAATGTCATGCCTGCTCATAGCTTGAAGAGAAATTGGTGGCTAGCTGAAAAATTGGTCAACATGGCTGCTTATGGTGGCTCATGGCTGCGGCTTCGAGGTCTAATACTTGTATGAACAGCATTAAATGTAGGTCTGCCATGATATACGGTGTGCATCAAGTCATTCGTTGAAATTTTCTTGGGATATCGACTGCTCGTCGCAAAGAATTCTGCAGAATCTGTGCAGCGTTCCATTGAAAATTGATGGGAAGTAAAGTTCTAATGCAAAAAAGAGACTTTCTACTATTTTACCCCATCGAAAAAAGCAAATTTTGTTGCCGTTACACAATTGTTGCAACATGGAGGGAGCAGCTAACTTTCAATCAAAAATTTAATCTTTATCGCCAAGTGCCCGCTGGGGGGGGGGGGGAGGTATACAAATGGAAATGTACTAAAAATATTTGAACCCCCTAAACCCCCCCCCCCTTTAGATCCGCTACTGTTCTGGGGTCTCCTTTCCAACTTGCAATGTATTATTTTTTCTGGTCAGTCATTGTAGGTTCATTGTACGGACAGGGGCAGGGGTGGGGGGTATGAGAATGTTTTAGTATTCGCAAGTCTGCATTGTTGCACATTTTATGTCCGTTATCTGGAGGGTGGGAATCCCGAGTGGAAAGGCAACAGACAGTGATCCTTTGGACCCGCTTCTAAACTAATTCAAAATGAAGCAGGCGGCATGTCATAATTCAGTCAATCTTAAAGCCCGGAATCGATTTGCGACGTAGCACTCAGCATGACAGAATGGATAACTGTTCAAAGTCTACAATAATCTTTGACATTCCCACACTTTAAATCATCTAAAAATATTTTGAAGATATTGCTTCTAAACAAAAATTGTCATACGTCAGTGATACAATTTTTATAGCCTTGAACTGTGTGTGTCACTGTCAGTCATTGCCAATAGTTCTATTGCACCTTGGCAATGTGTACTTTGTGTGATCTCCAAGCACAATGCATGACACTAGCAGGCTTGCAGATAGACAGAACATGATGAAACTCATGTATGCCTTACACACAGTGAAACACTGGAAAATTAATTAGAACATGTACACTTTGTTGCTTAACAGATAGCTATAGCTCTGAGTGAAGTTAAATAAATTCCCCAAAAAATTCTGCCTTGAACCGTTGTGTTGTGAAATAACAATATAATAATTGCAATATTTTTAATAATCTTTGGTCTTGCACATCAGACATTGCTGACAATTAACTTTGTCAAATGCCTGACCAGCCTCAAGTCTGTGTCAGACAAATTAACTGACACAAAATTCCTAGCCAAGATAGTTGCTGTTTTTCCCAAGTGAATAACTATGATAAATTAGAATAAATTCTGAATAATTGATATAACTTTTTTAGTAAAAGGAGGCTTATAATTAGGTGGAAGTCTGACTGAGAACAGTCTGCTGTAAAAGCAAACAAGCGAGCGAGGCTGCAGACTGACGAAATTCAAGTCTAAATGGGTATCGAATTGGCTTCTAGGTCAGTGGGACTGCTGCCCCTAAAGTCTGCCCTGCTGCCTGTCAGGTCCACAGTCAGCAGAACTCAGCAGGACTGAGCTAGGCTGCTTCAAAAATGCATGTGAGCGAGGACCAGAAAGGCAGCACCTTCAGCGAAATTTTGTAGCCTGCTCGCTAACGCTCGCAACTAAAGCAGGCTGATGTAGCCTGGGTGGAAGTATGGTAACTTCCATTCCAAAGAAATGATGGCTCAAGTTGTTGAACCCCAGTGTGAGAAGTTGTTAATCAATGTGCAGGATATATATACAGTGTTGTTGTGCACTTAGAAAACTGTTGTTGCCTGTGCAGGAGAAAGGGCTGTTCCAAACTAAGAAATTGTAGCTGTGCCGGAGAAAGTATTTTTACAGAGAAGCCAAAACAGTAGTGTTTGGCGGTTCTGATAAATTTGGTTCGATTTGGTTTTCGGTAATTTCGGACCCTAAAACCACAGGTCCTGATTTTCGGTAGACCTTCAATGTGTACTAAACGATTTTGCAATCCGAGATGCTGGAGCCCAGGGAAATCCTATACTAGCTACCACTATTAGAGCGCATGAGAAAAGTGATGAGATGAAGATTTTGCTTACAATTTTGTCATTTTCTGAATAAAGTAAGGCAAAATACTACAACCGCAACACACGGTAATTTGATTGAACTTTGGTTCGAGTGTCAGTTGTAGTGGTGAAACCGAAACTGAACCGCAATTTCGGGAATCGGCACAACACTACGCAACAGTCTGCTTATTTGCTATTTCGCCAGTCTGCAGAGTCACTGCTGTTCCCCTGCCTCAGCAGACTCGTTTCGAAGAAGCGATGTCGATCAACTGCGAATCTGTAGACGAAATTCATGGCAGTGACTGACGAAATTTTTATTGCGAAGTATGAAATTTTCCTGTGAGGAAAGTGTTATGGCACAGTAGGAATTTTTCCAGTGAAAAAGAGTTATAGTGGTAAGGATTTTTTTACAATGCAGGAGAAAGTGTTATTGCACACAGGAAATATTCGAATGCAGGAAATTGCTACTGTGTAGGAGAAGGTAATTCCACAGTAGTAAAATGTTCCCACACAAGAGAAAGTGTGTTATAGAACGGTAGGACATTTTCTTGTGCAGGGATATGTTATTGCAGTTTCTTGTGCCTGAGAAAGTGCTATAGCAGAGTAAGAAATTGTTCCTTTTCCTGTGCAAGAGAAAGTGTCATTGCACAGTAGGAATTTTTTCCTTTTCCTGTGCAAGAGAAAGTGTCATTGCACAGTAGGATTTTTTTCCTTTTCCTGTGCAGGAGAAAGTGTCATTGCACAGCTAGATTTTTTCCTTTTCCTGTGCAGGTGAAACTGTCATTGCACAGTAGAAAGTTTCTTTTTCCTGTGCAGGTGAAACTGTCATTGCACAGTGGGATTTTCTTTTTCTGTGCGGGATAAAGTGTCAGGGGTGGACTGGCAGAGAAAATCGGCCCTGGAAATTTCAGTGGATAGCGGACCAGTTAGGCATTTACTCCCGAGACAAATTTTCTTCTTCAACTCCAAGCATATAAAGCAATACTGAACTACTTTTTTGCCTGTAATGATACAAAATACTTTTTTGTCTATGGGTGGAAAAAAAACTTAAAAAAAAAAAAAACAACAGTTTTCAATGTAGGCCTTATGTTTCAAAAAACGCTTTTGTTTACAAAATATCCACAGCCCCTTGTCACAAGAATCATCTTGTCGGACGTTTAAGAGACTGCATCAGCCTCCAGAACATAATATTTTAATACGGTTTCTGTATGCCATTCTCCAGTGATCTCATTGTTATATTAGAAAAAGCTCAGTGGTATGTGTACAATTTTAAAATGGTGACTGTACAATTTTGTAACAGATATATTAAAATGTCTCTGTGGGGCAACCACTGTTAGTTGTTAATCTTTTTTATTTGCATAAAAGCAGCTTAATGGCCCAGGTGCAGGTGAGAGTGTGTTATAAATTAGAAAGAGCATCGGCCCACTGGGAATTCTGCCGGTGTCCCGGTGGCTCAGTCCAGCCTTGGAAAGTGTCATTGCACGGTGGGATTTTTTTTGTTTTTCTCTGCAGGAGAAAGTGTCATTGCACAGTAGGAACTTCTTCCTTTTCCTCTGCTGGAGTAAAAGTCATTGCACAGTAGGATTTTTTCAGTCCAGTGCAAGAGAAAGCGTACTTTTGCAGTAGGAATTTTTCCTTTTCCTGTGCAGGAGAAAGTGTCATTTTGCAGTAGGAATTTTTAACTTTTTCCTGTGCAAGAGAAAGTGTCATTGCACAGTAGGATTTTTTCTTTTCCTTTTTCTGTGCAGGAGAAAGTGTCATTTTGCACTAGAAATTTTTTAGAGGCGATGCATCAGCCTTTCGCTGATATAGTCTTAGTTACTCTATTTAGAGCCACTCGCCTCTGTATAGATGGCCACAGGCCTCCCGATAGGAGGCTTTTTCTAAGATTTAAGAATGAGCCTGTGAAACTTCGTCATCAGAACGGGTGGCCAGCGTCGTAGTAAAATGCGGACGGGCCTAATTTGCGGAACGGCGGGCCGCGGGATTCGTAATAAAACGCGGATACGCAGTTGCGGAACGGGACGCTTTTTGCGGGATCGGGCCGAATTAAATGTAGATAGGGTGAAATATGTGGAACAAGCTGAATTTGCTTTAAAAATCGCCTCTATTTTTTTTTGAAAAAATTTTCTTGTTCCTTTTCATGTGGAGAAGAGAGTGTCATTGCACACTGCACAATATTATTTTTTTTCCTTTTACCGTGCTGGAGAAAGTGTCATAGCACAGTAGGATTTTTTTTCCTTTTCATGTGCAGAAGAGAGTGTCATTGCACATTGCACAGTAGGAATTTTTTTCCTTTTCCTGTGCTGGAGAAAGTGTCATTGCACAGAAAGAAAATTGTCCTTTTCCTGTGCAAGAGAAAGTGTCATTGCACAGTAGGATTTTTTCCCTTCTCCTGTGCTGGAGAAAGTGTCATTGCACAGCGGGATTTATTTTCCTTTTCCTGTTGCAGGAGGAGGTGTCACACCCAGAGAATCTACCCTAGACGAAACCCTCCATCGCTTCCCATTATCATAATATTTTGAGTCATAGCGTCATAGCCAATCAGCGTGTAGGATTTCTCTCCACTTCAAAACTTTACCGGCGGTTTTCTCCAAGACTATTCAGTCCTCAGAGGCCTATGACCTATCATTTTAAAGCTCTTGGATAGATCTATCTATTGCTGTTGGACTCGTAGGTGACTGACTTACGGGAATGCGTATATAGACGTATTCGGCCTCATTTGCATAACATGTTTGAAGGAATGTTCATTGGTAAGCTTTGGGGGTGTGTCTGACTAATTCACTGAAGGCTTTGCTGAAGTGAGGTGTCATTGCACAGTAGAAAGTTTTTCCTTTTACTGTGTAGGAGAAAATGTCATTGCACAGTAGGATTTTTTTCCATTTACTGTGCAGGAGAAAGTGTCATTGCACAGTAGGAATTGTTTCCTTTTACTGTGTAGGAGAAAGTGTCATTGCGCAGTAGGATTTTTTCTTTTCCTGTGCAGGAGAAAGTATCAATGCACAGTAGGAATTTTTTTCCTCTTTCTGTGCAACAGAAACAGGGTAGCCACTGGAGTCGGATTCCAAAATTCCCTGACCTTTCCCTGACTTTTCCCTGTCTTGAAACAAGTTTTCCCGGACCACAAAAAGGCTCTTGCACAAAATTTTGAATAACAATTCATGGACTTTCGTCAATTTACGTTTTCATTTGAAACAAAAAGAAAATGGATGATGCTAGGTTGCTCACTCAAGACGCCTCAAGCCATAGATTCCTGATTTTAAAGCCACTCAATAACCATCGAGCAGGTTAGACTGGAAATGTCACAGGCTACAGCAGCCTGCTTTAGTTGCGAGCGTCAGCGAGCAGGCTACAACATTTCGCTGAAGGTGCTGCCTTTCTGGTCCTCGCTCACATGCATTTTTGAAGCAGCCCAGCTCAGTTCTGCTGTGTTCTGCTGAGCGCGGACCTTAGGGGCAGCATCGCGGACCTGAAAGGCAGCTGTTCTAATGACCTATAAGCCAATTCGATACCCAATTCGACTTGAATTTCGTCAGTCTGCAGCCTCGCTCGCTTGCCTGCCTCTAGAGCAGACTGACTGTTGTCAGTCAGCAAATGTCATACATTTCTCTGTCATTCTTATCACAAAACCATCGACATTTTTGTGTCGTGAATTAGTTTTTATGAAAAATTTCCCTGACCAAGGTGAGATTTCTCTTTGCAAAATCCCAAATTTCCCTGACTAATTTCAAAGTTCCTTGACTTTTCCCTGACCTTGAATTTCCCTGACTTTTCCCTGACCAGTGGCAACCCAGAGAAAGTGTCATTGCGCAGTAGGGCATGATGGGCACCTTAACTTTGAAGGTCCACCATGTCAATACTAAGCCAACAAAAATTACTATTTGTAGCTGACTGGCTTTGCATTAGGTTCTACTTTATAAGCATAGAAAATCTTGTTTCGCTCAACGAAATAGTGCTTGAGTTATAGTGTTTCTAAGCACTTTTAATTTTTTCGACAGCTGCCCATCATGCCCGCAAGGGTGGGGCATGATGGGCACCTTGTTGGGGCATGATGGGCTGCTTCAAAAGTTGGTCAATACTTACAGCATTATAGTTGTAAAACTGAAATAATTCCCTTATTCTTAATAAGAAACTTGCATTACTTGATAAATGGTAGTTACAACTCAGCAAACCATAATCACTTTTTTGTCTAAAAAATGCAGGTAAAAATCCAAAAACGTAAGTTTAACATCATAAAAGGTGATTTGGCACACAAATTAGGTTCTTCGGTCTATTACCTGATATAGTAAATAAGATAATACCAATTGATATTGAAATAGGCAGTATTGTCCATTCTCGCCAATCTTCAACTATTATATTGCAAGAAATACATATTATCAGTTCACATGGGGCATGCCCCAATCAAGAGACCCATCATGCCCCATACTTCATTTTTCATAAATACCCTCAGACACCAGTTTCCAAGAATAAAGTCAAATCAAAGAGTTTTCATGCAAAATGTTGAGATATTTCTTTGTGAAAGTAAAACAAGACAGCTGTTAGAATATCACATACACATAATCACAACGTACTTGGAAAATCAGGAACAAAAGTTGTTCGGGCTTCAAAATCTTAGAAAGGGCAATATCTGTATTGGTATCTGAACCATGTAATTTTTTCTTCAGTATAGGCTAGCAAAAGGCATTCTAAACAACAAACATCAGCTTCCTCCAGTGTTAAACTTTGGAGTTAAAGCCCAAACCCATCATGCTCCGGGGGCCCCATCATGCCCCGCCCTCCCCTATATAGGCATACGGCGTGCGCGATTTATGGGGGGGCGAGCGACATTTGCCTGAATTTCCAGATCTAGTTTTAGTACCATTTCAAATGAAATTGACCAGAAATCATTAATTTTCAATAGTGTTTATTTAATCATCAGCCCAAATTTTTTTCAGCCTTTTTGCCCAATCTTACTGCCCCCTCCAATAGGCCTACACCAATGGCGCAGTAGGATTTTTTCTTTTCCTTTTCCTGTGCAGGAGAAAGTGTCATTTTGCAGTAGGAATTTTTTCCTTTTCATGTGCAGAAGAGAGTGTCATTGCGCACTGCACAGTAGGAATTTTTTCCTTTTCCTGTGCTGGAGAAAGTGTCATTGCACAGTAGGAATTTTTTTACCTTTTCCCGTATAGGAGAAAGTGCCATTGCACTGTAGGAATTGTTCCCTTTTCCAGTGCTGGAGAAAGTGTCATTGCAATGATTGCACTGTAGAGAAGTTTTCTAAGGAAACATGTCGCTTTAGAAAAAGTTTGAGATAGGGGTAGGTCTGGCTCTATTATTTATTTGGCAAAGATAAATTTATACAAATCCTAATTCTTGTACTTACCCCCGGGGGGGTACTTTGCGGACTTTTGCATACGGATGCGCCACGGCAATTTTGAAAACCAGAACCATTTTAATCCGGAGACTGCGCCAAAACCACAAACCATTTTAATCCTTCACTAAAATTTTTGGCAACCAATTTAATCTTCATGGTTTTTAAACCATTTTAATCCTCTTTTGAAGCCGATTCTAACAGTACCAAACATGTTGGGGTTGCAAAAACCAGAACCAAATTAATCAGAATTGTCAAAAAACCAAAACCATTTTAATCCAAGAAGGCCAAAAAACCTAAACCATCCAGCGGCGCCTCTATATACACTCTCATAGAGTGAGTACCCCCCCCCCCCCGTACTTACCGTAATCAGGCAGTAGGGGCTGATAAGCCAAACTTGAGTTCCAAGGGTTTTTCATTCTTTTTAGTTGACCAGACTGCCACTAGGCCGCGATACGAATAATCGCCACCTGGTGGAAATGTCAGTCAACTTCCGACAGCATGGCTTCCCTGACAGCAAAAATTGTACACCCAAAAGAAGAATTGTCCATTGTTGAGAGTATTAAGGACCTAAATGGCACTACAGATAGATCTGAACTAATTCAGGGAGTGGAGAGACTGAAAAGCAGACTGAATGAGGCCCTGACAAAGCTGGTCGAGGAGGAGAAAGCTTCAGGAGTTCAGCAAAACAACAGCAATGGTGCTGCTGATGAAGACTTGGCTGGTAAATATCATGCACTTGAGGTTCAGCTTATGATTTATGATTGGGTTTATTTGAAACACTCACCAGCCTGACCTTCGTGAACTAAACCATAATTAATGTATAGACCAATTGGCATTGGCTGAATCCGATCGTATGTTGGGGGGGGGGGGGATCTTCAGCAGATCCCGGGCGACAGATATTAAGATTAAGCGTGTCAATGTGTATAGTGCTTATAGTTTGTCGTAAAGTCACCTTTCCTCTAATTCATATGTTCATTTTGCCTTCTCGATTTTTAAATTCCTACTGTACACTTTCTCCTGAACAAGAAAAATTTCCTACTTTGCAATAATACTCCCCTGCACTGCAACTAACGGGCGTAATCCTTTTCATGTGAACAAAAAACATTGTTTTTAGAATTTTTATTGATTTCAACATGTTTTCCAGATGATGATGATGATGATGACGAGGAAGATGAAGTGAAAGAACCTGATGAGAAAAAGCCGAAGATTTCATGATAAAAATATTGGAACTATGATGAAATGTAAATAAATGAATATTGATATCTGTGATTCCCAAAGCAGCTTGTTGGACTAACTGCGTCAGCAGTGTTTGATTTGTAAATAAGTTGTCTGTGAAAGGAGGTTATGTTTGAATTGGTAAAAAAAAATTATATTATATTGCAATTATATGTGTTTTAGATGGAAGCTGGCCTCCATTTATGCTGACAGTGTAAATGAGTTCTTCATAGTATGGACATTTTAAATAAAACGCTGAAATATAAGTTTATTGGGGTCCCCTGATTTTTGACCTATTAAACGAATACTCTAAATTAATGGGTGTTCTGTGATTTTCATCAAAATGTTGAAAGGAAGTGTTTCAAATGAAATGCGTCCATACACCGGATCTAGCTCTTACCAAAAGATTGGATTTATCTTTATTTCACTGTATTTAGTCATTCATATCAAAAGTTCTATATAATAGTGCAGGAGCATATGTAATCTGGCTCACTTCGCTTGTAAACTTTTGGCACCATATATATCAAATCGAAGCTTAGGATGTGTAGATTCAGAAAAAATATGGTGCCTTTTTTTTCTCGGCATTCTAAGGGGTAAAATCCAAGATGGCGTCCAAGATGGCCGCCGATGATTTTTTTCTTCATATCTCAGCTTGTATTCATGGTATATTAAAAATTAAAAAGTTGATAATGATGTTTTTGGGGTCAAGGAATGCAATAAAGACCACCCCAAGCTCCTATCTTGGTTCAAAAACTGAATTTCATGCCAAATGTTATCAAAATTGATATAAATTTAAGAATGTTCCACTCATCTCACAAGCCGTGTTTATTTCTTGCAGTGATAGTCACTTACAATACAAATGTGATTATCCTTTACAATATAAATGTTGAACAATAAGGTTTTTAAAGAATAGATTATATTTATAAGATCAAATCTGGATTTCACATATAAAGAACATGATATAAATCATGTTCTTGGTGTCTTATTTAAAGCAAAAAAACTACTGGTCCGATATTGCGAGTTGGGGAAATTTCAGCGCAGCTATCCAATGGAATTTATGCATGTACTACTGATCATATAAGAGGAAGTGAAGCACCTTTCATGTGAATAAATTGCTTCTATCTGTCACTGGTCTTGATATAGGCTATTGTGTGATATTTGATTACACAAAGGATCAGTTTTTTGGTGTCACACTGCATGGAAAAAATGTATCCAAAACTTTAAATACTCATAGATAAGGGCACTAGAACCCTGTTTTTGAGGTAGACAATAAGTGCATCACTCTGATTCTGCAATACATGTCAACAACTAAAATTACAGAAGGTACAAAGAGGAAATGTTTAAAAGTTACTAAACTTTTATATTCTGCACGTTCACATTATTTTGCAGTACTTGAGTTTCATGGGGATATCTTAAAACGTTTTCTCTACAAGTGCATTTGAATAAAGCATGGTTTGCTTTGCAAAAACTACATTTCAAGTTTGTAAATCCTTCATATCTATGTTTAAATATGATGGTATTACATGTATCTAGCATAGCTAGCTTACAGAAATTTACAACCTAAGAGTTTTGTAGTCAGCAATCATCCATTTTTTGTCCCAATTGAGCAAAAGTTCCAAATTTACCAACTTGAGACACCCCCAGTCTTGCTTCCTCTCTGTGTGCATTCTACCCTTCTGTATTCTCCTTTTCAACATTTTTCCTAACTGCATCTTTTCATCCCCAATTCCCCATACGTGTAGCTCTCATTTACATCAAATTCTCTTGCCTCCTCCTAGTGAACTCATCTAGAAAAGCTCTCCCGAGAGACTCCTCTATCAGCCTTTTCTTTCACGTATGCCTCCTCCCACTTCTACGTTTTCCCTCCCATATCTGATTCTCCTTTTCTACCTCTTCTCAAGCTGTGCCTCCACCCAATTATAGGTATTATCTCTTCTCTGCTATCTCTGCCTTCTCCCTTTACCTCCTTCCAAGGTTATGCCTGCTTCTACTTTGCGTCCTCCCTGTTATTTTTGACTCTCGATCCCTTTCAGGGTTTTCTGCCCTCTCCCTCTGCTCCTTCCTGCATCCTCTTTCTCCATGGCCTAATGTTTTGTGCTTGTTTGCACTAGCCTACTACTGGCTATTTGGGCATGGTTTTAACTCAAACCCCGAAACTCAATTTAGTTTGTGGGACATAAAATTGAGACAGGGTGTTTCAGTGTACACTGTGGCAACTGATAGACAGTGGGCATCCCTGAATTAATACAGTATGTACAAGACTCCCAGCCTTCTCATCTCTTCATCATACGGAGGTAGTGAAAATAAATGTGCAGCTCCCTCCACAAGGAAGGAGGAAGAGCTTCGTGGCTGAAAGGGGTATACCAGCACAACAAAAATTAGTCAACTCCTTTATACCCTCTGCCTGCAACTTCTCCTCTGTCCATTTCTGTCTCCTGCCTAGCTTTTGCCTCCCCCCCCCAACATCCAAGCTTTCCCTCCTTATGCTTTCCCTCCTAATGCTTTCCCTCCTAATGCTTTCCCTCCTAATGCTTTCCCTCCTAATGCTTCTCCCATTCTGCCTCCATTACCTCTGACTATCCCTGTTTAACTCCTCCCTGATAGCTCTTTCCTCCCTGATAAGTTTTCCCTGCTCCCTTTACCTCTTGCCAAACATATGCCTCCTTGCCTCTGCCATATTGTCTTTGACTCTCCATTTCGGAGCTTTCTCCTATAACCCGGTCGCCAGATCTTTCCTCCACCCTGATAGGTATTCCCTCTTCCCTCCTTATGCTGGCTCCTCTGTTTGTCTACTTCCTAAATCCCCCCTCCTAGTCCGCATTCTCCCTCTTATCTCTGACCATCTCTTTCTGCCATCAATGTTTTTGCCTCTGCCCTAATAAAAGGTATTTTCTCCCCTACCCTGCCTCCTTTCATTTTCTCACTCTGCTTCTGCTACCTTATCTCTGACTCTCCCTTTCTACCACTTTTCTATCTCCTCTCTGCACTCCTTGACAGCTATTGTCTCCTCCCTCTGCCTCCTCCCACTCTGCCTTCTCCTTCTCATCTCTGCTTTGAACTGCCATTCTACCTCATCCCGACAGCCCACCCCTCCTTTCTACTTTCTCCTCGCGCTTCCTTCTATCTAATATATATGCCTATTTGCACTCTGCCTCCATCATTTTATCTGACTGTCCCTTTCTGGCTCCTGTCTAAGGTTAACCAGCTCTTACCTCCTTCCCAGTACGCTGTAGGTCTCCGCACCTCCCAAGCTTAATTATGCATTCGTCCATTCTCTCTCCTCCACTATCGCTCTTGCCTCCTCCCTCTCTTGTCCCCTAACCACCTTAATCCCTGTCTCATCACTTAATGCATCATACATGGGTGCCTCTTGTCTCTGAATACCTGACCTTCATTCCCCTCCTATTCTCATACCCTGATCATTCATCCCTGACATAAATTTAGTCATGCAACTCCCACCATTTAAAGAACATTCTGATCAAATTTTGCTGCTCTCATTCTTTGACTGCATTAAATTAACATATTATTTTCCCCTACACTTATAGCAGATAGCTAGGATATTCCGGCTCAAGTATAGTATACCTGGCTTGGTGAAGTATATACCACCTGAATAAGCTTAAGGATTGACTGGCTTATTTAGTCCGTGGTAGTCATTGACAATCTCTGAATGTTGGATACTACACTTGACCAGACATGCTTTAACTAAGAAATGACAAAAGGGAGTTGTTCAGCTCTTCTATGGCCTCTTGTGAGCAGCTTTGAAATAATGTACATCATGGTGTAAGCTGGAAAAAATTTTGAGAGAGCTACATGACTCGCGGCGGCCCTGGAAGTGTTGGTGTAAAATAAGCAGGTACTCTGGGCTCATTTCTTGCACTGAAACATGCAGATGAGAAACAGAAAGACACCAGAAAGAATGTTGCAATTTCTTATGGACCCCATATCTCATAAATTTGATTGAACAGAGCGCTAACGAATGACCAAGTAGTGATTAAGACAAATTCTGCTACATTATTTGGTCAAATTCGTAGCATCATAAACATATCCTTGTTACAATTACACAGCTGCTTGCAATTATTTAAAACATTTTGTATCTTCATAGTACAGATGTTTGCAGATGGCCAATCTATAAAAAAAGGTTATGGCACAATATTTCATATAGCCTTCCACAAATTCTGTTTCACAATGCAAGAAAGGAATACGGCAAATCAGAGAAGTCGAACATTCTTAAATTTATGTCAATTTTGACAACATTTGGCATGATATTCAGTTTTTGAACCAAGATAGGAGCTTGGGGTGGTCTTTATTGGATTCCTTGACCCCAAAAACATCATTATCAACCTTTTAATTTGTAATATACCATGAATACAAGCTGAGATATGAAGAAAACCTTCTTCGACGGCCATCTTGGACGCCATCTTGGATTTTACCCCTTAGAATGCCGAGAAAAAAATGGCACCATATTTTTTCTGAATCTACACATCCTAAGCTTCGATTTGATATATGGTGCCAAAAATTTACAAGCGAAGTGAGCCAAATCTAAATATGCAACATATGCTCCCGCACTATAAATCATTTTGATCAATAGTTTTATTTTGCCAAGTTCATGACTGCGTGGCCCTTGGATTGGCTAATGTACACTTTCTGCAATTGCTTTCTGAAGTTATTTTGCACACGATATATGAAATTGCACTTTCGGACTGCCATGAAGTTGATCTTCAATTCATTTTCATTTTGGTTTGTCCTCTACTTTTCCTGTTTGCTGTACACAAGCAAAACATCATAAATTGCTGCTACAAATCTCCAACGGAAACCACTCTATCATTGATAATATGCTAGCGTTACGCCATGTTTGACACCTCAGCTGTGCTAGGAGGGTTTATGCTTGGATGCCGATCGCTGGGTCCAGGGTTCACTCATATGTTGGATGGCAGTTTCAGTCATTCTTCGCTTCATTGTCGGATTCCTGTCCCCATTAGCTTACCAAGTGCATAAATATAGGACGTAAAGTCCCAATCATCCATCCATGCATTGCCTCAGTTGTCACTGGCGTCATCCTGCTTTGCATCCATGGATAACTTTGAAAAAATCGCACTGGCCTGCCTGTCTCTCAATCCTGGGTTCAGTTCCTGTCCTGGTTGTGTTACCTTGACTTGGGTGGATAGCAATTTCACTCTTTTCCTCGTTGCTGTGTCCTCCTGCCGTCCTACCAGCTGACCAAGTGCATAAATACTGCACATAAAGCCCAAATCATCAATAGTTCCATCCACACTCACAGCATGGAGCTTCATTGTGCCTTGGATGTATTGACGAAGGCGGTTCTTGACAAGGGGATAGTTCTAACTCTTCCTGCTTTTGTTTAATTTTTTCTTGACTGACAAACAAAATTTTCACCTTTGCTGTTTGGGAGTTGCCCACTTGTGGAAGTCCTTGGCATCTTGATCAGTCTCCAAATAGCCCAATTTTGTGCTAATGGGACGTAAAACACAAGCGCACTCACTTTCGTATCTTGGGTGAATGATTTGCCTTGCTGCCCTTGCTCTATCATGTGTATCACTTGGTCAGCAAGCTTTTTTGTTGTGCCACCAACGTCACGGTGCCCTGCCCTGAAAAATACAATACTCACTTTGGTATTTCCATTTGTTATTTAGATAACTTATTTTCTTCTTGATGTTGTCTCTCTTTTTCTTCCAAAGCCTTCCCTTGTTTTTCTTAGAGATAGCCATGCCGGCCATTATTTCCTTTAACCTGGACATTTCGGTTGTTTGAGAAACTGTTTAAAAATTTCATGCAATTCTTTAGTCTCTTCCTCATTCCATGGATCTCGAGATTTGAACACTCGTCTTGGTTTCACTTCACCTTCATCAGTTGTAAGGCTGTCAGTAATGGATTTGCTTCAGGTTAGAAGTATTTCTTTTAACTTTGGTATGATGTGATTGACGTCATCAATAAAGGTAACGTAGAACTTCCAGAGTGGGACATTTCATCAGAAACAATGACATGGCCATAACCTGTGTGCCAAAGATCATTTGCCATGTTGCAGTTGACAAAGTTCTTCTGGATGCAGGGCACCATGGACTGCTTCTAATACTTGAGTAATAGTCTGTATTTCTTGGGACCGGCAGGAGAAGTTTTCAGCCTAGTTCATAATTTCATCCTGTTTGATATTCTCTTGACTTGTCCGAACATGCACTCTTTCCATTCCCAATATTAACTTTCTTCCACCCACTATTATATTGCACAATTGACTGGTAGTAGCAACAATCTGAAGAAAAATATCTATCATGTCCAGATTGCTATTCCGTCATGCAGTTCCTGCTAGCACAGGCTTGTGTCCTCCCTTTTCCATATGTGTGGTTTGTGGTAGGGTGGGGGGAGGGTTGGTCTGGTGGTATCGTGCTAGGTGCCAATTGCATGGTCCAGGGTTCGAATCCAGCTCTTGCCGGGTCACCTGGGCCTATGTTGGATGGCTGTTTCAATTAAATCCTTGGCCTCATTGCTGTGTCCTCCTCCTGTCCTAATTAGCCTACCATGTGCATAAATACAGGACATAAAGCCCCAATCATCCATCCTGTGGTTTGTGGTGGTTTTTAAAGAACTCCTGAACTACCATGATGTGCTTTGTCAGTTGTTAGTGGTACAGTATTTCCAAAGCATGTATTTTAGTAGCCTGAACATTTTGTATCAAAACTTACCAGCAGGTCTGGAAGTATCTACTCCTCCTGAGACCCCAGCCATGTCGGCATGCGATCCAAATTCATCGGCATAGTAGCGTTCCAATGTACTTAAAGTCTTCCGTTTCTTACAGAATAATACGGTTTAAAAAAAATACTATAGAAAAGAAGGATCACTGAAGTGAAGCTATAAGATATGACCAAGACTGAAAGATATTTCCAAGCATTAGATTATCAATATCAACAATGAACTTTAGTTTTTCTTTATTTTAAAAGGCAAAGTCTTTTATGACGTCTTGAAATGATAGCAGCTGACAATGTCTGATTCAATGCAAAGCAATGCAAGTGAGTCCAGTCTTTCTTGGACCATGGTCGTAAGGTATGGATTCTTTATCCTTTTCAGCTGTGAAAATGAACGTTCAGCAGAACGGTTTATGATCATCTTCAAATGAAAGGATTATGCGGAGTGATGTAGCAGTATTTCTTTATATAGTGTCATGAGTCAGTGTTGTGTATAATTGAAGCTTATTCATAGGTGTATGAGCCCAATAAATTTTTGGGGGAGGGGGTTGTACAAAAAATAGTGGCCAAAATGGCCCAAAGAAACTAAAATTTGCGCATGAAACTCTCTGAAAAGTTGCTTTCCCAAGTGTTTGGGGGGGGGGGCTAGAGCTGCCAGCCTCCTAAGACTATTCGTGAGCATATTAAATTTTGATGTGGCGTTGTATTAAAATTGCAGGATGTTTTTCACAAATTTTAGATGCCTCCTTTACCACTGTAGTTCTCCCATTGAAATGCTTGGGAGTGGTGACTTTCCATTAATCTGTGATGTCATATATATCACAGCTTACAGTGTTTTCACCGCTCTAAATTCATTTAACCATTTGTCAAATCCAAATGAATGGCATCCTGGAAATCTAGCCACCTATCTAGTATCTAACAGTCCACCTATCTATCTACCGGTCTAGTATTTAACTAGCTACCTATCTATCTACTTGTCAGGGCATTCAAGCGCTAATGTCACAGTGTATTGTCTTCAAAATCCCCTGCCCTGGGCACAAAAATACAATACTCACTTTGGTATTTTCATTTGTTATTTAGATAACTTATTTTCTTCTTGATGTTGTCTCTCTTTTTCTTCCAAAGCATTCCCTTGTTTTTCTTAGAGACAGCCATGCCGGCCATTACGTCCTTTAATCCTGGACATTTCGATTGTTTGAGAAACTGTTAAAAAATTTCATGCAATTCTTTAGTCTCTTCCTCATTCCATGGATCTCGAGATTTGAACACTCGTCTTGGTTTCACTTCACCTTCATCAGTTGTTAGGCTGTCAGTAATGGATTTGCTTCAGGTTTGGAAGTATTTTCTTTAACTTAGGTATGATGAAATTGACATCATAAAAAAAGGTGCTATAGAACTTCCAGAGTGGGACATTTCATCAGACACAATTACAAAACCTGTATGCTTAAGATCATTTGCCATGTTGCAGTTGGCAAAGTTCTGCTGGATGCAGGGCACCATGGACTGCTTTTAATACTTGAGTAATAATCTGTATTTCTTGGGACCGGCAGGAGAAGTTTTCAGTCTAGTTCATAATTTTCATCCTGTTTAATTTTCTCTTAACTTGTCCGAACATGCACTCTTTCCATTTCCAATATTAACATTCTTCCACTTACTATTATATTGCACAATTAACTGGTACTAGCAACGATCTGAAGAAAAATGTCTATCATGTCCAGATTGCTATTCCATCGTGCAGTTCCTGCTAGCACAGGTTTGTGTCCTCCCTTTTCCTTTAGCCATATGTGTGGTTTGCGGTAGGGAGGGGGAAGGTTGGTCTGGTGGTATCGTGCTAGGTGCCAATGCATGGTCCAGGGTTCTTGCCGGGTCATCTGGGCCTATGTTGGATTGCTGCTTCAATTAAATCCTTGGCCTCATTGCTGTGTCCTCCTCCTGTCCTAATTAGCCTACCATGTGCATAAATACAGGACATAAAGCCCCAATCATCCATCCGTCCATCCTGTGGTTTGTGGTGGTTTTTGAAGAACTCCTGAACTACCATGATGTGCTTTGTCAGTTGTTAAGTGGTACAGTATTTCCAAAACATGTATTTTAGTAGCCTGAACATTTTGTACAAAACTTACTAGCAGGTCTGGAAGTATGTCTCCTCCTGAGACCCCAGCCATGTCGGCATGCGATCCAAATTCATCGGCATAGTAACGTTCCAATGTACTTTATGTCTTCCGTTTCCCACCTCCGGTCTCTTTCTGGTCACTTAACTTGTACAGAATAATACGATTTAAAAAAAAAAGACTATAGAAAAGAAGGATCACTGAAGTGAAGCTCAGATCTGACCAAGACTTTATTTCTAAGCATTAAATGATCAATATCAACCATGATCAAACTAGTTTTTCTTGATTTTACAAACGCGAAGTCTTTTATGACATCTTCAAATGATAGCTGCCTGACAATGTCTGATTCATTGCAAAGCAATGCAAGTGAGTCCAGTCTTTCTTGGACCATGGTCGTAAGGTATGGATTCTTTATCCTTTTCAGCTGTGAAAATGAACGTTCAGCAGAACAGTTTATGATCATCATTGAAAGGAATATGCGGAGTGATGTAGCAGTATTTATTTATAGTGTCATGAGTCAGTGTTGCATATAATTGCAGCTTAGTCGTGGGTATATGAGCTCAATACATTTTTGGGGGAGGGGGGTTGTGCATAAAATAGTAGCCAAAATGGCCCAAAGAAACTAAAATTTGGGCATGAAACTCTCTGAAAAGTTGCTTTGCCAGCCTCCTAAGACTATTCATGAGCATATTTAAAGAAGCATTGTATTAAAATTGCAGGATGTTTTTCCCAAATTTTAGATGCCTCCTTTACCAATGTAGTTCTCCCATTGAAATACTTGGGAGTGGTGAATTTATATTAATCTGTGATGTCATATATGTTACAGCTTACAGTGTTTTCACCGCTCTAAATTCATTTAACCATTTGTCAAATCCATATGAATGTCCTGGAAATCTAGCCACCTATCTAGTATTTAACTGTCCACCTATCAATCTACCTGTCTAGTAAAACTAACTACTTATCTATCTACTTGTCAGGGCATTCAAACGCTAATGTCACAGTGTATTGTCTTCAAAATCCCCTGCCCTGGGCACAAAAATACAATACTCACTTTGGTATTTTCATTTGTTATTTAGATAACTTATTTTCTTCTTGATGTTGTCTCTCTTTTTCTTCCAAAGCATTCCCTTGTTTTTCTTAGAGATAGCCATGCCGGCCATTACGTCCTTTAATCCTGGACATTTCGATTGTTTGAGAAACTGTTAAAAAATTTCATGCAATTCTTTAGTCTCTTCCTTTTTCCATGGATCTCGAGATTTGAACACTGGTTTTGGTTTCACTTCACCTTCATCAGTTGTAAGGCTGTCAGTAATGGATTTGCTTCAGGTTAGGAAGTATTTCCTTTAACTTAGGTGTGATGTGATTGATGTCATCGATAAAAGTGCTACAGAACTTCCAGAGTGGGACATTTCATCAGAAACAATGACATGGCCATAACCTGTGTGCCAAAGATCATTTGCCATGTTGCAGTTGACAAAGTTCTGCTGGATGCAGGGCACCATGGACTGCTTCTAATACTTTGGTAACAGTCTGTTAATTTGGACTTCCATCTTGGGGCTGGCAGGAAAAGTTTTCAGCCTAGTTCATAATTTCATCCTGTTTGATATTTTCTTGACTTGTCCGAACATGCACTCTTTCCATTTCCAATATTAACTTTCTTCCACCCACTATTATATTGCACAATTAACTGGTAGTAGCAACGATCTGAAGAAAAATCATGTCCAGATTGCTTTTCCATCGTGCAGTTCCTGCTAGCACTCCTAGTGTCTCCTCTTTTCCTTTAGCCATATGTGTGGTTTGCGGTAGGGAGGGGGGAGGGTTGGTCTGGTGGTATCGTGCTAGGCTGCCAATTGCATGGTCCAGGGTTCGAATCCAGCTCTTGCCGGGTCACCTGGGCCTATGTTGGATGGCTGTTTCAATTAAATACTTTGCCTCATTGCTGTGTCCTCCTGTCCTAATTAGCCTACCATGTGTATAAATATAGGACATGAAACCCCAATCATCCATCTATCCATCCATCCGTCCTTCATTGCCAGGAAATATCCTGTGCTGACTTTGAACCCTCATGCCAGGATAGGGATCCGTTCGCTTCAGTGACAATTTTCTCAAGGCTGAATCTCGGCAAGTCAGGATATCAGTAATGAGAAGATGTCCATTTTGGAGTGGGTTTTGCAGGTCTTGAAACATTTCAAAGACATCACCAATGAGTCTAGTGAGCAAAATCTGCCTGTTTGACCATATTTTCTGATAACCTTTGGCTTCAGTGTTTTCTTTGTGGGTACCAGACTCAGAGAGGTCCTGCCGCGCCAGTTGGGTATTAACCATCCAATTGGAACACAACTGTTAAAGGACCAAACAACCTGAAACGGATTTACAAAGTCTCAAAAGTGGTCGAACAAAAAAGGTTGGTGTATATATATATGTTGGTGCAAAAAAGGACGCCACCGCATGCACCATGCCTTTACCAACCCAACATGAACACATTACGCTGGCGAATGTTCATGGCATCACCTGTGGATGACTTCTTGCAAATGAGATAAAAATATTAACGGACGCCCATTTTAAAGCCATAGGCCAAGGTAAAGGTCACTGTGAGAAGGGGAATATCTCTCCAGACGTGGTTAGTCCATGTCCAGGTCTGTCTTTGTGGCTGAATTTCATGAAATTTGTATAATTTGTGGTTGCGATATGATGTAGACTTCATAGGTTTTGAAAGTTTGAATTTCCCAACTGTTATATGAAGTGTAATCCTGAAAGAGTGCTGAAATAGAAGATGTCTATTTGCTGCATTCTCAGTTTGAATTTGCTACTTCCCAAAATTTATTGGTGGCACCTGTCATTTGGAAAACAAGAACCTGTAGGTTGCCCGACGGCTGAGGTGGCAGAGAATATGCATGGTGGAAGTAATTTTCTGTCTCTGTTATTCAATGTCAAATTTTTGTTCTAAAGTTTTTATAATATTTTTTTATGCACATGCTCACATAGCCTATAACTGTCCAAAGATGTGAGAGTGAAAAACAGAGTTTGAGCTGTAAACACTTCCTTTTGGTCGTTTTTGTGTCCGAGAGCAGGGCCTCGGGCCCTTTGTTGTCGTCAATGGCATTGTCATGCCAAAGTTGGTGTGGATCCTAAAGCATTTCACTGATGCAAGAACCACCCAAAGTTATGACTAACTGTTCTTCAACAATGCACATACTCCAAAGGTCAAAGAAGACACAGACAGCAGCTGATTGAACAAATATTTTATTCATAGAATAAAAATTGAGTGAAACAATGATTATTTAGATGTTCATCTCATAGATAAGGAGAACCCAATCAAATTTACATTTTGCAGGTTAATTGGTTTTTACCTGAAGGAAATTTTGGATATTTTTCTTTTTTTTGCAGTGTTATGTGTGACATTCAAGTACCTAATTCAAATTCCATGGTTCATAAAGTGACATAAAAACAACTATTTTGTAGATTAAAAATTGTTTAGATTATGAAACTTATGGAATTATTTAGTTATTCAACTGTCGCACAACATAATGTAGTGACCTATATAACAGGTACACTTGGTTATGTACATATATCTGGTTAAATGTGTACGAGAAGACCTCACATAATGGTTATGCATTAGGTTTTATGTAGATATCTATATACATGGGCGGAATAGGGAATCATTCATATTATGATGCTTCCCATTGTACGTACAAGTTTGATTGTGCCAATGAGTTAAAAAATAAGGGAAAATTTTAAACAAAGTTAAAATGAGCCATGTTGAAAATGCAAAACTATTTGCATGCCTCCATTGAAAATGATTCGGTTGCCACGTTCCTTGCATGTGCAGTTGTTGCATTCATTATTTGCAATTCTCTCAATGTCTCTGTCATCTTGCCGGGACTATCTACCGGCTCCATACAAAAGCCTGAAGAAAATGGCAAACTTCCCCGCCCCTGAAATTCTTTTAGCTTTGAATGTAGGAAGGCCTGCAAATGTTTGTCATTGCATTTCAAACTTGGCTCGGTTTGTGTAAATATCACATGAAACTGTTAATTCTTATTTGGACATGTAGGTCTTGATCATGTCTATAGGTAGAGGGAATATTATCGTGGAATTCCTTTCTGCTGAGATGCTGTGCAAAGTCTGCAGGTAGCGCAACTGTATGGCCCCTGGTGATTCGTTGATGACGTCAGCAGCTTCCTTCAGGGCACGTGAGGCGTTCTGCTCTCCTTCTGCTGCTATCACCTGTTGGAAGAAAGAAGTGACATGTGTAAACATTTGACACAATAGGGCAAGGGACCTACATGTTAGCTCCTTATTTGACTGTGCCATCTATTTTATTCTCATACGCATGAACCATACGTAGGCCTAATTTACTTATTCATATACCCTGACTCCAGTTAGCAAACATTGACGACCTTTGACCAACATTGCGTATGATAACGCTCCTCTTTCTAGAATTACATGCACGTCACATACTCGCTTCAAATACATTTTGTTCATCTTGCAAATTATTTTGCACTAAACAATAACAATATGGATCTGTTATTCCACTTGCCGACAAAGATACAGTGCCACTTGTAAGTAAGTGAGACAGCGTTTCATTTATTTACAAGCAGCCGGTACTGCATTTTTAATAGACTGAACTATCCTGGTGGTTGCCGACTTGCTTGCTAATTTAGAATGTGTCTTGTCTCTTTTTGGTGCAAGCCACCAAGAATGACCTTACAATACTTCTAAAATCAATGCTCTCTTGAAGAAGTTTTCTTAAATATTTAATTTCATACATTGCTTAGATGGCACTTTTTCAAGTACACCTTAAATTTGCATATATATCTGACTGCATGGGCAATAAAGAGTAGATTTTTTGAGTCGCCGATCAGACCGAACAAGAGGCATATGTGAAAAAAGTTTAAACTAAGGATATTAACTTTCTGCTTGAAATTTAAGTAGGTGGCAGACATTTTACATTCTACATGCATTAGGGTGATGCAAAAAAGTGAAGTTTTGAAATGTTAATTGGGGCACCCCCTGAAGTTGTTCCAATATATGGAAAAAAAATTTAATAAAATTTGAGCTCATTCGGACCTCAATCGGACAAAAATTAGAGGGTGCTACCGCATCATCAAAATTAACATTAGTATTCAACACAAAAATATCCAATTATTTGGCATGTAGCAAGTTCAACTATACCCAGTGCAGATGGTGTAACTTATATTTGTGTACCTTTATTGCTGGTTATGTTATTCAATACCGCATCTAACCTGAATGCTGTAAAAATCGGGCAAAATTTGTTGCTTTAGGAGTGCCCTGTAGCCTGAAATGACCGGATATTTGCAAAATATGAATGGATTTGTGATGAGAATAGTGGAAAGCTTAAATAAGAAAAAAAATTTCCATCACTCTAGTGGTAGGACAACTTCCTTCACCCACCACCCATAAAATTGGGATTTTACTCATTGCAATACAATGTTATATTTCAAATTGCGGTAGCACCCTCAAAAATTTGTCCGATTTGGCTCAAATTTTTACTGAATTTTTTTTCATATATTGAAACATATTTGGGGGGTGCCCCAGTGAACATTCAAAAGTTTATTTTATTGTGTGCAATCTGAATCACTCTAACATGCATACAAACTGTACTTAAAACTGACAATGTTACAAATATAAAACAAAGTGTATTTGATGCGAGTATCAGATGTGTATGGTAAAAAAGGAGCGTTTGAAACATTATACAATGTTGATCGAAGGACGTTAATGTTTGCTAACTGGAGGCTGAGTACATGAATAAGTAAATTATGTATGGTTCATCAAATAACTTTTTATTACTTTGTGAAATTGAAACAGTTCGATGGTGATGGTGTTTCATCATTTCTGATATTGGTTGAGGGGATTATTTTCGGAACAACAGGTGAACGTTGCAGAACGGAGTTTATGAAGAGCAGGGGGACGGTCGATTGATTCAATAGCAAATATGCTGCAGATTCTTAATGTGCTTGCATGAATAATGCAGGTGTGTACACCAATGGAGTTTGTGCTGACAAAGAATATTTACCTTAGCTCGGGCCTCCCTTGCTGCTTCGGCCTCCGCCGCCATCGCTCTCTGCAGGTTCGCTGGGAGACGGGCGTCTTTGCTGTAAAAAAGACCATCAAAACATTGTCAAACTGCTTAAATTCAATTGACCGATGTTTTATGAATAAAAATCCGCATAGTGGTATTTGACAGGAAAAAAAACAACAACATAAAAATACTTTTTAAAAGATTAAGTGCGCCTACACTAAACCATAGAATTCAACGTTTGGAAAATTTTTGCAGATTTTTCTTTACAAATGGAAGGAAATTGATGCATTAAAGAATTTGTTGAACTTATACGATATGTCCTTTAAATTTTATTCAATGACAGCTTACTGTCTTCTATGTCATTAGGAAAAGCTTTTAAACTCAACATTATAAAGTCATCTTGGTCGAATTTCAAAGGTTGTGTATAATTACTGAATGCATGCAGCATTACGGTGCCCTGTTTGTATAAAACGTGGAACATTGACTTAAGCCAAGTTGCATTAAAATTTCCCTTCAATTAAAGTTTTTATTCGGAAGTTGCCATAGCCATCTGAAACCTTTTAAGTACAGTTTTTGTTGTAAAATTACTTCCGTTAGCTTGTCAGCGTAGTTTAGGCAGAGTAAAACGGTTAGCGTTTTCTTGGAAGTTAATTTATGGTAGAAAGTTTTTTTCAATACTATTCTTAGTCTGACGACGCCATTGGATTAAAACGGGCAGGGTCTTTTTTGGGACTGTGGGATAAGAAGGCTTTTTGTTCATTTTTACAAAAATGTCCATAGCCATTTTAACTGTGTAAGCATCACAATGATTGACCCCAAAGAAGTAGGTCAAATGGCATCTCGAAAATTATGGGGGGGGGCCATGCCCATTGCGAACATTGGGGGATACACTGTAAAATTTGGATTTTGAGTCCGCCTAAATGATTGAGTGAAATGGTTGCACAATTCCTTTGAGCTAACATAACTTGTTGTTTTAAGTTATGACAACGGACAAATAATATAATAGTAACTTAAAACAACAAGCTATGTCAGCTCCAAGGAATTGTGCAACTGTCTCACTCAATCATTTAAGCTGGCTCAAAATTTAAAATTTTACAGTGTAATTAACTTCTTCTCGTGGGTGAGAAGGAAGGCATGTACATGGCACAGGGTATCAATAGTAATATGTAAATGGCACTGCCATGAAATTCGCGCAGCATTTTCATAGAACTACTGCATTATCTTCAACTTTCTATGCAGAAGGCCAATTTATCTTTTTAAAGGACTGGGCAAATGGGCAGATAGATAAGATCAAATCTATAGATAGATAGATAGATAGATAGATAGATAGATAGATAGATAGATAGATAGATAGATAGATAGATAGATAGATAGACAGATTGCAATGACAGCTGTGTAATTCAAATCTGTGTTAAATTTGGATCTATTAATATAGATCTATTATGTTAAATTGTTGATGTTACATAAGTGAGATCAATAAAACCATAGCTATTCAGAGATGACTGTTTACTATTAGACTGTTACATAATTTGTTGATAGTTAATGAAGATTATGTAACCTTAAGTGTTGTTATGATTTCTTACTTGGTGAGCCATTTAGGTCATTAACTTTTGTGTTGACTTTTAATTTTCAGTCACTTCTTACAATCAGGGCATGAAAATTATTACCAATACAATGTTGATACACATGTTGATTTTTAAAATCCCTGAAATATGTCATCGGAGGTTGTTATACGACAAAACTGAAATTTTAAAGCTATTTTGGAAGATATTTGAGGCATTTTAATTATTTACCAAACTAAACTCTGACTAAACTACTAGCTCCACTTTTATGGCAACTACAGGCACTTCCTGTTCAGGCAGTCACTGTAGACAGGAACACCACACAGAATGAGCTGTCCTTGTGCTAAGTGAGCTTCGCTCATGGCTGCCTTTGGCAGCCATGAGCTGCGCTCATATTATATTGTATTTATATTGTCTTATAAGTTAGCTTCTCAATGTGCATTTAATATTGCTGGGACCACAGTAGGCTACATTGTGTTGTCGTAGACCTTACTGCGGTTTGGTATTCTGACTGCTCTCATCAACATTCACAATGATTTAAATCTTAAATAATTTTGAAACTTTCAAAGATGAAAAGAGAAAGAACACCAAAAATTATTTACTTGAAGGATGAGATCAGAAAGTTTTAAGTTTTCAAAAAAGTAGCTTACATTTCCACACGTTCAACCTTGACTCCCCAAGCAGCTGTGCCATCCTCCAGGACATCCTTGAAAAACAAGAGAAAGTTTTGTTATCGACATGTGAGCAATCGAGCTTTCCGCATTAATTGGTTCTCTGGTTTTCTAACTGTACTGCGCAAGCCAGGTGGTGGGTGCAGGGCTTTGTAACTGTCATACATGAGTCATCTTAGTAAATGATTGAGTTAGATGGTTGCACAATTCCTTTGAGCTGACATAACTTGTTGTATTAAGTTATGACAACAAACAGCAGATTATCATGACTTAAAGCAACAAGCTATGTCAGCTCAAAGGAATGGTGCAACCATCTCACTCAGTCATTTAAGCTGCCTAAAAATTCAAATTTTACGGTGTTGGCTAGTGGTATGGATCAAAAACTGTCGTGTGTTTGGAATATGACTCACTAATAGAATAGTCCACATGTAAAAGATCATTGAAGCAATTTTAAGTAATGGCTTCTCTTTCTTTCACTACTGGACAGCTGCACCTTCGATGTGTATGTTCCAGCATTCCCAGCAGGACTTGTACACTGTACATGTTTCACAATAACAAAGTAGCCGGTGATTGTTTCTTCTGTTGACTGAAAGTACTTTGTGTGAGACTTCTCTCAGACTGCTTATTTTTGCAAACTTATAAAAGCCTCCAGATATAATAAGATAACATTTTCTTTCCTAAAGGTACACAGAATTGATCTTCTTATGCAAAATAATTTATTTAATGTTTATATTTAATGTCTGCTTCAAGCTTTTACGGTTATACATTTGTCCCTGAGACAGGCACCTGTCCTTGGAGGGGATGCTTGTTGTGGTGTAGAAGATTATGTCGGTCGTGGTAAATTAAAAAATGCAATGGAAATATGGATGTGTTCGCTACTGATTTGATTTTTTTCCAAGCAAACAATTTTAAGTTAACATTTATTTTTAACTGACCTGTATTAACTGGCTGATTTCTTCTCTTTCTTGTAGAATTCCTGCCAGAGTTTTTGTCCCCAAGATGTTCCGCAATGTGGTCTGGGCGAGTAACTGGGTGGAGCTTTGCGCGTGTTCCACATTAACGACAGAAACATACGGGTTCGAGATCTTGTAGTATATCACAGCATCCACGCTAATAGTCACCGAGTCTTTAGTCAGAATCTGGAAAAAATTGACATTTTTTCACTCAGAAAATAGTTTTGGTTTAATCATTCTGTATTTTGCAGTAAACATTTTTGTTCAGGCAATTTGGGTATATCCTATTTGAAGACAAGGAAGTTATCTTCTGTCGAAGAAACACATTTTGTGAGTAAAACAACTGGATCGTTTGAAACACATATATATGGTGTCGTGATTACCGTTGTTATACTTCTCAGCCAAACTGATCTAATTGGCTTGAATACTGATTGACCTTATTTTAAAAGCATTAAAAACCTTACTTTCTGCAAGGAATTTGCTCAAAATTACAAGGGACCATAATAATTATGAATGATATCTCATTTGGATAAGTTAAAATCAGCTTTTAGTATATGACAGGTTTTGCTAATTTCTGGTAATGCAGATTGCCTACTTTAAACTCATTTTGGTGGAGCAGGTCACAATTCTGGTAATACACGTACATATTAGGGCCTGTGCAGTGGCGGGCCTGGACCACGAAGATGAAAAGTAACATTTTGAAGGAAATATGCAATAGCATGGGCCCGCGAATGCTAAAATGTGCCTCTCTGCAAGAAGACCTAGCTGGATCCACCACTGCATTATGGGTATATTGTACTTTGCCCGAAAGGTCTGACCTTCACATTTGATGAATGTGTTTTTGGGCATCATAATTCTGGTGATATCAACAACCTCCACAGGCTACCTGTCAACCTGCCAAATGTAGAATTCATAGCCCATTTAGTTGAGCAAACATCTGACTTGCATGGGCAATTGCTTTGCATTGCAGATTGAGCTGCACCTGTTACGTCTCTGGTAGAATTTGTTTGGTCTTTAAAAGCAAGGAACTTTACTACTTTGAAAGATGTTAATGAAGACCAGATAAAAGTTATATTCTCACATTGCGTCTCACAGAATTTTTCACATCAATAAAGTTGCATATTTTCCTTAAGTGACATTTAGGCTAAACATATTTAATTTTTTGCTTCTCCGATCAACTGACCCAACAGATTTTCAACCTACGAAGTGTTTTCTTCGTCCAGCAACTTACCCAAGAAAAAACTACCTTGAGAAGATCAGAGAAGCAAGAGATCAATTATGTTTTTTCCTTAAAATACGTACTATTATTATATTGAATCACAGCCTATCAAGTTGTCACGGTAACAGATACATTAAAATAATAAAATTAATATATTTACCTCCTGAGGTGGAACATCAAAAGACACTGTTCGTAAGTCCACTTTTATCAACTGGTCAGTGCAAGGTATGATGAAAAACAGACCTACAAGGTTAAAGAAAAATCATAAAATTGTTTGAAATTCATCAAAGTCATTAAACATCTGAAAAATTAATGCCTTTTTGAAAATCTTATTGTTACATCATATATTGTTCTGCTGATGTCACTGGTGCTTGTTCTTGTGGTTGTAATTATGAAGACAAGCTATACATGTATGTTGACTTCAATGAAAAAGACCTCATTGATGTCCTCAATCAGCCAATGTAATAATAATCAAACATCCTCCCCCACAATGTCATATATGAAATTTTGAGTAAGGAGTCAGCTTAAATGATTGAGTGAGATGGTTGCACAATATGTTTTGAGCTAACATAGCTTGTTGTTTTTAAAAGTTTTGATGATTTGCCCGTTGTCACAACTTAAAACGACAAGCTACACACTATTTATGTGATACCGACGGATAATATTATATATATGTATGTACATTGTGTTTGAAAAAAATAAAAAATTAATAATCTAATCTATGTCAGCTCAAAGGAATTGTGCAACCATCTCACTTTACAGTTCAGCTGTCATAGAATTCCAGAATATTAGAGATTTGAAAGCATATTACCAGGCCCCTTTGCTCCGGTCATAGCTCTCCCCAGTCGGAATAGTACAGCTCTTTCATATTCTTGAACAATCTGAAATGACAGAAAAAAAAGAAACATAAAAACGTCAGAAAATATGATTTGTATCTGGATGATTGAAGGTGAAAAGTCTTTTGAGATATATATTGAAAGGTCTGTGCCTTTTAGGGAAGCCAGAAAACCTCTTAACCTTTGGCCTGAAGCACATCTTCCATCCAAGCTAAATAACTGGAAGAGAAGAGCCCTACCACATTCCATCCTGTCGATTTAAAGCAATGGTGGTGGTCTGTTTCATATCAAAACCATCCCATGCACAAGCAGAGCCATCCCTGAACAAAAGATCAATTGAATTTGTCAATTCAATTTACTTCCCGACATGTAGCTGTTGATAACTCATTAACCAAGGCTTTGCTCGTTTCTGGAATGGCTCTTTTATGAAATACAGTAATTTCTATCTTGGGAAAAGGGATATTGGTGTTGGTTCCAAAAAGCTATTACTATGACTAATGAGAGATAGTCTACTTTGTGCGTGATCAGGTTCATTGCAATAAAGGCTTTATGGCATCATATGCACCTATATCTATTATAGCTCTCTTGGGTTTTCAATTTCAATTACTAACTAAAGATTCAGTGAAAAAAAAAGATGCAAATTCAATTGTGTACATCATGACAACAAACATATATATCATGAGATATTATTATTACTCAGCTTGGATATCAAAATTTACAGTAAACATTATACTTCATACTCATTGTACAGAGGCCACATGTAGATGGCCATTAGGGATATTAAAGTGATGGTTGCCAAGCAACAGTTGATTGTTTGACATTGTCACTGGTAACACATCCTCCCTGTTGTAGATGTTTTAAAGAGTACACTGGAGTAGATTTATCTTTATGTATATGATATATTTAGAAATTGAACTTATCCAGAGACAGGTAGCTCTCAATCTTGTGCTAATACAAACTTAAACCTGTGAAACCTTAAAAGCTCTGACACAATTGTCATAATCCTCTGACTGCCCATCAATTCATTTTTTATTGCCTCAAAATGAACCATTCTGCAAAGGGTCAACTTTGTGTAAAATAACATTCAGAGGTGTAAGGTTTTATTGACTGCATTGTTACTAGGTCCCTCCATCAGGTAATATTTTGAAAGGTGACAGGTCAGTTAAAAACTTTATCAACTTCTAAATAGCTGATAAATTTTTAATTTTATGAAAAATCATCAATTAAAAAAAACACTGTTTGAAATTTGCAACAAGTAATTCCCCAGAATAGATTTTCAAAGTACAAAGCAACGAAAGCACGTAAAGACAAGTTCTGGACTTGAGCCATATTATTTAGGATCATGGTAATATTCCTTCCAACTCATTCTGCAGGTGCCTCATGTGCATGAACAATTTTTAAGTGATGTTAAAATGGTGGTTACCAAGCTATTTGTTTGCAGGAGTGTAGTTGTATTTTCATTAGTTTGTCTTAATGACACTAGAATAATATACAGGAAATTAAAACATGTACAACATAGAATTAAATTCACAAATCCAATATTCTAACAATGCACACAATGTATAAAGTCTAGATTCCGTGTGAATTAAGTTTTGATTACATCCACTGATTGTGGTTGGGAAGTGTGGATGAGTGGTTTTAAAAAGGTTTTCTGACCAGACTAAGTACTTTAGTGTGTACAATGTGCATTTTGTATAATTGAAGAAATTGTGTTTGTATGGGGTTTAATCATCACTGTCCAACTGCATGGCCAAGACCAACTATGTGACTCCAGTCTGCTCACAGACTCTAAACGAACAGCGCAGCTGGAGAGACTGCCAGAAATCAGTTGGCCTCCAGCTGACACATTTATCAATATTCATGTAGGTCAGGGCATGTCCAGTAGACCTGTTCAGAATACAAACAATGTAGATTTTAATAGTCTCCTGTTTGGTTTCCCATGCTTTTGGGTAGGGAGAATCCAAATATCACATTCATTTTTGTCTTGGTTGAAGGGACCTTTGCCTCAAGAGCCCTCAACATTAGTTGTCAATTTCGACGGAAATCGCCTATTTTTCTATGATTTTATGTTACATTTTGTCTTATAACTTCATAGAAAATTCATTGTAGAGCCTTCTAAATAGTACCAAATGAAAGAAAATTAATTTTTCTCTCAGGCAGATATGTGATTTGTCATGGAAATGTTGCACATGACATGAAATATGTAAGTTTTCACAGAAATTGGTGAAAAATGCCTGAATTTTATACGGTTTCAGATATGTTTTCACATATAACTCCATATAACATTGCTTCTGGACTCAGCTAATGGCACCACATGACAGATTTTAAGTATTATATAGATGTTGTGCATGCTTGTCAATTCTTAAGAATTCATTAATGAAGTGCCAATAACCAAACAAAAAATATCGAAAATACTGTGCACAATCAGATATGTTCAAGGGTAATAATACCAAGCTTCAGATCATGTTGATTTTAGTGACTTCGCATTTATTTCTATTTGCAATATTATTGATATAGTACCTACCTTCCATAATTGTAAAAAAAAAAATCTTGCAATCTGATTCTAGTCAAATGAAAAAACCATTATATATTAGTTGCAAGGGATTTTTAGTAAAATATTGAGCAAATCACTCATAATTTATTTCTATCTCATCATTTGCAACTTTCACTGGTTTCACAATTCTTCCACTTACAATATAAAGTGCCTTCAGGCATCAGATTTGCTTGCAGTTATATACACATGTTTGTATCCGCTTTTAATATAGGAGAATGAAGTGTGTCTGAGTCTGTACTAACACCTGATTCTCAGAACGAAAAATGTCTGCCAGGGTCAAGAAATCTTCAGTTGAGGTTAACTCTGTGATACTGGTCTTCCCATTCAAGAGCTCTCATCCTACTCACTGCAGGTGCATGTTGGTTCTTTACAGGATAGCTTAAGCAAGGCCAGAATCTGTTTGAGATATTTCATGTTGTTCTTCACTTATTGGTCATCAAGAAATGTGGCATCAAACTTCACTTATTCTATCATCATTAACATGGACATAATCACAGCATAGAGGTTCCTGCCAATACAAAGACTCAAATAGTGGCTTAAAGCTTGCTTATTGAAGTTTTTCAGGATAAGGGAACTAAGGTGGTTACTAAGACATGAAACACCCACTTTTGAGCTACTTAGGTACTAACACTAGTTGCCATGGCCCCTTAAATGGGTCTTTACAGCACATTTGGCTACTTATGACAACTGTAAGGCACCTAAGAATCCACTAACAGCCAAACATAAGTACTTATGGGTACTTATGTTAGTTCCATCCACTTGCAGAGCATGAAATCTACTAAGAATGACCCCTTAGAAGGATTACAGAAGTGAGAATGCCTTAGGTGCAAATCCTTTGTTTGACAAACTTTGCAGATTTCATTTCGCGTTGGTTCATCAAGCTCATACTGAGAAAAACACACCAGTTAACTGACTTGCACTGTTTTACCAACACATGCATAATCTTGATAAAACTGACAAATCAAGAAGCGCTGCAGCACACCCACGACTGCACAGTTCTGTTGCTGGACAATGTGATAGAGCATGTGCCATCAATTTTCTTGTAAGAAAATACCTTGATATACATGCCAAAGTTTCAGATATGTACAACCAAACTGTTTATTGGAAGGATGTTGAATGAGGGGGTGGGGTCTAGACCAAAACATAATTACTTGATTTTCAGTGCCTCTAAATCAATAATTTTGTTTTGAATTGAATAAAATTATCAATGATATAGATAATCTTCCAAACCAAAAAAATTAAATTGTACTGTAAATGCTGCATGCATTCCAGAATTTACTCTAATTCTCACTAGGGAAGACTGGGGCAGGTTATAACTTTTATAAACCATCATTAATTTGAAACTAAATCAGGCAGATGATTCCCTAATTTGATACATGAAGCTAGTGTTGGAGGTTCGAGACCTGCCTCCATTGATGGTCATATTCTGATGGTGTGGGCCTTGGCTCAGTCTGTACCAGACAAAAATGTCATTTTTGATTGTGAAAATTCTTGCCCAAAATTTATAGATAAAACTTACAATTGGTCTGTGCTGAATTAGCAACATGAATGTCTCCTGCCCCATTCAACTTATAATTTAACATGTTTAACTGATATGTTGTCAGAATTGTGACTAACACTTACGCTGTAATTTGAGTGACATTGTCCCCAAACCAATTTTGGAGTGACTGGTGGCATGATATGATACATTTAGACAACCAATAAATTGTGTCAATATAAAATACTATAACAAACCAGTTATATGCTGCAAATATTATATGAATGATTAAAATATGTGAAAAAAAGGTAAAATACAATGTAAGTTTAAAAAAAAGGGATCAACCAACCTGACTAATCCAGTGATAAACCTTACAGCAACACAGGGTTCAGATGTGCAACCTAGAACTCTTTGTGAAGGTCCACCATTATCTCCCTAATTGTTGTGTCTCATTGTTTTAATTGCTTCACAAAGTAAGTTTTTTTAAATAGAAAATCACCCCAAGGCAAAAACGACACAACTTACCTAAGTCTCCCCTACTTTTTTTCTTACTTATATTTTTTTAGTAAAAATTTGAATAACTGTACCAGGCCCCACTGACAAATGTTAGAAATATCCATTCCACAATATTTATGTTAATGTACATGTTTGAAGAAGGAGGATGCATACACCAAATTCATGGTGTTAACAGAAGGCCTCGGTTTAACAATGCATATTTTATGGTCTTACATGGATCGATTAAGTTTGATTTTTGTGTACATAATTTAAAGCTTTGCCGAAGGTTTAAAAAATGCTCATATTTGCTGTAATGCATGTAAACCTTGTCATTGCATTGTGGGTTTGCTCAACCGCAGTCTATGCTTGCACACAATCTGGTCTTTGTTTATTTCACACATTAGGATATTTATATTTAATCTCAATATTATGACAAACACTGAAACTTTGCAATGAAATTATATAAAAGCTGAGAAAAACAGTTCTGTAATCCCTCTAAGGAACCTCCACCAAGCATAAGGGGCCTTAGTGTCTTAGTAGCCAGCTAAGTTCCCTTATCCTGAAAAACTTCACTTGGAAACCTATTGCAGGATCTTCTTTAAGACAAACCCAAGTCATCTTACAGCCACTTCTCTTTGAAAGCATTTTGGGCTGCATGAGTGCATGATTCTGTCTCATTGTACATATGTTTCTTCTTCCTTCTCAGGAATCCACCTACCCCTGGACTTATATTCAATCTTGGACATGCAATCTTGATCTTTATGGTTTTCTTGACAAGCGATCTCTGAACTATTGGGCTAAAAAAATTTTTTGGCCATGCCAAATAGCAACGGATAGAGAAAATCAAGCCAAACTAACAATTCAACCCACAATATCATGCTAGCAATATGAGATACTTTCTCTTATATTAAGCTGATCTTCCAAGATCTCATAGCTCTGTGAGTTTTGTTCCCACTGATACTTGGAAGTAGTATAAAACACAATGGCATGAATCCTGTTTGGACGCTTGATGCTATGTGCTTTCTGCAGTTCTATGCAAGTGACTTGCCCCTCATGCATGATATTCTGGTACACTGTACTCACAACACTTGACAGATGACAAAGTTATAACAACTATGAAGCTTGAGATTGCTATTAAATTGTAAAGTATTGAGAAGCTAAGATCTCTGGAATGGGAAGACTAATAATTCAGGAGCTTTGTCAACTATTTAACCTCAACTGTTGGTTCATTCAGCCTGTTTCCCACATTGGATGTTGGACCATACATGCATACATGTACTTGCTAAACAAATATGATGCCTGATGGGAAGATCATGCAAACCAGATTGAGGTGAATGAGTTTGAAGTGACCGAAAGTTGAGAATGACATGGCATGAAAAGTACAATATATTCTGCCAAAATATCACGACAAATCCTTTGGAACAAAGGTTCTGTACCTTGTGGTAGAACATGATAGCAGGAATTTTGGACAATTCATGAGGGTATACACTCAATGTATGATTGCAACTGGTAACTACAAATTCATTATTGTCAGAATTTATCATAATTTGAAGCTTGTACCATTATCTATTAATGAATCTTACAGACAATACATAGCATTTTCAGTACTTTTTCTGCAGTTACTGCATCATTAATGAGTAATTAGAGATTATTAAGCATGCATAATTTAAAAAAGATGATACTGATCCTACATAATACTTAAAATCTGCCGCACGGTGCCATGTGTTGAGCCCAGAAGCAATTTTATACTGAGTTATATGTAAAATCATATCTGAAACCGTATGAAATTCATCCATTTTTAACCAATTTCTGTAAAAAAATTAAATATTTCTTTTCCTCTGTCACATTTTCATGACAAATCACATATCTACTATATCTATTTGATCGGGAAATTAATTTCCTTTCATTTGGTACTATTTTGAAGGCTCTGTGATGACTTGCTATCAAGTTATAAGACAAAAATTTAACATAAACTTATAAAGAAATAGGCGATTTTTGGCAAAATTGACAACAAATGTTGAGGGCTCTTGAGGCAGGTTTCCCTTCATCCTAGACCAAAATGACTGTGATATTAGGATTGCCCATGCCCAAAAGCATGGGAAACCAAACAGGAGGCTATTAAAATCTACATTGTTTGTATTCTGAACAGGTCTAATGTCCAGGTAGAGGGACCTCATCACTTGTGCTCATATGCACAGCACACAGCTGAGCTGCCAGCAAGACATAAATAAATTGTAATCAACAAAGTTAAACGATCATTGAGTGCACATGCACTGCCAATGAGCACCATAAAATTCTGAAGATTTCAAATCCTTTAACAGCTTTTTCCAGCATGATTTAAATGATAGTTTATGGTTTTCTCCAAAGAAACTAATTAAAACAACAAACAGACAACAATAAAACACTAAAGCATTCATTCAATTGCTTTGAGAGATCTGAAACAGTTAATTATGTCTGTCACACCAAAGAAGAGTTAATCTTTTTGTTACAACTTCACAAATAATGTATGTTGTGGTCACTGGTCAGCGCAAGCTGAACAAGCTTATACTGAGAAGTGAGGGTGCTCATGCGTGGCTGGCTGGCTGGCTGCCAAACAGGGACTACTCACAATTCCCTGGGCAGGAAAAATTATGACTCCGCCAAAAAAAAGTTCCACAACAAGTACCACTTTGCAGCAATAGCAGCATTCTAATAATAAAGTGGCCGATTAAAAGTTATTTAATATTCAATTCTAGACCTAATTCAACAGACCAAGTCGTTACTGCACTTCACTTAAAAAAATAGGTCGTTACTGCATCTGAAATCAGGCAGAGTTCACTGCCGGTGGCAGCTCACTGCTGCTGTCTCTTATGCATGATTTAAAATATGAACTCTTGTGTGCAGAGTAATAGAGTAGGTCGGGGCAAGAAGCCTGGGTTAGGTGAGAGGCCCCCTCTGGGTTATATCTAAGCTTAACATTTTTGGTGCTTTTTCTTTTTTTTTGGATTGAAGCTAGAGGCTTTTTAGGTGACGTCACCAATTTTCAGGGCAAACAGCACCAAACCATAGTAGTAATTAAAGAAACAAAAAAAGGTGCGTCGTTTTTGTAACTTTGATTAATTCTTTGAAAGTGGCTGACAGAAATAACATTGGAAATTTTTGAAAGTATAATAGATATCTGCATTGCTTTACTTTATGACCATCAGATAAATATGATTTGTATCATGTTTTTTGCATTTTAGCTCAAAATATAGAGGTCAAATTGAAATAAGTGGGTTTGGGGCGAGAGGCACGACATGGTATGGGGCATGAGGCCCCCTTCACTGAAGCTTGAAGCGGCTTCAGGAAAAATTTATTAAAGTATACTTTACCTTAAATCTTGATCGAATAGCTAATTGAAATGAAAAAAAAATTGGCCGAAATTGAAACAGGGCAAAAAGCATTAAAAAATAATCGTATGAACAGGAAAATTCTGAAATTCAGAATAAGTGAATAGAACGCCTTAAAAATGATAGAAGAACCCCAAGAAATAACTTTCAAGCTGAATGCTCTCGCAAAAAAAATTGCCATAGGATTATAATAGGGGGGCTTCTTGCCCAATGGGTGGGGTAAAAAGGCCATTTTAATTTTTTTACAAAAAGGGCCGTAACTCCTTTATTAAAATTGGTAGACATTTGATTCACTAGTTATACGTAGAGTCAAGGGATCCCTTCCTGACAGCATAAGCATACAAATAATCGACCACAAAAAGTTGGTCAAATCGCACGTCGAAGTTAAGGGGGGCTACTTGCCCTGCGCTACTCTATGACTCTAAAATGGGCCATGAAGTCTTATAGTTGTAGGGTGCTCAACCATTGGTTGCGGGTATATTTGAAAGACATTGTAGATCATGCTTTACTAGTGATTTGCAAGAATTGGTAATAATGCCACAAGGCCTAATGTTTGGTATCAACGCTTTCGAATGACATAATGTTAAAGGAATGACATTATTATATTATTTTGAAATAAAAAAAGATAAACTAACCAGAGGTAAACATTTTCAAAACAGGAAGCTGGTGGTCAGTGGTCGTACTTCAATGCTCTTAGAAACAACAGAACTTATCAACATTTGAATTGTTCTGGCTGTTTTATTTCCCTAAGAAATTATAATTACCACTTTTGTCTTTTTTGCTCAAAATAGCTACCCTGAAAAGAACCATTTTTGTTGGCAATCCATGTAGTGTAGGTTAAAATTCAGAATTTATGGAATATCTTGAACTAATAGGTCTGTCTCCATATGGATTACGACAGCAATTATAGGTAGGTGGCACAACAATAAGGCGGCTTGGCTATTTTTGTCTTTTGGGAAGCCCAACAATGATATATCATCTTGATTGTTTGCAAATTAAATCAAATCCTGTGACCCAACAGTTAATAGTCTAGTTGTTAACACATTATAATCCCCTAATCTATAAGGTTCTAGCCAAGAACAAACTTTTTTATACCACTGTTTGCTTTTTCTGGCCAATCAGAAGGCAGGATTTCGCTCTGATATAATGCATATCACAGCTCATACTCCTGACTATGATATTGCATGCTTGGCTGACTACAAGTTAACAAAATTGAAGGAAACACTGAAACAAAACTGACCAACAAAGGATTAAAAATGAACAACACAGACAGAAAACAAGGAGGAAGATTGTATCAAGTGCACTGTAGCTGGTCTCAATAAAAAGGCTGTAATCACTCTTTTTTATACCAATATCTGAAATAATGATCAAATTTAAGGTCACTTGAAAAAAAAAATAGCGGAGCAGCAGACCAACAATTTTGGCCCCATTTGGCAAAGTCAAAGAATTATTTTTTCTTCTTAATTCGGGGGCTACCGCCCCCGAACCCCTGCTTCTTCTTATTTCGGGGCTGCCGCCCCCGAACCCCTGCTCTTTGCTTTCTACCTTTCTAGCTCTTTCTATTACTTTTTTTGAATGTATTTCGTAACTTCAAAATGAAACTTGATCAGCGACTGTAATAATCAGCCTCACCAAAGAGACCTTGACTGAGAGGGCTCCACTATCGACCTACCTATCTATCTATCTGTCTATCAATTTATAAAATTAATCAATGAAATTAATGTATTGTGTTATTTCTATATATCTATCTATCTTTCCTCTATCTTTCTATCCACAAAATTAATGTATTTTACTATTTCCTGAGAATTAAGAATTCTAACCTGTTGCCATCACGGCTGCCAACCTTCAAATGACAGGCTTCAAGATCTTAGTCAGGAGTTACTGCCACGAGTGTGAAAAAATTCTTGATGCCACAAAAATGTAGCACAGATTCTAAAATATATTCTATCTTGTGTAAAAAATTGTGCTCTTTCTGATGGTGACCTTTTTAAGTGTCTTTATAGTGGTGTCCAAGTCGCTATCTCACAATTTAAGTGGAAAAACGTGTGAAAAATGCAAATTTTGTGCGACACATTTTTCAGACATGAAAGTTTGACTGTCTCTTCCTTGGTAGAAATCAAGAATTCATGATAATTGAGGGTACCATGGCATTCCCTATTGTCTAAAGTTTAAAATGACACCCAGTTTTAATAATTTGTCTCAATATATCCTGCTCTGTGAACAGGATATCGAAACAAAGTCAGGTGACAAAAGTAAAAACAATTTATAAAAATGAAGTGAAATTCCTATTTTATTATTTTTTTTCAACGTCATCTGAGATACTTATGGACATGAATTACATATCAATATTTTCAGAAGGACTAGACAAAGGCAATAGACTACATAAAAATGTCCTTGCTTTGCATAATTAGGTTCACACATACAAAACATGGAGCCGCTGCTTTTCACTTCTAGGTGTGTGAAAAAAATATGTCATTTTTCTAAATAACTTGCATTTCGTCAATTTTTGTCATGCAGGTCTGAAAGTCAAACTCGTTATGCCCAGATAGTTATATTTAAACGAGTTTGTGTTAGTTTTTCGATAACTGCCTCCATAAAAAAATGCAAGTTATTTAGAATTTTATTTCTGAAAGTCAAAATTCCTTGGTTCGGGTTAAACTTATCGGAAATATAGGTTGTTGGTACTCAAATTGAAGCTTATTTTCTGCTGAGAATGATGGTGCAAAAATTATGCATGTGCAGTGAAAATTAAGCGAAATATAAAAAGCCGCGACTTACTACCACAAAATGTTTGTCATTTCAACATAAAAAGTATACCCATGTAGTCATCGTAGTTTTCGATGGACCATCATAGAATTCAAGTAAATTAATAAGTGATAGAAGAGCAGCTATATTACTGAAGCCATAGAACTACAGACAAATTTATAATATTTTGGGGGTATCTGGCACACCCCACTAAGGGGGGCTTTACAAATAGGGGTATAACTTCCAAAATAAAAGAGTGGGTGCATTTTTTTCTTCAAAATTGAATTCCTGACAAAATTTTACACAAGATAGGCTAAAAT
Organism: Platynereis dumerilii; assembly: GCA_026936325.1. Classification (NCBI taxonomy): domain Eukaryota; kingdom Metazoa; phylum Annelida; class Polychaeta; order Phyllodocida; family Nereididae; genus Platynereis; species Platynereis dumerilii. The sequence continues at coordinate 39,905,351 of JAPTHN010000007.1, forward strand.
TGAAATAAATGTTGTGTAAGCTAGAAAGTTGTGAGTTTGGCAGTAATTCCTGACCAAGATCTTAAAGCCTGTCAAATGAACTGAGGAACATGAATGTGCAACAAATACAATGAAATGTGTCAAACAAGAAGGATTGAAGGCAAACAAAGGGATTTAAATCAATTTGTTTTGTACTTAGTGGTATAAGTTAGATAACACCCTTGTTTGTGACGATATGCGATAATCCTCGGGCTAAAGCCCTTGGATATATTGCATATCGTCACAAACGAGGGTGTTATCTATAACCTATTTTATTGAGTGCTGTCTCAAGAATATAATCAAACATTCAACAAACACTCATTAAGTCAGACTCTTTGGCTTGGTCAACAACACCAATCACCTTCTTGAAAGGCAAAAGGCAAAGGGGATTCTGACAGAGCAGCCGTAGCTTTGCGATGCCACATAGGCCCCATATACATGAATTCAGAACTACAAATGGAGACAGACCTTTTGAGCAGGAGCCTCATGTGCATGGCCATTAGTGAAATTAAAATTCCTGTTGCCAAGCAACAGTACATTGTGCTATTGTCATTGGTAGGATATCTCTTTAAGTTTGCATGAGTACCTCAGAGTAGGGCTATCTTCGTTCTGCTCATGTGTCCGGAGACACTAATGATAGGTAGCTTCATTTAGTTATGTGTTCCTTGTATGTCTCAATAAACCTCATAGGAATCCTTTAAGCTCAGACACCAGTTTTGATTTTTGACAGCACCAAAAAGACTGCACTGACAGTTGAGAAGAAGTTATTTCATTTGAACGTCTAAATCATCTAATGAAATGAATGCGTCCTTCATTCTGTTCGATTTCTCATTGTAATCCTGTGTACAAGGTCTTGTATTTCTCTGTTTAGAAAAAGACTTAAGAATTGGATGGTGGATGTCTTTAAATGCAGATATCCCAACAATTCAAATGCATCATTCTGGTTGGTTTTTATCTGATCTATCTAATCCTATCTAACCCTGTCTAATCTTATCTAATCTTATCTTATCCAATGTTGTCTTATCTTGTCTGATCTTTTCTAATCATTTCAGTAATTCTCAATATCCCGAAGTTTTACGAGTTCTTGTCTCAAGTTATCTGTAGCTTGCGATGCAGACTCCTGATTTAAACTGATCTATAGAATTACTGAATTCCAATAATCAAATCACGATTCGATATACACTCATATCAGCTTTTACATAGGCTATGTTGGACGGCTGTTTCAATCATCTTTCTCCTCATTGCGGTGTCTTTCTCCTGTCTTAATTAGCCTAAGAAGTGCATAAGTACAGGACATAAAGCCCCAATCATCCATCCATCCTTTGCAGATTGGCGGTCCACTGGAAAAAAAAAATTTCTTCTTTCCAAATTGCAAACTGGCTTTGCCATGTCATTGACAGTTTTCTGTTGGTCTCCTAATCTTCTTATTTGATTAGTACCTTAATTCACTTACTTAGTGTGTTTATTGATGTATGCTGCTTGACATGGTATGCACTGACTCAACTGATTAACCATAACTGACACAAACAAAACATTCTTAAGCCAATGACATCGCAAGACCAAGTTGAAAGTCAATTTTGAAAGTGTTTGGACCGCAAATCTGCAAAAAGCTACAAGTAGCCAGAATCAATCATTTATCAGTGATTTGAATTTTCTTGAATAATTACATGCTCGTAAGAAATTGTTGTTGTGTTGGTGGTTGAATGATTGGGGCTTAAAGTCCTGTATTTATGTATACTGGAGGCTAATTATGGCAAACCGCCAACCCCACCCTCTTCCTCTGCTTATCCATGGAAAAGCTGGTAAAAGGTTAAATGGAATAGTTCTTGATTGGCAACATTTGATTAGCTGGCAAAGCATAATGGAATAATACTTTTTTTTTCGAAATCCTGATTATTATTGCAAAAGTAACCATTGATTGCCAATAAGATTTGCTCAAGAAGGACACACAATCTCTGATTGGCCTGCAACACAATGACAACAAGTATCTTTCCTCTTTATATTTTGTTTTCTGATTTGCTAATTGGACCTTCAGATATATCATTTTGCATCCACAAGCCAAAAATTCAATACTTAATGAAGATAGTCATATTATATTATGACACTATGTTTAGATCTTGTATAATTATACAATGTATATATTGGTTTCTGAGTCGTAAAATCACGCTTAGATAGACCTGGAGCAGTCTTTGATGGGCTTCAGCCTGTTATATGGTGTATTTTTTGCCAAAAACACTGGGGTGATCAGAAATCATCTTTAACAAAAATGTATTTATTCTCCTAGGGAAAGGGAATATGTGATTTATCCGGTGAATGGTATAATGCAGTGACTCTTATGACCACAACAGACATAACCAGTAACTGTTTATTAGCAGCACTGTTTGAAGTAGGGTGTCAACATGCAATTGTGTCAGTTAGTGCCTGGCTGTTCGCACTTAGAATTGTTTTGGTGAGGTCTCAGCAAAGAAGGAAGTCAGTGTCACAAATTTGTGATTTAACAAGGGGTTGCATCATGCAAGTACTGTTGTATCCTATTTTCCTGGTACAGTTTTGACAGTATGAGTCCTTCCAACTTAGTTGCATCCGTATTAGCATATTGCTGGGCAGTGTAAGAAGCTTTTAGCAGTGAAAGGTACATGAAGTATTGTGGCCTTCAGATTTCTTAGGTGCCTTCATTGATCACATTTTGATGGCAAGCAAAGTGGAAAAGGCATCTATATTGCCTGTAGGCCTATAATGCTCCTTACGTTAGCCACATAAAGTGTCACTGGGTTGCAGATTAAATATTACAATCATGGACATAAGAAGGATCACTTTTGGTTGTTTGAGAAGTTTTTAAATGTCAATGATGTCACTGCAGATCATAACATTTACATCGAAATTTGTGGTAAATTTGTCACTGGGAGACATCTGGCATCACTGGTCAGTGATACGACTCCTTCACTAATATGTGTTTATATTTTGGTAAGGGTATACGTAACAATTTTACAATTGACTTATAAGTATAGAGCAGTTAGCAAGAGCAATTTTCTGCCAAAGGCCAAATAACATGAGACAGTTTATCTCAAGAAACCTCATATGAAATCCTTAAACCTTGTACACCAATCGTGAGTTTTGGCAGCAGCTGAAATGAAAGACTGCACCAACAGTAGGGTGGTCCAAAAAACTTTTTTTGTCAATATCAATTCGCATACCCTCCTATTTTGTGAGAAATGGTGCAAAAACAATGCAGCTTAAATTTTATGAAAATCCAACAAGAGGAAGGGGTCCCCCAAAGGCCTTTAAGTTGCAATGTTTTTTTCAATTTTTGACCATTTTCGCCAATCCGCAGTTCTCTATAACTTCATCAGTATTAGTCATACAACATTCTAATTGTCATGGTTGGAAAGCTCTCAAAAAGACCTTCAATTTGCATACCAACATCAATGGTCTAGGACGATATCGTGATTTCCATTAGCCCTTCAGCCTGCACTCTTTAGAATTAAAATGACGCAGATTGTCTAATCCTGTTAAAAACATGGCTTTGGATTTTTTTTCAATGATAATTACAGTGATTCGCATTCTCATAGTTCCAGAATAACCAAATACAAAAAACGTTTTGATTTTTACCATGGGAGTGCCTGGCGAGTGAGTGATGAAGTTTTAATGTCAACGTCAGTTGAAAACTCGTAAAATGTGAGATGGGGCCTGTTGCATTTCATATAATATCTTCGTCAGAATTTATTGCAGGGCAACATGTGTGGTACCAAATGAAAGGAAATAGTCTTAGCATTCTCCTGGTACCAATGATGTAGTCCTATATTTAATTCTTGTGAAGTTAAAATATGAAATACAACAGCCCCTCTATGAATTATTTCAATAATTCCGACGAAGTTTTGCATTAAAACTTCCAAGCTTATAAATCTGGATTTTCCATGACCAAAAATTAAAAAAATATTTGTTTGCTTATTCTGGAACTTGAAGAATGTGAATCACAGCAATTATCAGTGAAAAAAACATCAAAAGCCTTTTTTGGATAATATTAGACAATCAGCTACATTTTCATTCACAAAAGTGCAGGCCGAAGAGTCATTGGGAGTCAAGATATCGTCCTAGACCATTGATGTTGGTATTCAAAATATAGGTCTTTTTGAGAGCCTTCCAACCATAGCAATTAGAATGCTGTATGACTAATACTTTTTTTTTTTTTTTTTTTTTTTTTTTTAAGCAAATATCATATTTGATACAATTGTCACAAAAATTGGTAAAAACAAAATCACATAATATATTAACAGGTTCCAGCCACTGGAATTAATGACCACAAGAATACATAAAGCAATTAAGAACATTCATTGTAATTATAATCTACATACATTGATTTTATATAAAAATAAACCCCAAACCTATAATAAACAATATCGCATCAACATAGATATTTATAAATACGAAAGAGACATATTAAAATAATGAAACATTTGGTTTAAAAGACACAATAACTGTGGTATCACCATGTATATATTATAAGATAAGATAAGATAAGATATTACTTTATTGTATCATCAATAAACATATGTACATGATGAAACTCGATTTGGCATAAATAGACAAGCACACCAAGCAGTGCAAATAAATAAATATGATATGACAGGAGTAAATTATAATACTGAAGTAAATACATATATACATAGGATCACAGACTAGATTTATGGTTGTATAACTTGATGGCATGATTTACAAATGTATTGGCATATCTAGTGGTACGATGTTTTGGCACACAGAGTCTTCTACCCGATCTCAAGAAATTAAATTTACAATGGAGTGGGTGTTTTTCATCTTTTAGTATTTTTGATAACATTTTCAAACAAGATTCATCATATATTCCATTTAAATTTCTTGTTTCTACACCCATTTTCCTAGCTGCTCTGATTATCTTTACAAGCTTATTTCTATCTTTGTTGTGTGATGATCCATACCAAGTTACAATAGCAAAATTCATTACAGACTCAACAATTGACTTATAGAATAATGACAAGATGTTCCTATCTAGATGGATATTATAGAGAATTCTTAGATGGTGCAGTCTCTTTATACATTTGACATAGACATGATGTAAATTGTCTTTAAAGTTCAGCTTATCGTCAATGACAACACCCAAATATTTATAATTACTAACAAACTGTACAGTTTCATTTGATACCACAAGTGGATCACATTTGTCTTTGTCACGTCGGAAATCTAAAATCATTTCCTTAGTTTTCTTCACATTTAAATTTAAGAAATTCATATCACACCAGGTAACAAAAGCATCAACCTCATTTCTGTACATACATTCATCGTTGTTAACAATATTTCCGATAATGACTGTATCGTCAGCATATTTTAAGATGGTACAATTTTCATAACAGCTCCTACAATCATTTGTGTATATGGTAAATAGTAGAGGGGAGAGTACACACCCCTGTGGGGCTCCAGTGTTTGTGAGTATACAATTTGAGACAACATTTTTGAATCTGACAAACTGTGGTCTAGCAGTGAGATAACTATGTACCCATTAATATAATACTGACGAAGTTATAGAGAACCGCGGATTGGCGAAAATGGTCGAAAATTTAAAAAACATTGCAACTTTAAGGCCTTTGGGGGACCCCTTCCTCTTGTTGGATTTTCATAAAATTTCACATGCATCAGTTTTATACCTAACCTCATCAAATAAGAGGGTATGCGATGTGAAATTCACAAAATAATTTTTTCCCATCTAAAAATAAACCACCCTAACCAACAGTTAGTGGCGATAAAGTTATTTCATTTTAACGTCTAAATCAACTAAGCGTGCACTTCAATCTGTACGATTTCTCAATGTAATCCTTTTGCACAAGGTCTTGTATTTCTCCATTTGGAAAGGGACTTAAGAATCAGAAGGTGGAACAATTCAAGTGCATCATTCAGATTTATTTCTATCTAATTCTATCTATCTAATCCTATCTAACCATATCTAATCGTATCCAATATTGTTTTATCTTGGCAGATCTTGTCTAATAATTTCAGTAATCTCAACATCCTGTAGCATGCAATGGAGACTCCTGGCTTGAATTGAATACGATATGTATGCTTCCAATAATCACATCAAATTGTTAAAATATACATCAACTTTTATGTATGTCAGTAACTGTTTATTAACTGCACTGTGTGAAGCAGGGTGACTTGGTGAAGTCTCAGCACAGGGGAAAGAAAGTCAGTGTCACAAATTGGTAATTTAATAAGGGGTTGCATCATGCAAGTACTGTTGTATCCTATTTTCCTGGTACAGTTTTGACAGTATGAGTCCTTCCAACTTAGTTGCATCCATATCAGCATATTGCTGGGCTGTGTTAGAAGCTTTTAGCAGTGAAAGGTACATGAAGTCTTGTGGCCTTCAGATTTCTTAGGTGTCTTCATTGATCACATTTTGGTGGCAAGCAAAGTGGAAAAGGCATCCTTATGTCCTGAGGCCTCTCTAAGATTATTCCAAGCTGTGAACAGCTCGGCGTTAATTGACTGTTTTAACGCCTGACTTTAAATAGTGCTTCAAATAAACCATCGTAAACGAGCTGAATTTTGCAATAATCACCACTTACAGCTGAAGTCAAAAGCATAGACTCAGAAATGTTTGAACATGTCATGCCGTTACTGTGTCACACGGTGTATGGCATGGTGACCTATTTGTGTCATTACTTTTGTTTGCTGATTGAAATTTCACTACAGAACTTGTCTTTTATGTCGAAATTTGTGGTAAATTTTCATTTTATGTGACACCATCCACAGCTTTGATGTAATCAATTAGTTAAAAATATATTTTTACAAAATACAGTTTCGTTAATTTTTCAGTTAAATTTCATCAATTAAAATCTTAATGAATTGGTTTTTTTTTCGGTGCATCTCTTGGATAATGGATAGCCTGTAAATTTGTAAACATGCAGCTATTAGATATTTTGCATCTTCCAGGCATACTGTATAATAATATATTATTTCATTTATTTATCTTTTATTAATTATACCTTTTGCAAATGCACCTTTAGTCAATAAGATTGTCTGTTCAACCTCGCCCCATTGAAGTAATAGGCTGATTGATTGATTGGTTGATGGAGGTGACAATTGCATGAGAAGGTTTGGCATAAAAAGGGGACTTGACTGAAGGTCTCAGGCTTCCTCTTGGAGAGAAGACTTGCAAGTTACACTGGGACTTCATCTATTTTGTCCTCAGGGCTGCAGCTCAGAATGCTTATCAGACAGCCTGCTTGGTGCAAACAGTGGATGAACTTGTGTTGTTTGTTATAAATGCATAGTTATAATGTTATTTTATCATGTTGGTGGATTTAATGTAATAAATGGTGTTATTATTTAACGTGGATTGCCAACTGAAGTCCCCACCTGAAGTGGATGGAACGAATTGTTTCCAGAAGGGTCGTTGGCATGTGTCAGTTACCTCCCTGACATCCAGACTAGGTTACCTAGTACTGCTGGCAACAGTACCGAATTAAGCAATCACCCAGCACTGTATATATTGTCAGTTGGGAACTCAGCAGCGTCGGAAATTAAACCCGGCCCGCCGGTGTAGCAGTCCAGCGTGCCAACCACAGCGCCACTGAGCCCCTATTTAACAGTTTTTGGTGTGAAAACTGACAAAAGACTTGTTGTTGCTATTTCTGCCAGACAACACAGTAAGTTATATGATTTTGCATGATATAAAAGAAAAACTGACAAATTTCAGGGATTTGCAGTAGAAATGTGTGCATGCATGCTTTGTGGTCTAAGAATGTGTCTGTGCTTTACAACCTGGTATTGATCACCTTCTTCAGAACTTTGCATGCTACAATGATGCACAAAGAAAGGATTGATTTGTATTGAGTGAGGACAGCAAATGCTGTCTATTATCACCTTTCCAAGCAGTGATCTGTGACATGCCTTTAAAAAATATATGTTTATGTATAATTTAAAACTTGCTGTCACTTCTGTTCATGTTTCCTGAAATCTGCTTCATTATATTTTGTGACTGTATGTCATTATAGTGGAAGTGTAGGGTTTTTTTGCCAGACTATTTTGTTTTTGATTTCCATCATATATTGTTAACTGTCCTGTTGTTAAGATGTGTACCATGGCACCATGGCATTGTCCGAACATATTTACATTACATGCTTTACCATAGAAACTGTAATAAGTAGCCAATAAGTTGTTCACATCGGGATGAGCCATATGTGTATACATACTTATCTCATGAGGGTTTTAGTCCGAGTAGTGTTTGTCTAATGGTATAAGCCGGTTATTCACCATGGGATCGGGAATATGCGTTTATTGCACCTTGGGTTGATAAATATAAGAAACCGCGCCCTTGGTTGATAAATCACATATTCGTAAAGATGAGAGAATAAATGGACAACAAAGAATATGGGAATTTTTGCAATGAAATACTGGCATGTGATTGGATGATAGAGGTGTAAATGGTATAATAATATTTCTTCTTATCCAGGTGGCAAGTTATTTCATGGTCAGACAACTATTGTTCTGCTAACTATATTTGAGTGGTTGGGAATATGTGGCCTCTACTGACCTGATGGACTAACAAGATTATAATCAAATCATATGTGTAAGAGGGCCTCAATAGAAATACTGATGAACATTGTACTAAGTGCTTAGAATTCAATCACATGGAAGTTTCACAGTAGATTTATCCATTTTAAACTATTCATTTATCATAACTTTTTGCTGAGACATATTCTTAATTGACTTTCATGAACACAATAGCCATCAGGATTAGGGAAAGCACAGTAAGACTTCTTTGAATCTCCCTACCCAAGAGAGAGCCATCTAAATACAAAAAAAAGAAGCTTGCCCAAGAAATTGAATTGGACATAATTATGTTATATAGATGGATTTCCCATGGTGTTCTTTGCCTTGTGGAGGGCAATGTGGAGGACAACAGTGCACTAGTAATCCTAACAAGTATTCACTACCAGACAACCACGGGGAAAATGTGTTGAGAACTGGGCCACCATTATTAAATTTTCATTGGCTCTCCACGAGTGGCATTGAGTTACAATTTCACTTTTTTGAAAGATGGAACACTGTAAAATTTGAACTTTGAGTCAGCTTAAGTGATTGAGTGAGATGGTTGCACAATTCCTTTGAGCTAACATGGCTTGTTGATTTTGGTTAGAAATGAAAACGGAAAGATTATCGAAACGTAAAACACAGTGGCCCAGTTCTCCCAGCTTTCCCCAATACTAGTATTTTATGAATTCAATGTTGTGAAACATGTGGTTGTGTTTACCATTGATTTGTTTTAATTTGTACAGGAGGTTGCAAAGTGGGTCCACTTTCTGGCCCATGTCTTTGAGCGTTTGACAAACAGAGGTAGTTTAATAGTCTTGCTACTTTCCGAGGAAATAGTACATTTACGAGGGGCGTCCCAAAAGTTCTGACCAATTTTTTTGGCAGACCTTTCTATTCAAAGTATCTGTATGAAATTTTCACAGAATTAATTTCAGGTATGTCACTATCTATTTTGAAAATTTGGCACCTGTTGGAAGAATTTAAATTACTTTTCTGTTGCCATGGAAACAAAAGGTCGGTGCACCCAGCGCAGATCAATTTTTTAGCTCATATCCAAGTGTCTAGGTGTGTAAATAATCATAGGATTTACTGTAAATATGCAATTGATGATCATGAAAAATATTTTTTGGCAGCTTGGCAGTATCTCAAAGTTTTTCTCTGACATTTAAAGTCACTATGAATCAGTTTAAACCCTGTGCTGAAGCAATCTCCAAGGTCATTATAACTTAGCTTTTCCTAAATTGTGGAATTTCAGTGTATTTGGCTACAGCTTCATTCCTCATTGTGAGTGTGATCTCTTTAATTTGTGAACTGGTATAAATGTTTTAGTATCACCAAAAGCTACAAAAGGCCAAATGTGGTAAATAAGGCAGATGAGGTTGGGATTGGATCCAATGTTCTTGAGCACTGCCTCTTGGCAGTAGATTGTTTCGGCCAAACCATTTCAAGAGCTGTGGGGCAGCTGATGGAGAAAGTCTTTGGCAATTGCCAGAGCTGATCATGTTGAAATATAAATAAATGTTAATTATGTAATGGAGGGTACCTTGTGACAATGCTAGCCTATCAAGAAATACATTTTCTTGCAATAATTTGTTTTATTACTGTGAATTCTCTGACTATAAACAAAGCTAATTTATTGAATTTCGTTAGAGAAATTGAGCTGCGCTGGGTGCACTGACCTTCCATATCCATGGCAACAGAAAAGTAACTTAAACACTTCTAACAGTTTTGATTTTTTTTAAATAGATAGTTGGATACCTGAAAATAATTCTGTGAAAATTTCATTCAGCAACTGTAAATAGAAAGGTCTGCCAAAAATATTGGTCAGAACTTTTGGGACGCCCCTCGTATATTATAACCAAATTCAACAATTCCTCTCATTGCTGCATGATATATGTCGTAAGTTGGTAGCCCAAAATTACTAGAGCTATAAGACATATAGTTCTTTTGGTAGCTCTATACGGACTCTAACCAGCGAGGACAGAATATCCTTATTGGAAGTGAAGCAGTCCAGTGCAAACAATTCTCTCAGACTCAGTGACCCTCCGATTTTGCATTCATATATGCCTTCATACACCATGACACCATTTGAAAATGAGTATATTGGGCAGACTTACCTTTATACAGAAGCAGATGGAGATAGGAAAGGTGATGAGGATGACAAGGAGACAAATTCCTTTAAGAAGCACAGTGCAGACATCACAGCCACCGTCCTCAGCAGTCTCATCCCCCATCTCTGGTGGTGCAGCCGATTCTGATGCTGCTGCCGCAGATGCTGCAATGGATCACCCGTGGAATTAGGGGGTGGCGTTCTATGCATTGTACGGACTAAGTCAGTTGACTAAGTGTGTTACTCTATTACTTGATACAGTGAACACTGCAGAATTTGAAATAATGAGTCAGCTCAAATGATTGAGTGAGATGGTTGCACAATTTGTTTGAGCTGACATAGCTTGTTGTTTTGAGTCATGATAATCTTTCCGTTGTCATAACTTAAAACAACAAGCTATGTTGGCTCAAAAGAATTGTGCAACCATCTCACTCAATCATTAAGCAGACTCAAAATTCAAATTTTACAGTGAAGGAAAGAGAACTGCTTTTTTTTTTTTACTTGTGAGCGAGAAGATATTTTTATTAGAAATTTTTATTTGGTCACTGATATCACTTCGGGATATTATGTCCTTTACATTGACCTGTCATGGTTGTTAAATTCCATCATGGGTCACCAGGTATGATACTTATTTTAAAATTCTTTTATAATAGTACAAAGCGTCTTTGTGGTCACGTGGTCACATTACGGTGAGAGTCATAGTTATGACATGGCGTCTTTCCAAAGGAAATCACTGCGTGGTCATGTGAACATCTCGGTTCTTACTAATGCATGTAATGGCATCATAAATGTGTACATTAGTTCAGCTAATGGCACCAATACACTCATAATGTCACTAAACAGTGGAATGGCTTTCCTGATGGAAGTAACCACTGAATGGCAATGATCATATAAGGAATAATTTCCCTATCAGTAGTACACTACACGCCGGATTCATTAGAAGAAAGTCATTAATATAAGGAATAATTTCCCTATCAGTAGTGCATTATGCACCAGATTTATTACAAGAAAGTAAAGTAATTAAAGACGTTTAATATCCTTTTGTGGTTTTTCCAATTTCGACTGAATCGACAATTGTTGGTCATGTCGGATTGGCTGAAATGTAATTCTCTTACTTACTGCATTGTTTAGACCTACGCTGTTATGGGCCTCATGGCTTCCCTCTACTACCCTCATCTCCCCTTAACTACCCTCTGCTCCCTTCACGTACCCTTGACTTTATCCTCTGCTTCTCTGAGCCGTATCTGACCTCCAATGCCAGAGGACCCAAGTTTAATCTTTGCTATGTTGGCCTGGTACTGTGGATTCACTGTATAATCATATTTGTAATCAGTATGACATTTGTGCCTTTAGCTATGGTGAGTGCACATACTGCATACCTGGGATATATCAGGTCCAACTGTATTGGCCAAATATAAAGTGTTGCAACTTTCCAATTGATCGATTCCTTTACAGAATTATATTGTACGGCAAGTGATAACGGCTATAGATAATGTGTGAACTACAGTCGCTAATCTGGTGAATAAGTGCCCGGCCACCCGGAAGCGTTGAATCACTTACGCAAGACATGAGAGCTTCAGGCGATAATGCATTTGGTGTATGTACTCTTACAAAGTGGTTGATGTAGAAATGCATGCTCTTTACTGAGCGATATATTCTAATTATTCAACAATTGAGGCCAACCAGCGTATCTAATTTGTGTAACAGTGCAAAACTGTTGAAATGTTTTCGATAAATAAAAAATGCATTGCTAATTAAAACCTGGAAAACTACAAAGACGGATTGATGATTATTGCCAATTCAAATGATCATCTCCCTTCCGTACCAATACTATTGCTGCCTGCGCTCTCGGATCTCCCAGACAAAGCCATCAAGATTGAATTCGCTTGAGTGTCCCCGAAGAATAAGATTATATTGGTTGCCATAACCAATATAAACATGTAATTGTTATGGAACATTATTTTGATCACAACCAATGTCTTGCATGCGTACAAAACATCGGTCACCATGACCGATCTTATAAATTGTGTGAGTCATATTCATTCAGCATCTCAAGAATGCAGAAATATACTTCTTCATATCACAAGACATATGTAAAAGCTCAATACTGAAAACGGGTAGATGGCAAATTAAATACTTTTTCATTGATCCCATTCCATAGCTGCCCACCTATGCTTATTGCTCACCATAGCGAATGGTTCCCATGCTGGTTATAATTCACTGAATCCAAAGTAACTGGGTATGAACCTGTCCAGATCATCTTGAGCTTTTTTGATAGATTCATATCTAGTGTTATTTTAAACTACACTAGAGAAGAAGTCACTGGTAGAGTCCATAGCCTAATAAATCCTTGCTTTGTGCCAAAGCAAGTTTCCTTTTCAGACAAAACAGAATATATCTTATCTTATATCTTAACGTAATATAGCAACTTTTTGATGAGGGATTTGGTTTACATATTTTGTGAAAAAGCTATTCTTGAAGTTGGAAATGTTTCACAATAGCCCTGCATATACTATATGTTTCAATTGAGAGATTACTTGTTGCATGTGTATTACAGTGTGGCACACATCGATTCATGTTAAATTTTTTATATATACTCTCCCTTGTTTTTTTGTTGTTTTTTTTCAGGACAGATTTTCCGATGCCACTAATGAGCATTTCACATCCTCTTTTCTCTGAGACAATGAAGATCAAGCCATTGTGCCATGGCGTCCGTTCAATAAGTTTTGGCAGGCGTTATGTGCAAGTCTTGCAATATTGGATTTTATGTTAATTGCATCATAAAAGAAGTATATGCTAAGAGAAAGCCGATTAATAATTTACAGAGAGTGTAAGCATCTTGTTTTACTGTGTGCAACTGTACATGCAATTATATGACTAACTATAACACTCTCCACCTTTTCAGTGGGTAACCAATAATTGTGCATGCTATAAGGTAATTCCTAATTAGGCTTGCTGGACAATATCTGTAAACTTTAGTGGAACAATAAAAGAAGGGTCATGAGTCATGACCTTAAATTATTATTTCTGTCTGGACCAATTTCACTGAACTGTTATGCAACAAAGCAGACAATCACTGAAGCTGAGTGCAAGTCTGCTGATGACCTAAAAACAATTGTTACAGTCGACGGATGTCAAGGGCTTACAGAATTGGACTGAAATGTTCCTTGTGAGGTCAAATGCCAATCCATGCAATGGTATTCTCTCTGACTCATAATCAATTTGTGAGGTATTATCATATATACTTTCAATGCTGTCGAAACAAGTCACCAACTGAGTACCAATGAGGTCACTAGTTATGCAGCGAAAAATTGACAATTCATTTCAACACAATGGATGGGACCTGTTTTGAGGTCATTGATGTCTACTAGCAGCTGAATGTAAGTATTTTCATTCGTTGACTGTAAGACCAATAACAAAGAAAACCCCCAAAAGTTTTGATGTGCAACCTTTTATACGTAATACCATGACTATCACAGAGTGAGTGAGAGCTCAAGCAAATTGGATTGGGGGCGAGGGAATCTCAAAGGAAAGTTTTCCATCTCTTTAGGGTCTGCCAAGCCAATGGTGCACAACTTCTGGCTTGTTATCCAGGAGTCCAGTTCATCAAATGATGAATTTTGGCAACTCCAGCTGCGGATGAAAACCCCAGTTCTGGAGCTTTGGCGTTCAATTTGTGATAGCCAAGGCAATTTGTTGAGCCTTGTCGCTGAAAAACCCTTTCGCTTCATTATTGGCCTCAAGGAATGTCTTTAGGTCATCAGCAGACCAGCACTCAACTTCAGTGATTCTCTCAATTTTCATTGATGCATAACAATTTGTTGCAGTTGTCATGACACACTTAACAAAGGTCAAGACCTAGCCGGCAGTTAGATTTCTTTGCTGCACTTAGGGTTAAAGTCTTTGATAATAAAGTGAAACCAAGGCCAATGTAATTTAAATGGGGAAGGGGGGGGGTAGGGGTTCACTTACTTACGATTTTGACACATATGGTACTGTTTATAGAGCAGAGAAAATTTGCAGCCATTAAATTTTGTATTCCACATGCCTCAAATATCTTTCTTCACGACCCCGTATATGTTTTTTTTATTCCTCATCAGATGATTTTCCTTGCTTCCACAATCAGTTTTGATGTTTAATCCAATTTTAAACTGCACCAATTTCACTCACTTACAGACAACAATGTAACCACAAATTGAGGAGCTGGTATCTGACATTCTATGTTGGGGCAACAGAAGGACTCTTTACTTTTCTAAATTAACGGAGCATTTGTGGCCTCACAGCTTTATTATCATTCATATGTGAAGTAACTCTTAATGATCCCAATGCCAAAAATGCATTCTAGTTCAACCGAACAATTTTGGAATGTAAATTCTTGCCACCGGGTTGGCATATGCATTAATTGATGTGATGGCTATGTCCTTTTAAAACAGCCTATAATCCCTATATCTTTATTTTGGTTGTCGATAAAAGGGGTTCATTGAGAAGCTGTGTGTCAACAAAATATCATATCAATTTTAATGCTGATGAATCACATTTATATGTATACATGTTCATGAATAAAAGATGGTGTGAAATTGCCACATTATTGACTCCAATTCCCTATGTACATATATTATGGTATTTGATCAATACCATAGAAAATGAATAGTAAATTGTGGCTAATTGCCCCTCTGGGAGTGGACGGGGCAATCTGATGACTGCTCAGAAATGCATGATGATGATCATTCAGATTCAACTCTTAATTTGCTTGTTTTGAAAATGCAACAGAAATGCAGTTGAAATGGATATCTGTATATTTATATATATAGAAATATATGGTATTGATTTTAAGTTACGTTATCAGCACCGTGAACTCAACAAGTGTTTGGTAACCATGCGAGGATGCGAGCTGGTTAGATAGATCAATATTTTTCATTACTTTATACTGTATTGTGCTGCCAGTTCAAACTAGGTGCAGTTATGGTTATACAATTATACACATTTTTAAATAAAACATAAACATTTTTGTAGAAAAGAGAAATTAGTTTCACTCACCGTTCGCTGGGCGAACTTTAATAGTTCTAATCGTGGCGTGTTGGTTTGCCGGGCCGAAACGGTCCTCAGCCGCCAAGTGTTATGCAGCCACAGACTAAGGCCAATATGCAGATCCGCGTTTCAGAAAGAGCGCCATGGCGGCCATTTTATGTGTTTGTTTGATTGGTGGGAATGCAGCCCATCGGTCGATGACTCACCTTCATCGCACACACTCTGACACGGGGAGAAGTGATGTCACTTGGTTTGCAAAGACTCCGCAAATATCCTTGTTCAAACCGAAACTTTTACGTCACAGCACTCTTACACAGGGCCCCTATGCAAATCAAGGTATATGATCCTGGGACTTGTGCAACTGGCAAACTACAGGTGTGAACCAGACAAAGCTTTGTACAGTTACGAGAGAAAATATTTATGAGGGATTTCTCTTTGATTTCGATTGACTGCCAAACAATAGTCACGCAGTCATAAGTAATAAAATATTTTATAAGTTTCTTGTAAATTATGAATGATACTCTGTTTTTACAGCCAAAATAAACGATCATGATATAGGCATATCACTTCAGAGTAGGAAGTTGAATTTTTAGCTATGAAGATACCGTGCAGCTGGAACAATAATGGCAGTTTATTTCTCCGGAACTAGTGTTTAGATATATTGTTGATAGTTATTTTTAATTTGTCTTCAAGAGTAAGGTCAATTGTGTTTAAAGACAATATTTTAAGTAAACCCAATAAATTACAATTAGGCTGCATTCTGCAGAAGAAAAGAATTTATCACATTTTACTGCTTTACTCATGTATCTTGACCAGCACTTGTTCAAAAATTATAATATGTCTCTTCATGGATTTTTGTAATTTCATCTAAGGTGCTGGTTATGTCACAGAGAAAGACAGCATATCAATGCAGATTAATGACATAAACAAATGCGAATCATTTAAATCTAACACCTTACCTACCAGAAAGACAAAGTGATTTTAATGAAAATACACTTGATAGTATAATAATGGGATGACAAAGATAGATGAAGTCAACTTTAGCAGTATACAAGGGGTGTCCCAAAAGTTCTAACCAATTTTTTTTGGCAGGCCTTTCTATTTGAAGTAGCTGTATGAAATTTTCACAGAATCAATTTCAGGTATTTCACTATCCATTTTGAAAATATGGTACCTGTTCGAACATTTTAAATAACTTTTCTGTTGCCATGGAAACAGAAGGTCAGTGCACCCAGCGCAGCTCAATTTTTAGGCCAAATCCAAGTGTCTAGGCTTGTAAATAACCAAGGAATTTACTGTAAATATGCAATGGATGATCATGAAAATTATTATTTGGAAACCTAACAGTATCTCAAAGTTTTCCATCTAAAAATGTAAAGACACTGTGAATCAGTTTAACCCACGTGCTGAGGCGATCACCTGGGTCCTCCAAACTGGGCTGGTCCTAAATTGTGGAATTTCAGTGTATATGGCGACAGCTTCATTTCTCGTTATGACTATTATTTCTTTAATTTTTGAACTGGTATGTATATTTTAGTATCTCACAAAGTTACAGAAGGCCAAATCTGGTAATAAAAGCAGATGAGATTGGGTTCTGAACCTAAGGTTCTTGAGCACTGCCTCTTGACAGCAGATTGTTTCAGCCAAACCACCTCAAGCGCTGTTAGTCAACTGCTGGAAAAAGCCTTTGGTAATTGCCTCAGCTGATCAGGTTGAAATATAAATAAATGTTTATAATCTAATGGAAGATATCTTGAAAGACTGCAAGCTTATCAGAAAATACATTTTCTTGCAATCATTTGCTTTTTTACTATAAATTCTGTGACTTTTTATACAGCTTATTTGCTGAATTTCGTCTGAGAAATGGAGCTGCGCTGGGTGCACTGACCTCTCGTAACCATGGTAACAGAACAGTAACTTAAACACTTCTTTCAGTCTTGATTTTTTCTAAATAGATGGTCAAATACCTGAAATTTATTCTGTGAAAATTTCATTTAGCTATTTCAAATAGAAAGGTCTGCCAAAAAAATTGGTCAGAACTTTTGGGACACCCCTCGTAATGCATGATCTCCGTCGAAACAAAATGAATTCTGAATGAAAACTTGTGTGATTGGAGCGGAAATGAAGGAATCCAGCAATTGCAAGCAAGTGTGATAGAGCCATTGTCCATCCCCCCAAGTGGGCATTTCATCAGCTCCAGGAAGCCACCTCCTCTAGAAAAGCAGCAGCTGCTTCTTGTCTGGGTCATTCTTGATTCACATCATGGGTGTAGAAGGTTGACCAGAAATTGTATCTTAGATTCTGGCATTTATGTATACATCTAGATTTTACCATTTATGTATCTAGAATAGTTCTAGCACTAGTGTATCTAGATTTATTCCTGCATTTATTAAATTGTTTTTGGCGAACGTTTATTGAAAGAATTTAATGTTGTTATCAAATATTTTCTAAAAAAGTCTGAGTGTAGCTAAGTCATGTAATAAAATGGATTATATTACATGCAAATGCTATTTTGATAAGTTTGGCAGGATCCAGACATACATTATAGGCCTATCATTCAAGTAATGGGCATGATTAAGGTGAACACTGAACAGCATGAATCAATGCTGATAAACAACTTGCTGATAGGTTGTCCATTAATTCTGTGACAGAAATATGAGAACATGAACAAGTTAATCGTTTTAAACCTTCACATAATAGCAAAAACAAAGTCTTTTTGTGGCTGGAAGTTTAGGTGATAAGAACTTCAAAAATATCATGTGTTATGGTTGTAGGGGGCTGTGTCACCAATGGCACTTTTGGCATCTTTTTTTTTGTCAATGAAAAAATATTTGTAATTAATGTAATTAAGAAATTTGTAAATGGGAAGGGCAGATTGGGATTAGAATGCTTCTTAATGAGAGACAATTAGCCTATTTATGCATTTGTTGCCACCAAAAATAGGCACAACGTAATTGCATTTTGATTATTGAGGGAAGATGGTACTAAAATGTCCGATCCTGAAAGTTTCGAACTGTTAGACTAAATAGAAATTGAACGCAATAAGAGCAAAGAAATAATCTGATATATCAAAAACTTTTGATTGGTTAGAGACCAAAATGATACACTGAATATGGAATTAAAACATATACACATAAATGGTTTTCGTATGTGCCATTTTCGTCAATAAACCAGTTATATTTGATGTATGCTCAATTATGAGTATTAAAAATTCAGTAACCCATTTCCTAAACATTTTAGTATTTGATGAGCAATATTGAACGAATGAGGTTTTGTTATCAGTGTCTTACTATTGGCCTACGGGCTAATAAATTTGTTTAGTTGAGTGTTCATGCAAACAACTTGACTATGACAACTACAATAATGTCAGTAATTTGATTAACATGGACTGTTCATATTGACGGACTACCTATTGATAGAATAATTGCATTGAACTGAGAGTATGCAAGTGATTTCACAATTGTAGACACTGAGACTGAATTTGCATTTTTTCCTTGGACATGTTATTCTATAGGGAAAAGTGATGTCATAATTAAATTCTATAAAATGAAAAATATCCTGTAAAGAGAAACAAATAAAACCACATACTTGGTATGTGATGGAAACGTACACAAAATTCTAAAATTTGACAGATCGGAGTTGTCAGGCCGCAACGAATCCGTCCGCAAGAAACGCAGAACGACATATCCCAGGGTGATCCTGTTGCAGCCCCGATATTTCGCACTGAGTTCCAGGCAATATTAGATCAGTGTTATGGGAAGTTTGATGATAAGACCAAATGACCTTTTTTTGGTATATATGAAAACCAGTTTAGAGAATGAAAGTGAGTGAGGAATTTTTTTATTGTTATCGTTATATTGAAGGGGTTTTGAACCCGAATTAGCAAAATTTGCAGAAGTATTATTGCTATCCAGAGAGTCAATAATAACCCTTCGTAGATGAGCCAAATTTTATCAACATTTTTGAACTGTATTCACTGTTCTCTTTGTTGGTGGGATGATGCTCTTGCTACTTTTAAAAATGAAAAATAACGTGCAAGCACTTTAAGAGATGCTTGTAGATAGACTGCCCATGATAGTATCTACCCCTTTGCCTGTCAAATGCACAAGGGTATCTGGCATGTGAGACCTGCACAAGGGTATTTGTCACTAAGACCTGCTGGAGGGTAGCTGGCCTGTGACCTACTTTTGGTGATTGACCTTTGACCTGCGGAAACTCAGCCTGTTTGTTTTCTTTATTAATTTCTTCATCTCAGAAAACCTCCAAAAGTTTATCAATGCAAGGTAAAATTCTATTGAGACTGTATGCAAAGTTTTAATGACAGAGATGAAAAAGCATGACCAAGGCAGTTTTCATAAGTTTCAGAGCCTTCCTCCCACAATAGAGATGCCGCTTGCAAGCAAGCATCTCTAAAAACTGTGGCTTCAGTTGTGAGACCTCAATAGTCAGAGGATTTGGGAGTCGGAATCAGAGTTAGAGTTTTTAGGTGGAGCCAGAGTCAGAGTCAAAATATAATTTGATGATTCCTGACTCCAAAGAAAAAATTTATAGACTAAAATAACATTAGGAACAATGTGACCTGTTTTAAATATTTGTTTATTATTAAGTATTCATGTAAGAAATGAAATGGAAACATTGTGGAATTATTTTTCTATGCTGATGGCATGATGTTTCTTGGCAATAATGCTGATCAATGAGAGGAGGCTGGCATCATATGTGCGATTTAGGAGACTGTCGTAGTCAGGCTCTTTTGCTTACCTGACATCGAAGCTCTGCCTATCGCGAAAAAGAAAAATTTGAGAACAGCTTTCAGTGAATTTATTATTTGAAAGTGGAAGAAATCTTGAAAAGGAAAGAGGTTGGATTTAATTTTCTTAGATTTTCATAATATTTTTCATGAAGCAAGCAAAAGAAAAAAAAGAAGCCCACTCATTCAAACTGCAACATGTTTTGTAGTGCAATGTCCAATTTGACAATTTCTTGTTTTTACTGCGTACGAAATAATGGAAATTGTGTGCATGGCATTCTTGTTTGAAGTGTTTCACTTCCAATCAGACCAATCCTCCATGTCCTAATGAATGCTTTGCAGTGTTTGAAATTCACAATTATGATTTTCCTTTGTGGTACATGAAAAATGAATTCAATGAAATTAATTCTTATTTCAAAATTCAAATTAATGGATCTAGGCTGAGAATAGATAGCTAATTCGAATTGTGAGGTCCTTTATGTCATTTAAACAAGACAATATGCACCTGATAATTGCAAATTACTCAGGTATTTGAAGAGGGGAAATGTTGCCTTGTTGCTTCAGAAGAAAAACAAATACTGTAAGAAAAAAAGTTACACAACAGTAGGAGCAATTAATGAATGGAAAAGAATTAAATGAAAGAGGTTAAAGAAGTGGTAGGAGTCAGTAGATTAACAAGAAGAAAAAGAGGATGATTGGGGGGGGGGGGAGAAGATTCAGAAGAACAAGATGAAGAAGAAGAAAAAGAAGAAGAGATGAAAAGTGAGAAAAATGTTAAGGTAAATGGAAAGATACGCAGAAGAACAGAAGTGTAAGAAGAAGAATGAGAAGAAGGAAGGAAAGGGAAAAAGGAATAAAAATAAGATGATATAAAACATAGGCTGCATGGCATCATACCCTTGGCATTCAGCTGCTATTTAATTGGCAATGTGTTTTGCACTAGAGCTATCTTGATAGATGACCTTGTATATATTGCAAAAAAGTATGATGTAGATATGTTGGGGAAGAAACTTTTATTGACCAAGGTCCAAACTTGCACAGAAATGTGACTATTTGAAGGTTTATAGATTTTTTCTATTTTGCCTATTTTGACCTCCGGTGTCAAATTAATGCTTTCAATTTTATGGCCTGGTGCAGATAAGAGCGTGACAAAGAGGTGAAAAATAAAAGTGTTGTTTATGCACTGAATCTTGCTGCAGTGATTAAAATCCAACAAACTCAGCTTTTTAAAGCTGTGACTACAATTATGTCTTCTCCTACATTTTCATAAAGGGCTCAGAATTCTCCTGATTCCCGGTCTCTATTGAGATAAATATTTTCAGTCTAAAAACTGAACGAAGCCAGCAGCAAAACTGCATCTCTGGTTTAGGCCAGAAAGCTCCTCAAGGCAAGCAGAAGTGCTAGACAGAAGATGTTAGGGTTGGGACAGAATGTTAGGGTCGGGACAATCAACAGTTTTTGGCATCTATTGTACAAAAGCGCAGGGGCATCTTTTCTTGTCATAATGAACTGAGTCACTCTAAGTCTAAAGGAAAGATATTGTAATGACGAATTGTTAGCAGCATGTTTGAGTGGGACTGGGTGAAACAAGAAACTGTGCATTGGGGTTGGGACAACTTTTTGGCTTCATTTGTGACTTGGTACTCTGATTACCACTCCTTGATGTATACACAAAGTATCAAAATCATTTGCTAGTCACAGTTTCAGAACTTCCATGGCGGCAATTTAGTACACTGGCTTTTGACAAAATGTTGCGTATTATTATCAAAACTAAGGGTTTTACGTCAGCAAAATTTTGCATGTCACGCTGAAATGGTAAAAATTATAATTTTCTGGCTGTTCAAGAGTTCATATATTTTAAACCAGCGATCCAATTTTGCTGAAATTTTAAACATTTATTGACATGGCTACTCACAAGAAAATATGGTACTATATAGGCTGATACATACTTAATTTTGTGTGGTTTATAGCATGTAGAGGTCTGGCTTCACCTGAAATACGCAAAAAATTGCACCATGCCTTAGGCCTACATGTACACTGTATATGTAAATATGCATTATAATGATGTGATATACTATCATGTTTATTTATAACATTATATATTCAATTCCAGGTACATCTCATATAGATCTACAGCTGAGATGGACAATTTTAAATTTGCTTCTATGAACAATCAATGGCTATTTTATCAGCCAATTTTTTTAGATTGAAACATGATATCAATATTATGTATTTTGCTATAAGGCTGAATTAAAATGAATGTATTTGAATATTATTAGAGATTATCATTAAGTGATGTATCTCAGGCATGCATCCCCTACACACATAAAAAGTTTACGTTTAAAAGTTCAGTTAATATTTGTGGCAACTAACTAAACAGCCAACCTGGTGTGATGTCTTTTGTATAATAAGGTGCCAGTATAGTGGCATAGGCCTGTTGTTATATTATGCAGTGTTTACTGTTTACTCTATGCAAGGTATCTCGGACGTCATTGTCACAAGACCGTGTCATGTGAAAGTGATCGATTGATTCCTATTGGAACAAATGGTGCATCTTCAATTGATATGTTTTTCTTGTGATACCCCTATAGGTTTGGTGTATCATTATATTTAAATCTCTGTTTGTCAAACGAGTGCTGTTTATTGAAGGAATTTAAAGCTTTTAAATAAAAAATATATTCTGAAACGTTTTGCCATAATAAAGTCTGTCTATATGATATGCATGTAAATTGTTGTTCAGTTTGACATATGCTGATATACTAGGCAGGACATGATAGACATCCATCATATCTAGGCCTGTCATTCAAGTAGCATTTATGTCTTTATTAAGATGAACACTGAACAGCATGAATTGTTGCAGATATGCAACTTTGTGGAGAGAGGTTGTCCGTGTAATTCTTTGACAGGAATATGATAACATGAAAAATTAAATGGTTAGTTACGAACCATGATGCGAAAGCCAAGGCGACATTATGTTGTGGCTAGCAGTTTAGGTGACAGGAACTTCCATAATGTCATGTGTTATGGTTGTAGTGAGCTGTGTCACAAATGACATATTTGGCATCTTTCGGCTCAAGCATGAATTGTTTGCAATTTAAAAAATTATAAAAATGGGAAGGGCAGGTTTTGATTAGAATGCTTCTCATTAGAAAATAATTACCTTATTTATTAAGTTGTTGCCAGACAAAATGGGCATGCCTCAATTGCATTGCGATTCTTAAGGAAATTCTATACTTTAAATGGAAAATTCCCAATTTTAATGTTGGGGATCATTGATGATTAATGAATGCAATTAAAATAGAATGTGATTCTATAATTAAACTTTGGATTGGTATGGTGTGGTGTCAGATCAATGGTGCCGGAAGGAAACGAGGGTGGCAGGGGCAGTTGGACAAGAAAGGGCTTTTTTGGCTCAAGTATAGATTGTTTGCTCAAGCATAGATGGTTTGCAATTAAATTACTAAAATATGGTATGTGGTCAATGAAATTTTTTGACTTATATTGACAATAATTTCAATATTTTTTCTCAGTTAGGCCTATAATTCTTTCAAATGAAAAATATATTGTAAAAGAGAAACACTCAGACTCGCTTGCTACATGGCTCCAAAGCTGTGCCTATAGCGAAATAAAAATTTTATTTTCAGATATTTTCGTCAAGTTCTGCATGAAGCAAGCAAAAAAAAGAAAAAACAAGAAAAAAAAAACAGGCATACAGGACTCATTCAAAACATGTTTAGTCGAGCAATATCCCATTAAAGACTTCTTTCTTTTTCTTCTGATCTGTAGGAAAACAATAGAATGTGGGTGTATGACACTTCTGTTTTGCTCCCAATCCTCAATGTACCAATGAAGGCATTGCAGTGTCTGAAATTCAAGATATTCCTTTATGATACTTGAAAAATAAAATCAATGAAATTAATTCTTGTTATCAACCAAGTTAATTGATGTAGGCTGAGAATAGATGGCTAATTCCTTATTGTGAGGTCTTTAATGTCATTCAAACAAGTCAATATGCACCTGATAATTGCTAATTACTCAGGTGTCTGAAGACGAAAATGTTGCCTTGTTGCTTCAGAAGAAAAACCAGAAAAGGTAGATGTAACAGAAGCAAAATTAGAAGAAGGTAGAAGAACAGTAGGGGTAATTAATGAATGGAAAACAATTAAATGAAAGAAAAGAAGTGGTGGAAATGGCTGGTTAAGCAGCAGAAAAGAGGAAGATTGAGGAAATAAGAACAATCCAAAGAAATAGATGAAGAAGGCATCGGATCAGAGGAGGAAAAGTGAGAAACAACATGGAGGTAAATTATAAGGTATGGAAATAAATGAGAAGAGGCAGAGTTGGAAGAAAAAGGAGAAGGAAGAATGAAGGAACGTGAAAAAAGTAATAGGAAGAAGATTAGGTACTAAGTGGGGAATATCTAGGGTATTAAAATGAAAGGACCTACATGATGTGTATACGTTATTTCTTAACTTGATGGCAGGGGGAGGCTAGCTCAGATGGTATAGGGCACTGGACTGGCAATCGGGTACAAGGTTTGAATCCTGATCCGGCCGGGTACCTGGACTGATTTTTGTTGGACACCACCTTCAGTTAATACTTGACCTTATTGCTGTCTTCTGCTCTTGACCTGATTGGCCTGCCAAGTGCATCAATATCGGACATAAAGCCCGAATCACCCATCCATTCATCTGAACTCGCTACTCGCTGCTGACCAAATAAATATCGATCATCAGTGGTTCGGTAACCAGGTGCAGATCTATTCCATTTTGGAATCTCCACCAGATGTCAGGATATGTTCAGAATGTAAGACTATGTGCTGATGACAGGTGCTGATAAATGTTGATACAGGCTATGCAGACCTTTCTGTGAAAATTGTCACGTCAATGTATGTCTTTGTTTCATGCATCAAAATATTTGTCTCACCTCCATTGATATCTAAACCGGTGTTTGGCCAAACACGTGTGGAAAAAATTTACCTGTGAAGTTCATGATTTTCTGCAGCAGAACTAACATAGCGCCACTAATAAAAGTCATTATTTAACGAGACTCCACTATTCGTGCCTGACCAAAATGGATTTTATTGAAATTTTTGGTTGTCAGAAGTGTGACCAAAAGAACAGCAAACCCAAAAATATATCAGAACTCTTTTTAAGTTTATACCATTTGACACCTCTGTCAGCCAATCACAAACCTGTATTTCACTGTAAAAATCTGAATAATTCCCATATTCTTTGTAGTCCACTTATCATGTCTTGTTTGACTGTTTGAGTGTTTGTCTCACAGTATAGGCCGGTTATTCACCATGGAATCAGGAATATGTGTTTATCACACTTCGGGCTAAAGCCCTTGGGGCTTGGGTGATAAATCACACATTCCCTGTGGTGAATAACCGATACATATCTAACACAGATTTTTGTAATGGTAAAGTGTTTATTTCTTGAATATGATGAAAGTACACAATACACTATATAATCAACAATTGAGTAAATCTAAGAACAACAATAGTCAATGAATTCCTGGATGAGAAAAATATAATCATTGAATATTTATTTATCTGTATAATAATATAATAACAAGACTAAATATGATTCTGATAAATATATAGCCAAAGAACATATCAGAAAGTGGAGTATTTCATTGGTTTAACAACACATCTGACCAAAAGTTACAGCATAAAAGCCAGAACACAAATTAATTTGGTGGATATTGAACAAACGGTATGAATATAATCAACAAAAGACGTATTATATCTCTCATTTTTAACATGTTTTCAATAATTTGTAATGATGAACCTATATATATACTGTTGATGAACACAGTTTAATGAATAGATTTATTTTACTTCCAGTCCAACCACATAATTAATTTAAATATACTTCATTGTAAACTTGACTAATTACTTATATCTTAAATAACATAGTATGCATCACTATATGATCATTATCACATATATGTAATGCCATCGAATGTAATCGAAGGCTGAAATATTACAGAACAAACTTTGGATCTATCTTACAAAAAGAGACAACAGTAATTTAAGACATTTTAATTGTCAAGTTATGCTATAAAGCCTTAAAATCAGATCAGATAGAAATGACCATGCTTGGAATGAGATGTCAAGGCAGTAATCATATATAGCAAGGCTTAGAATCGTTTAAGGCACAAATAGGGAATGGCAGCTTCAGATAAAACTACACTGAGCATCATTAAAAACGCAACATCATTAAAGAACAAAATTTCCTAAGTTCTCATTGTTAAATAATTGTCAAATCTGGCACACACCTCATGTATGGTGTTAAAAGGCATATTAGTAAATTTCATGAAAAGGGATTCACTTTTGGCTATACACAGTGCTAATTTTAGTGAGTTCTGTTTGAAACTTCAGTTCACACACTGCGCTGAAATGGAAAATGCACTAATGGTAATATTGGTTTTCTGGCATATTGGATGGGATTAATCTTATGAAATTTTCACATAACAGGCACAGGAGTTCCTAAAAGCTGTCTGACAAACCTTTTGAAAAAATATTTAGGATAAAGCAGATTTTGAATGAAAAGCTCAAATTGAGAAATTACCAACTGAAAATCACGCATGCAAACTCAAAGTACTGAAAAATTGAGTTTTTATGCATGCCCAGGATAGAAATACACACATAGACACTCATTCCATTTCGATGCTGTTTAAAAATCTGAATAAAACATTGTTCCTTAAGATTTTGACAAAAAGCTCCTGTAGGGGGCAGGGCAGCATTGACACTTAAATTTTATTAATTTGATCATCTTAAATTATGGTAGAATCAAATATCCCTTTTTTCCATCCCATCAAGCAATTAAAATTGTCAACTTTCCTGACCTATCAAAAAAATATATATTGTGGAAAGAACAGCGAAGATATTGAAATTAATGATCATGGGATCTTGAAATTTTGTGACTTGCATTTTCGACAGTAGTCACGACGATTTAATTTGACACAGAAGTATTGCACCTGGGGATGAGAAAATTGTCATGGATATACCTGATGGCAACTACTAGGTGTGTGCAAACTTTCATTTTGATACTCTAAGAGGAAGTACAATTTTAAGCCATTTTGCAATGTTGCGTTTTTAATGATGCTCAGTGTATTTGTCAATGTCTTGAGTGAGGCTTTTCTGTGTGTTTTTTTCTGCACCTGTCATTTGTTTTGTGTTTTTGATTTGCCTGGTTGCCTTTCTGTTCAGCATAAAAAACTGGTGCCAAACATTTGAAGTTAAACACACAGAATTGCACCTTTATTTTGAATCTATTTAGATGACATGAGGACATAACAACAACCCTTTGGTAACTACCACACAGCAATCTTACTTTCTAGGTTTAATTGTGTGTCTGTCTATCTGAAACAAGTTAAACAACCAATGCTGTGCATAGTGTAATTACAGCAAGTTGTCTGCATAATCTATTATTGGGAAATGGCCATCATCAGAAACATTTCTTTTCACTGTGTTCCCTCTTCTTGTTGTCTCCTAGGATGCCTGTTTCTGGAGAGTTCTATCAATTTAGCTATGTAAGCTGTGCATCATTTATAAAGCTCCATGTATTTCTTTCAAATGTTATAACAAGCTATAATTATTGTAGATGTTGACCGACAGTCGCTTGCCCCGGCGTAGCTTTGATGATGATATTCTAAATTTGATAGTTTGCATCAGTGGCATATGGGGGACTTACTGGATCCTCCCTCATTTAACCCCTGGATTTTCACTGAATAACTGTGCTGTCAACAACAAACAACATGTAATTCAATAATGCTGACTAATTCAATCCTGACAGCCTCACACTGGATTAAAAGTTGCAAATTTGACCAAAGCATCTATAATGCTGCCATTAACAGAGTGGACTACTACTTCTAACATCTATCCTGCAGTTTTATTTGTATCACTACTCTATTTCAACAGTCACAAATACAAAATCTAACATGCGACAAAGTGTCACGATCAAAAATGACATTTGAGTATGTACAAAAAGGCAGTAATTAAGAAAATGCATGACATACTGTACAATCTGACTACACGTCTCTGCGTAAATTTCTGCCATTGTCCGACATTAATTTGGGACTGAAAGGCTATTGATATTCTAAAAAGTGGAGATTGGAAAACCTCCTTTGAGTGAAAATTTACATTTAGGATGTTTTTATGACAAGCAAACACTGTGTGACCTAACTCAGCATCTCTGCAAGAGCTTGATCAGACATTTGTAAAATTTCTCAATGTGAACATGGAATATGATAAACTACAAGTTGCCACATGCAATTCCATGCGATCTGAAAAATACTGTGTAAAAAATCCAGTATTAACATCTAAGCATCATATAGAAACGGTCCATGTAATGATATTGAAGTAGAGTCCAAAAATATATATATATAAAGAGTTCCATAATTTGATCCGTCGATCTTTGTTACATTCACTGATAACTGGTCTGCGTCATGGTATTCACATAGAAGATTTATCTGTTGAGGTACTGGCCAATAAGGTCAATGGGAAGTGGGAATATGATGGTAGAGTTCCTCTCGGCCGCAATGCTGTTGAGCGTCTGTAAGTAGCGGAGTTGGAGGGCGGACGGACTCTCGTTGATGACGTCTGCAGCGTCCTTGAGTGCTCGTGAGGCTTTATGTTCTCCTTCAGCTGCGATAACCTGTTAAAGAGAAGAAAATAATTGTTGTGATTATACAGCTCAAAACCTAATTATCGAATACACTCTCACTATATTAGGGGCTGACCAGACGATAGTTAGGGGGGGGCTATGAACTTTACCCCGGGGACGAACGAACTTTTTTTTTCGTTCGCGACGTGTCGACAAACTATTTTTTCGCATACGCATTCGCGACAAACTTTTTTATCGGAATTTTAACATTACGGTACCCTAGCTACAGGCAGAAACAAACTTATTTATTTTATTGCCATGTGCTGAACAAACTTTTTTTTCAGTGTCGAGTGGGAAACAATCTTTTTTTTTTCACCAAATATCCATAGCCCACCCCCCCAAATATCATCTGGTTGGCCCCTAATGTGGGAGGAGGGTTGGTCTTGTGATACTATGTGATAGCGTCCTAGGCTGTCGGCCTATGATGGAAGGCTGTTTCAATCATCCCTTGCCTGAGTTAACCCTTCCTCATGACCTGTTGATGAAATGGTGCTATTGATAATAACGTTTGCTCAAAACAAACTTTATAACAGCAGCATTTTAATGGGTCTGGCCTTTGGTGTTTATGTCCGAGTTACACTATGCATGCTTGTCACATTTCAGGGATAAGTGGAATGATGATTTTTGGAGATTAATTGATGACGTTTGGGCCTATTCAATGTTAATACTCGTATGTCACTGTGTTATTGCAAATGGTACAAATATTAAGTCACTTTTTGTTAGATGCATAATATGAAGATGGCCAGACAACAGTTGGACTATATGTGTTTATCACACTTCGGGCTAAATCCCTTGGGGCTTGGGTGATAAATCACATATTCCCTCTCTCGTGGTGAATAACCAAAAACACTTCTAACATAGATGTGAAATTATTCAACACACTTTGTTCTGGTAAAGTGTTTATTTCTTGAATATGATGAAAGTACACAATACACTATATAATCAACAATTGAGTAAATCTAAGAACAACAATAGTCAATGAATTCCTGGATGAGAAAAATATAATCATTGAATATTTATTTATCTGTATAATAATATAATAACAAGACTAAATATGATTCTGATAAATATATAGCCAAATAATATATCAGAAAACTTGTTTAAAACAACACATCTGACCAAAATATACAGCATAAAAGCCAGAACACAAAATAATTTGGTGGATATTGAACAAACGGTAAGAATACAATTAACAAAAGATGTATTATATCTCTCATTTTTAACATGTTTTCAATAATTTGTAATGATGAACCTACTGCTGATGAACACAGTTTAATGAATAGATTTATTTCACTTCCAGTCCAATCACATAATTTAATTATACTTCATTGTAAACCTGACTAATTACTTACATCTTACATAACATAGTATGCATCACTGTATGATCATAATCACATACATGTAATGCCATATCATTAAATTCATTATCACATGATTTATTAATCTGACTAAAATGTAATAGAAGGCTGAAATATTACAGAACATACTTTGGATCTATCTTACAAAAAGAGACAACAGTAATTTAAGACATTTTAATTGTCAAGTTATGCTATAAAGCCTTAAAATCAGATCAGATAGAATTGACCATGCTTGGAATGAGATGTCAAGGCAGTAATCATATAGCAAGGCTCAGAATCGTTTAAGGCACAAATAGGGAATGGCAGCTTCAGATAAAACTATTTGTCAATGTCTTGAGTGAGGCTTTTCTGTGTTTTTTTCTGCACCTGTCATTTGTTTTGTGTTTTTGATTTGCCTGGTCACCTTTCTGTTCAGCATAAAAAACTGGTGCCAAACATTTGAAGTTAAACTCACAGAATTGCACCTTTATATTGAATATATTTTGATGACATAAGGACAGCCATTTGGCGACTATCACACAACAACCGTATACTTTCTGGGCTTAATTGTTGGTCTGTCTATATATCTAAAACAACCAATGCTGTGCAAAGTATAATTACTACAAGTTATCTTCTTAATTATTTATTCATATTATTGGCCATCATAAGAAAAATTTCTTTTCACTGTTTACCTCTTTTGGCCTCCCCTATGTGGATGTATGGTACATATTATGGATGCCTGGTTCAAGAAATGTCTATTCATTTGGCTATGTAAGCTGTGCATAATTTATAAAGCTTCATATATTTCTTTCAAATGTTATAACAAGCTATAATTATAGTAGATGTTGACCGACAGTCATTTGCCCCGACGTTGCTACGATGATGATATTCTAAATTTGATAGTTTGCATCAGTGGTATATGTGGGACTTACTGGATCCCTCCCTCTTTTAACTCCTGGATCTCCCACTGAATAACTGTGCTGTCAACAACAAACAACATGTAATTCTATAATGCTGACTACTTCAATCCTGACAGCCTCACACTGGATTAAAAGTTGCAAATTTGACCAAAGCATCTGTAATGCTGCCATTAACAGAGTGGACTACTACTTCTAACATCTATCCTGCAGTTTTATTTGTATCACTACTCTATTTCAACAGTCACAAATACAAAATCTAACATGTGACAAAGTGCCACGATCAAAAATGACATTTGAGTATGTACAAAAAGGCAGTAATTAAGAAAATGCATGACATACTGTGCAATCTGACTACACGTCTCTACGTAAATTTCTGCCATTGTCCGACATTAATTTGGGACTGAAAGGCTATTGATATTCTAAAAAGTGGAGATTGGAAAACCTTCTTGAGTGAAAATTTACATTTAGGATGTTTTTATGACAAGCAAACATTTTGACTTAACTCAGCATCTCTGCAAGAGCTTGATCAGACATCGTAAAATTTCTCAATGCGAGCAAGGAATATGATAAACTACAGGTTGCCACATGCAATTCCATGCAATCTGAAAAATACTGTGTAAAAAAATCCAGTATTGACATCTAAGCATCATATAGAAACGGTCCATGTAATGATATTGAAGTAGAGTCCAAAAATATATATATATAAAGAGTTCCGTAATTTGATCCGTCGATCTTTGTTACATTCACTGATAACTGGTCTGCGTCATGGTATTCACATAGAATGACCAATATGCGATTTATCTGTTGAGGTACTGGCCAATAAGGTCAATGGGCAGTGGGAATATGATGGTAGAGTTCCTCTCGGCCGCAATGCTGTTGAGCGTCTGTAAGTAGCGGAGTTGGAGGGCGGACGGACTCTGGTTGATGACGTCTGCAGCGTCCTTGAGTGCTCGTGAGGCTTTATGTTCTCCTTCAGCTGCGATAACCTGTTAAAGAGAAGAAAATAATTGTTGTGATTATACAGCTCAAAACCTAATTATCGAATACACTCTCACTATATTAGGGGCTGACCAGACGATAGTTGGGGGGGGGAGGCTATGGACTTTACCCCCGGTGTGGTAGTTGAGAGTGTCCCAGTACTGTGTGTCCTTTGGACACATTTTCCCAGGAAAGACTGTCCTCTGGACACACCTTCCTAGAAAGGAGTTTCCATGGACAGTTTTTCCCAGGAAATTCTGTCCAGTGGACATTGGTTCCTAAGTTATTGTAGTCCACTGTAGGGATTAATGTCCCACAGAAAAAGGGAAATAATTTCTATGTCCTGGTTTCAAATGTCCCACAAAAATGTCCAGGATGATTTATCCTAGGTATGGAAGTCCTGGACATTATATCCAGAGCTGTTAACAAGTACTTGAGTACTTAAGTACTTCTGTACTTAAGTACAATTTCTTGAGTACTTGGAATGTACTGGGTACTGGAAGTACTGAACCCAAAAGTACTGTACTGGTACCCAGTACTTTGCAAAAAGTACTTGAAATTTTAAGTACTTTTTAAGTACATTTAAGTACTTTCAGTGAAAAAAAGCCAACATGACAGCTTACAAGACATGTTGAGTGAAGTGTAAATATTTTCCAAGACAATTTGTGAATAAATAACATTTCATAAAATCATATATTTCATATAGTCTGTTATAAATGTTACTTTATAAAAATAATACTTTTCAATAATTGAATTTATATAATAAATAATTAAAAAATAATTATTTATTTTGGCTCTTAGAAGAGATATATATGGAATACAGTTTCATTGGATAATGCAGAAATATGGCAATTGGATTGGGCAGACCTATAGCAATTAGTCAATTTCAATTTATGCTATTGAAGAACTCATACTTAAACCAGTCAAAGAAAATTAGAAATGTGATTGCAATTAGACAGGACATGACAGAGTCACTATCTGAGTAATCCAACTTGCTGAACTAGCATCTCAGTTCTACAGTAAATATGTAAACAACATTTATATAATTCTCATTTAATATAGGTAAAGTTACTTTGATTATCAAGAAATAATTTATCCATAATGTATTAATTCTGTTTCACTCACTGAATTTGTTTGGTTAACCTTACAAAAGTTATGAAAATGAATATGGTTATGATCATTATTTGAGAAATAACTTTTATTTCATGATGCATCATGTTGAAAGTATGCTGCATACATGATTAAATTCAGTAATTATTCAATCAATTTCAATGCCATCTTTTGGAGGGGTTTTCCATGTTCATTGAGGCATGTATGTGTGAATGCATTGGCCTATTGTCTTTAGCAAAGAAATTGGGTCACTGCATGTACCTGACCTTGTACACAGGTGTGAGAATTACCCTCTTTACAATTGGACTGGGAACTTCACAATAGAATGTCAATTTTCATCCATTGCTTGCTTAAACATAGGCCTAATCTGTGTCAGTTAAATATCAATTTTTTTTTTTTTTTTTGATCAATAGTAATAAATATTTT
The DNA here is from genome assembly GCA_026936325.1 of Platynereis dumerilii. NCBI lineage: Eukaryota > Metazoa > Annelida > Polychaeta > Phyllodocida > Nereididae > Platynereis > Platynereis dumerilii. The sequence goes on from JAPTHN010000007.1 coordinate 39,939,265, forward strand.
ATTCATTAATACCCAATAACCCACTAATTTTCTGGGTGTCTAATAAAGACCCAGTGATTAAAGTCTGAATATCTTATTCTGACTAGTTCCTTAATTTGACAAGCATTCAAAATATCACTGTCCGGGGCAGATCCAAGTTGCCCATTTTTTGCAATATTATTAATGAAGTTCCTACTTTCTATCTATCTATCTATCTATCTATCTATCTATCTATCTATCTATCTATCTATCTATATATCTATATATCTATATATATATCTTTTTATCTAACTATCTATATGTCTTTCTATCTATCTATCTATCTATCCAATCTACCTATCTATCTATGTGTCCTTATAGCCTCATTACCGTGTCCTCCTCCTGTCCCAATTAGCCTACCAAGTGCATAAATACAGGACGTAAAGCCCCAATCATCCATCCATCCGTCTATCCATCTATCAATTTATCCATCTATCTATCTATCTGTCCAATGAAACTGTATTCCATGAATATCCCCATTTGCTTGAAAAAGAAACACAAGTTTTTGTCGGTATATTTAATCTATAATTTATCTCGCAAGATTTTTCATACAGGATGAGTATAATTGCTTGTACACAATATTGATAAAGTGTATGATCAGATGATGGTGTTATTTTTCACTATATTTCGAAAAAGATTGCAATTTTGTTTTCGACAATTGTGATTCAATGTGTGAGACATCAAAAAGTACTGGGTACTGGACTTAAGTACTTTCAAAAGTACTGGGTACTGGAATTAAGTACAGTGATTAAAAAAGTACTGGGTACTGTACTGGGTACTGGGAACATTTGAAAAGTACTGTACTGGACTTAAGTACTTCGAAAAGTACTGATTAACAGCCCTGATTATATCCTAGGTTAAGCAGTCCTGGACATAATATACCAGTAATAATTGTCCAATGAAGGACAAATATTCCTGGTGTTTGTAGTCATGGACACTATATCCTGGTTCTGGATGTAAGAAAATATCCATTACAGGAAAAATATTCCTAGTTTTGTTGGTCCTGGTCACAATAACCTAGCCATGGTTGTCCAGGACACTATATCCTGGTAACACAGTTCCTTCATAAGACCAATATTTCCTGGTTTTACAAGTCCTGGACATTTACTTTCCACTTTTACAAGTCCTGAATGGACTATCCTGGTAAAATAAGTCATTTACAGAACTTTTTTTCCGATAACTGGTAGGCCTTGACACTGTCCAGTGGACATTGGTTCCTTAGTTATGGTTGTCCACTTTAGGGATTTTAATGTCCCTCGGTTGCCATTCATTAATCACCAGTAAGGCCCTCCAAAAAAACCTTATTGTATTATTATTGAAAAGTTGATGTCCCTACCATAGGGTGGACCATCCACATCCAGCTAGTAATTCGAAGTGATAAGTATTTTTGCATTCATCGCCACATTTTGAACTCTATGAATACCTCATAAATAAATACAACATATTCATACCTTGTAATTGTTAAAGCATACTCTCCTAATGTTTATTTTCACATTCAGTGACAACCCTTCAGGGTATGTCTTTGTAGACAGATATTGTCTGTCATGGAGAAGATCCATCGTATGCCAAGTAATAATGAATGGAACTGAGACTCAGACTGAAATCCAAGATTAGCAACCCAAATATTCATTGTAGCATGACTATAATCATTGCTATATCAATAATATGAAATAGTCAGAGGAGGGACTTGAACCTGCAATGTTCTGAATTGAAGTCTGATCACTAGACCACTATGCTATGGAGGAAGGCTGCCCAAGTTGGTGATCCCAAGCTTGGTCATTTGATAACAGTACATCAGTTCTATTAATAGCTACGGTCATAAATACAGGGTGGACAGTAATGGATGTCCTAGGTAGAAATGTCCAGGACAAATAGAACTAGTATAAATGGTCCTGGACTATTTATACTAGTATGATATGTCCCAGACAAATAGACCTAGGATAAGATGTCCGGGACAAATGGAACCAGGATTAAATGTCCTGGACAAATGGATCTAGGATCAGATGACCTGGGCAATGAATACTAGTTAAGAATGTCCACTTGGACATTTGACACCAGGTAAAAATGTCCTGGACATTAGAACCCAGGTTCAAATGTCCTGGACAATTATTACTGGTCCATGCAAAAAAATGTCCTGGACATTTGAACCCAGAGAGGACATTATGTACCAAGGAACGTGTGTCCACTGGACTCTCATTCCTTAGTTAAAAGTGTCCCAGGACACTGGTTACTGGAGGACAATTATTCCTTTCACAGATGCATAATATGAAGATGGCCAGACAACAGTTGGACTATATATGTGTTTATCACACTTCGGGCTTAAGCCCTTGGGGCTTGGGTGATAAATCACATATTCCCTCTCTCGTGGTGAATAACCAAAAACACTTCTAACATAGATGTGAAATTATTCAACACACTTTGTTCTGGTAAAGTGTTTATTTCTTGAATATGATGAAAGTACACAATACACTATATAATCAACAATTGAGTAAATCTAAGAACAACAATAGTCAATGAATTCCTGGATGAGAAAAATATAATCATTGAATATTTATTTATTTGTATAATAATATAATAACAAGACTAAATATGACTCTGATAAATATATAGCCAAAGAACATATCAGAAAGTGGAGTATTTCACTGGTTTAACAACACATCTGACCAAAATATACAGCATAAAAGCCAGAACACAAAATAATTTGGTGGATATTGAACAAACGGTAAGAATACAATTAACAAAAGATGTGTTATATCTCTCATTTTTAACATGTTTTTAATAATTTGTAATGATGAACCTACTGCTGATGAACACAGTTTAATGAATAGATTTATTTCACTTCCAGTCCAATCACATAATTTAAATATACTTCATTGTAAACTTGACTAATTACTTATATCTTACATAACATAGTATGCATCACTATATGATCATTATCACATATATGTAATGCCATATCATTAAATTCATTATCACATGATTTAATCTGACTAAAATGTAATCGAAGGCTGAAATATTACAGAACAAACTTTGGATCTATCTTACAAAAAGAGACAACAGTAATTTAAGACATTTTAATTGTCAAGTTATGCTATAAAGCCTTAAAATCAGATCAGATAGAAATGACCATGCTTGGAATGAGATGTCAAGGCAGTAATCATATAGCAAGGCTCAGAATTGTTTAAGGCACAAATAGGGAATGGCAGCTTCAGATAAAACTATTTGTCAATGTCTTGAGTGAGGCTTTTCTGTGTTTTTTTCTGCACCTGTCATTTGTTTTGTGTTTTTGATTTACCTGATCGCCTTTCTGTTCAGCATAAAAAACTGGTGCCAAACATTTGAAGTTTAACACACAGAATTGCACCTTTATATTGAATCTATTTTGATGACATAAGGACAGCCATTTGGTGACTATCACACAACAACCATATACTTTCTAGGCTTAATTGTTGGTCTGTCTATATATGTAAAACAACCAATGCTGTGCATAGTATAATTACTACAAGTTATCTTCTTAATTATTTATTCATATTATTGGCCATCATTAGAAAAATTTCTTTTCACTGTTTACCTCTTTTGGCCTCCCCTATGTGGATGTATGGTACATAATTATTATGGATGCCTGGTTCAAGAAATGTTTATTCATTTGGCTATGTAAGCTGTGCATAATTTATAAAGCTTCATATATTTCTTTCAAATGTTATAACAAGCTATATTTATGGTAGATGTTGACCGACAGTCGCTTGCCCCGCCGTGGTTTCGATGATTATATTCTAAATTTGATAGTTTACGTCAGTGGTATATGGGGGGGACTTACTGGATCGATCCCTCTTTTAACTCCTGCATCTGCAACTGAATAACTGTGCTGTCAACAACAAACAACATGTAATTCTATAATGCTGACTACTTCAATCCTGACAGCCTCACACTGGATTAAAAGTTGCAAATTTGACCAAAGCATCTGTAATGCTGCCATTAACAGAGTGGACTACTACTTCTAACATCTATCCTGCAGTTTTATTTGTATCATCACTACTCTATTTTGACATTCACATACAAAATCTAACATGCGACAAAGTACCACAATCAAAAATGACATTTGAGTATGTACAAAAAGGCAGTATTTAAGAAATGCATGACATACTGTACAATCTGACTACACGTCTCTACGTAAATTTCTGCCATTGTCCGACATTAATTTGGGACTAAAAGGCTATTGATATTCTAAAAAGTGGAGATTGGAAAACCTCCTTTGAGTGAAAATTTACACTTAGGATGTTTTTATGACAAGCAAACATTGTGACTTAACTCTATAAGAGCTTGTTCACATATCGTAAATTTCTCAATGCGAGCAAGGAATATGATAAACTACAGGTTGCCACATGCAATTCCATGCAATCTGAAAAACACTGTGTAAAGAATCCAGTATTAACATCTAAGCATCATATAGAAATGGTCCATGTAATGATATTGAAGTAGAGTCCAAAAATATATATATATAAAGAGTTCCATAATTTGATCCGTCGATCTTTGTTACATTCACTGATAACTGGTCTGCGCCATCGTATTCACATAGAATGGCCAATATGCAATTTATTTGTTGAGGTACTGGCCAATAAGGTCAATGGGCAGTGGGAATATGATGGTAGAGTTCCTCTCGGCCGCAATGCTGTTGAGCGTCTGTAAGTAGCGGAGTTGGAGGGCGGACGGACTCTCGTTGATGACGTCGGCTGCGTCCTTGAGTGCTCGTGAGGCCTTCTGTTCTCCTTCTGCTGCGATAACCTGTTGGAAAGAAGAAAGTAAATGTTGTGATTATATAGCTCAATACCTAATTATTGAATACGTTTTCACTATCATGTGGGGGGAGGCAGTGGCGTAACTGGGGGGTCCCGAGCGGGGAGGGGGCACCTGGGGGCACGTGATTCTCTGGGGGGGGCACTCACTATACTAATTGTATATTTTAGCCAGAGTTGGAAAGTTCATATGGGGGGGGGGCACAGGTCCAATATGTGCCTTTTAGGGGTCTAATCCACATGGCATTAATACTTTTCTCACAATTATTGAAAAATGTGAAAAAATATATTTTTGTGTATTGGGCAGTCTGCTAAAACTATGGGATATATAGTTTTCATTTTTTGTAAATTATTGTATCTTGTACCCTAGTTGTCCCTTTTAGGGGTCTAATCCACGTGACATTATAAATTTTCTCACAATTATTGAAAAATGTAAAAATATAATTTTTTTCTATTTCCGGAGTAGAACTCAAAACCTGCTATACTTATGTCACAGAAATTTGCATATAGTGTGCCTTAAATACCAAGATATGGCTTTGTGGGGTCTAAATGCTCTGAGAAAAAAGAGGCTGACAAAAATTCACAAAAATGTGTACCCATTGTGGTATTATCTTTCTGCAACCACCTTCGTGGTGTTCAAATTAACAATTTTAAGATAAAATTAACAATTAAAGATAAAACAGTTTACTTTTCTGCCACTTCATCTTCGTGGCATTATTCTTCCTTCTCCCACACTTCCCTCCCTTAAATTTCTAGCCACAGCACCTTCATGCCATTCAATTGGTCTGCCACTAGACCTTTGTGGTTCTCTTTCTTATCCCACCACACCTTCGTAAAATCGTATATATATAGAATAAAAAAATAAATTTAAAAAAGGAATAAAAAACCTATTCATGTGTGCCATTCGTGGCATTAACATTTCTCCTCCACTCCTCCCTTAAATTTCTTGCTACAATACCTTCGTAACTTCTACCATCACACACACCTTCGTGCCCACCATACCTTCGTCCCTTCACTTTTCTGCCACTACACCTTCGTGGCTTTCAGATTGTCTCAATAATTTTTCCCATTTACTGTTCCCACACATTTGTGGATTTTTGGACCTAAATCCTTCTGTTAATTCGTCCTCACCTTCGTGCTTAACCCTATCCTCTTACTGTTAATATAACTCTATCGGTAGTGCCAAGACTACCTTCCTGAAACCAATTTCATAAATTCATTCCCATGCCTCAACTCCCAGTAGGCTATAACTAATTAAAAATCACATTTTTTATACTCAATTGTCTTTCCAGATACCACGACACAAGACCATGGTTAAATGACTGAGAAAGCCTCTGGAGAGAATCTTGAATTGGGGTCCTGTTCAGCTATCACACCGAGACGACCATCTGTGTTTTGCCAAGTGCTTTGCCCTGCCGGTAAGGGCCATCATACCAAGTACCAGACTGGTGTGCCAGCAGGGACAAGGATAGGACCAGTGTGGGGAACAGAAGCACAAAGGTGCTGGACAAATGGGCCTAGAAGTGATGTCATGGCGAGCCCAGCTGATGGCGGAAAGTCACAGTGGGGGAGGGCCAGTGGATATTTGCTGTTCTATGGTCCAACCAATACTGGAATCAACTCCATACCAGTTTAAGAGCTCATAATGTTTCCTCCAGTGCCACACCAGTTACTGCCTCACAACACTAGACCGGACGACAGAATGTCCCACTTCCAGGAATCTCCGCCGCTACTACTATCAAATGGGACGAGACCCTCATCGCACCCAGTGAGCCAACATTCCCATCACCCAAAATTTGACAAGCCGTATTGACTACCCCGAAGGCTTGGGGGCAGATACCACCAGTCAATTCAAAATACCAGACAGGATCTGCAACATCATCTCCTTTTTTCACAATCATATAAATGGGTGACTATCTCTCCACAATCCGTGTCAGTGACCTTACTTGCTCATAAAGTTAGAAGACATCAGGATCCACGACACTCCAAAATTTCGGATTGGGATTAAGCGGAAATCTTTGGTCTTCACTCTCTTGGACCATGGCTGCAGGATGGCATGAGAATAAACGATCTGCAAACAATGTCCAGTCCAAACCATGCCTTACCTTACAGGGGAGTAACATGCTCAATTGCTACTTTCAAGCCAATTTGGCCTAGTCTACCTTGGTTGACGGCGGAAAGTCGCAACTGAGGTCCGGCCACCTTAACATCGTTCTACTGACCAGGGTCTTTTTCCCCAGAGCAGTGTCACTACTCTGTCCTTCTCCTCCCTCTCCGTCTTCTTGGCGCAACCAAGCCGGTCTCGACCTTACTTGGTTGTTTGGGTGCTCTCTTCGTTCTCGCCAAGAAGACTCGGATCGCATCCCCTGGAATTCTCATGGAAAATTCATCTAGACTATGCCCAATCATGAACATTTATATTTCCATATAAATAATTTCCGATGGACTTTTTCACAGTCGTATATTCTGGAGTGTTATAAAACATTCTAATTTTTGTATTAATATTAATAATTAATAATTAAAACATTTTAATTTCCGATATTGTGGTCGGAGTTGTCCTTTCACACAAAGGACCGTTTCAGCAAAGCGCAATGGTTTTGCGTGCAAGGACGGAAGACGACACAAGGTGGCGCCGCAAGCGCCACTCTCCGGCGCCCTGGCGGACAGTCATTCCGTATTACAGTACAGTATTACATAAGATTGTGTCAGAGGTACTGTCTGCTCTGCTGATCCTCTCCCATGACCAGAGTCAAGAGGGTGGCTGCAATCAGTTACACAACACACTCTGCTCAACCTTCAAACAAAATTTTGTTTTCTTGTTTCTTAGAAATCTGTTCAAACTGCATTGATTCCACCTTACTTTTTATAGTTTGAATATAAAATTAAATTTTCCAATTTGATTCACAAAGCTGGACTTTCTGAGTAAATATCCAACCAACACTTCTCTTTATGACATCAGATTATGCAATGCTCCTCCCACAATTGCAGTGGCTTCTGTCTGAGTCTGGGTGTTACATAACATCTTCAACTTTCCCCTAAAAATGAAACTTTTCAATACATTTTCTTAAAGTGTACAGGATTAAAAATGGTTTTATAATGATATTGTTAATCAAGGTTTTTATTTAAGAATGACGACTTAATGTTTTCACCAGAAATTAAGGTTTTTATTGTTTTGTGTGCCAACTTGGGACAAATCCATGTATATCTATCTATCTATCTATCTATCTATCTATCTATCTATCTATCTATCTATCTATCTATCTATCTATCTATCTATCTATCTATCTATCTATCTATCTATCTATCTATCCATCTATCCATCTATTTACCTACCTATCTATCTACCTACCTATCTATCTAAGCAGTCCCCTACATGTCCTGATCGTTTTCTGGCTGTCTTTATCAATTATTGTCCATTTCTAGCTGTCTTTATAATAGTCATTAACTGTCTATTGCGCAATGCATTGCTTTATTTACAGACAAAATAAGTTTCTAAAATGGTAGTGGAAGAGGGGACAAATTACTGCGGGTAATCCATGCCGGGTAATATTATTCTTAATATTGTCACCGAAGCCAATCATCTTCTTGAATTAATTTTCTTAATTTTATTTCTCAAATTGCTCTTTCACGAAAAGCACAGATTTTACAACAGGCCGCCAGTAGGCATACTTGCCTGAATTTCATTATCCAGATTATACCAAATTATACCACTTCTAGAGTAATGTCTTGCTAATTGCTAACCTTTCATTTTCCGTTCATTTGATCTTGTGCCAGAACGGAAAATGAATGGTTAGCAAACTCACTGACTCCTTGCCCATATTTTAACTGTTTCCCCTCTTTTTTTTGGGGGGGGGACCCATCACGCAAGCTGATTGCATGTGGATTTTAATTCCCGCCAATACAAAATGGCGGACAGGAAACTTTTTATGGTATTTTGATCACAGTTCTTGGCCATTCAATGAAAGTTTTTCAACTGGAATTTCATGTTCATGAGGATATTAGAGTACCCAGTGGGGTCCTGCCTCAATGTATCCCACTGCCTGGAGAATAGCTGAGTAGCCGAGGGTATGCTGCCGCGCAGCCTATGTTTTTAATGGGTCTGGTCCTTGGGTGTTTATACCCGAGTTTCAATGTAGTGCATGCTTGTCACATTTTAGGGATAACTAGAATGGTGATTTGTGGAGATTAATTGATGCTGTTTGTGCCTATTCTGTGTTAATATGTCACTGTATTATTCTAAATGTTTCATAAGAGCCCATCATATCTAAAATCTACATGATTGAATAATTATGCATCTAATATCTGCTGCTAGAATGTGAAGATGGCAAGACAGCAGTCTGACTTTGCAATCTGAATAATGTCTGACACACATTGCTGCCATTGCTGCAATATCTGAGATTGCTAAATATTCTATATCCAGATACGTAACACATAGCCCGAGATACATGTTGATTAGCTCAACCAGGCAGTAGAACACTTGAGTTAATTGAGGGAAACTTGATATAATGCAATGTCATGTCTCCACTGATAGTCATCAATATTAGATAGATGACAAACCAAGGGACCTAAGCTTCACCGCAGAGCAAATTACCATCGAACAAACACAAGATAAAACATAATGCTATGTACTGCAACTCTGAATAATTTAGACTATTCCACTTTATAACATTAGGCCTAGTGTATGATCCATTACTACAATGCCCCCCCCCAAAAACAAAAAAAACAAAAACAACAACATATGTCAGCATTATAAATTGGTATTAAATTCAGGAAAATTAGGGTAGAAAGCCCCATTGGCCCAATAATGCATAACCCCCTGAATAGTTCATCTCCCCTATAATGCTTATGCCATAATGACTGCAGAAACATTGCAACAAATGCTGCTGCTATTTCAGGATACAACGGACTGGATCGACATTGTGTACAATGTCGTGACAGGCCATGCACTCTAAAAAATGTCGGGACAAAATTGGTTTTTTAGATTCAAAATGGTTTTTTGAAAAACCAAATTTCAATGTAAAACCAAAATGGATTTTGAATCTAAAAAACCAATTTTGTCTGAATTTTTTTAGAGTGTGGAGATAATGTTGATAAGCCAAATATTTACCTTAGCCCTGGCCTCCCTGGCTGCCTCAGCCTCCGCTGCCATGGCCCTCTGCAGTTGGGTGGGCAAGCGAACATCCTTACTGCAAAACACAAGAGAATCCAGTTGCAATTGGGTAAATGTTGCTGAAAAACTCTTTACTACAAGCTTTACAGGTGATTTCATTAGTACGCGATTCTTAGCTTCTAGAAACACCAAATACATGACATTTTTAGCTAATCTGATTGGTTTAGAATCAACAGAACGTCACAAATTTGATTTATCAAACGTAGTAAGTACTAGTTTAGCATTGATTCCTCACAGCCAAGTGTGAATGACAAGAATCGCATTGTAATGAAATTGCCTGTAATTAAAATAGAACAGCCTTTCCCCGATTATTTGATATTTTAGTAATTTTTACTCAACAATTTTCTTTTTGAACTTCATGTAATAATGATGTCCTCTCTCAATTTAACATAGATGAAATATATCTGAAGTGTTAGATGCCAAATGGTATTATCAAACAAAATTACATTGGCTTGTTTATTCAATGCTTCTTTTAGAGACCAAAATATACATTGTCTGCACAAGTGTTTGCAGAGGTGTAGCAATTTGCAGGAGCTACAAAATTGCATCATGAATGTACATTATATTTTAACGCATAGGCCCTACACACATTATTGCTACATTGTTTGTATTTTCTTTGCTGGTACATTTATGTGCAAAAATATTATATATTTACTAATAATAGAGAATAAGAGACCAATTTAGACAGGACAGACAAAAATAAAATGAAAACTTACACTTCGACTCTCTCAACTTTAACGCCCCATGGATCAGTGGCCTCGTCCAAAGATGTCTGAAATTAAACCAAAAACATTAAAAATTGTGAAGACATGAAATAGTAAGGTAACTTTAGACTCTGTCAAAAGTTACGGTGCTAGAAGATTTTAAGGAAATAAATTTCCTGGACAAATTTGTTTGGAACACCATCGATTTATCTACTACGACATCTTGCATTAAGCCATTTCTAATTCATAACTAACCAATGCGCATGACATAATAATTACATGAACACACTTTGCCGGTCTGTCTATATGTTACTCAGCCATGACTTTATGCATCTATTTACATGTACCTTTATATTGATTATCTATTGGACTATCACTGTGCAATTTGCTGAGACCATCATTTGGACTAGTGTTCAGACTTTCTTTGTTTTTACTTATCGTATTGTCATGCACCGCAATGCAGTCACAAAGTTTATAGCGAGTCATCTACAATGATACAGCTCAGCGCGACATTAGAAAGGCGCCTATGGGAAGGTTCCCATGCCATAGCATTCACCATTGTTGGTGATCGCTTGGCATGATGAGTGACGAGAAGACTGGGAGTCTGGCATATATATCTTATTCATGCAGCACTATCCAAGGTTTCTCAGTTGCCCCAGCGCAGAACACTAGATACAACAACCAGGCTCCATTTAATGTCCCATGGGCTCAAACCACATTGAGTTCCAGAATTCCTGAGTGGGATACGAACCCACGACCTCACCGCCAGTGGTTGCACAAACATGCGCTTTTAACCATCTGGCCACATGAAACTCTTATCTGTCCATAGTGTCTATCTATATGTCTCACCTGCATACTGGTGCTGATCTCCTCTCTTTCGCTGAGTAATTCTGCAAGGTTCTTTGTTCCCAAAATATTTCGTAAAGTCGTCTGTGCGAGTAAGCGAGTGGACCCTGAAGCGTTCTCCACGTTCACCACAGAGATGAACGGATTTGAGATTCGGAAGTAGACAACTGCATCCACGGATACTGTCACTGAATCCTTGGTTAAGATCTGTGAAGAGATTTATCAATAATTAATCAGATAAATTATATCAGACTTCAGAGGAAGATATTATCAGAGGCAGACATGCTCATAGTCAATCAAAGTTGTCAAGGTGAAAATTCAATTATACAAATTTTGTGATTTTTTAAACTTTGATGGTGCATATTGAGCCTTTGCATTATTCATAACCACACAATTAAATAAATTATGGGGAATATTTTTTTAGAGCTGCAGTTGTACCAATCAATTGAGCTTATGTCAACAGCAAACTGCAAATTCTTAAATCAATGGGTCTCCTTATGCATCTGTATTAATTTGTAATCCATTCCATCTCGGTCAATTATCATTCGAGTGTAAATCAAAAAATATTATGGATTAAAGAATCTTTAGGCTATTGTATGTTTGTCTGTCTACCTGTCTGCAGGAACAACAGGAATTGTTTTGGAACACTCTAAAAAATGTCGGGACAAAATTGGTTTTTTAGATTCAAAATGGTTTTTTGAAAAACAAAATTTCAATGCAAAACCAACATGGATTTTTAAAAAAATCCATGTTGGTTTTTTGCATTGAAATTTGGTTTTTCAAAAAACCATTTTGAATCTAAAAAACCAATTTTGTCTGAAATTTTTTAGAGTGAATACTTTACCTCCTGAGGTGGCACATCAAATGAAATTGTCCTCAGATCTACTTTTGTGAGATTATCAATGCATGGAATGATGAAGAACATGCCTGGAAAACAAATATTGACTCAGTTAGCAAATATGTACATGATCAGATAATTCTAGGGTAGCTAATATAAATAGATTCTGAACTAATTCGACTAAACCAGATCTTTGTGCAGCTTTGTGGCAAATTGGCAATATTTTACAAGGATGTTTTTGGCAACCGTATGTTGAGTCTTAAAAAATTGTGTTAGGAAAAATTTATTCTGTTGCTACTGAAATTTAGATGTTTTTATGTTGTTTGGACAAGTAGCCAGATGTCACAGCTCTTTGCTGTCATCCTGTAGATATTTCTTGACAAGCTAGATATCATGCTATCAACTTTATATCATACAGACCTCATGAATGATGATAGACATCATGCTTTAGAATTACAGTGTAAATTACCAAGTTGTCATTCTACAAGTCAATCATAAATTGATTGATTCATTCATTTTAAACATAAAGCTTAGGAAATAATCAGGCATTATCCTACTTTAGCCCCCTTGAGGGTTTAAACATTTTATAGGTATTTCCATAGATATTGATCAACAAAAACTGAAACTGAAAAATAACTCAAATATGTTTCCAGTCTGTATATCACAGAATAAATACTGTAAAAGTGTGAAGGGAGATCATTACCAAGAATACTCACAGTTATATGTTTCATAAAACATTCAAACTGAAGTGTGATATATTGCAAAATACTGTCTTATATATACTCCCACTTTAGCCCCCTTTCCCATTGACTGTACCATTGAAAAGGGGGCTAATGTAGGAGTATATATAGACACTGGGATATAGCAAAAACTGTCTTATTATATTCCTGCTTTAGCCCCCTTTTCCATTGACAGTACCATTGAAAAGGGGGCTAAAGCAGGAGTATATATAGACAGTTAGATATATCAAAAACTGTCTTATTATACTCCTGCTTTAGCCCCCTTTTTCATTGACAGTACCGTTGAAAAGGGGGCTAAAGCAGGAGTATATATATAAGACAGTATTTTGCTACATTTTGGTGGCATTTCTACTGTATAAGCGTCATTGTGTTTATACAAAAGATGACGTTTATACAGTCAATGTAACAAAGAAACACTTGTCTCTTTCTAAAAAAAATACTGTCTTATATATACTCCTGCTTTAGCCCCCCATTGAAAAGGGGGCTAAAGCAGGAGTATATATATAAGACAGTATTTTATATATCCTACTGTCTTATATATACTCCTGCTTTAGCCCCCTTTTCAATGGTACTGTCAATGGAAAAGGGGGCTAAAGCAGGAGTATAATAAGACAGTATTTTGATAAATAGTTAGACAATTATTTCTTTGTTACATTGACTGTATAAGCGTCATCGTGTGTATTAACATAATGACGTTTATACAGTAAAAATTACCACCACTATTTCCCATGAAAAAAGGGCCTAAATGTTTAGACCCCTGAGGGGGCTAAAGTAGGATAATGCCAATAATCATGTTCTGCTTATAGATCTGGCACCTTATTAATCATCTTAGTGAAGTTAGCAAATATAGGCCTAGTGTTACTACAGCCTGAGAAGAATGAGAGATTACATTAGCGTCCCATCTTTTACATTAGATAATTGAAATGAGTGGGCGATTAATTTTTCATCGGGAGACATATTATGAGACCTTGATTGTGACTTATTCACATACACTGATAATATGGCAAGTACAGGTTATGACCTGACTTACTGTATACATTGCATGAGTCATCAAGCTTAACATGGCAAGTACTAGTAGCTACTAGTGAAATAGGGATATGACATTACAAGGAGCATTTTGGTAATCATGTATACTTCCAAGGCTGCAATGAAAAATTGTTCATCTCCACATTATCTTAACTTGCAGCATCAACTCACCTGGTCCCCTGGCTCCAGGTAGGGCTCTACCTAACCTGAATATTACTGCTCTTTCGTATTCTTGAACCACCTGAAAATAGATAGTAGAGAATAATGTATTGCTATCACTGGGGCTGTTTATTCTAGCCTTTGAAGATGGAGAGCCACACTGTGGTTGGGCCTTGTGGCACAGGAAACTACATGCAGGAGACTTGAGAGTGTACACAGAGTTGTTCAGTCTGTAGAGTAAGTCCTTGCTGAATATTTTATGGCTAACATGATGTTGTGGCAATAAAAACATGTGTTACTTCTGATTAAGTGGAGCATTAGTAGGCAATTATTTGAAGGAAGAAGCTTCCATAAATATTTTAATGGATCTCAGACGAAAATGGACTTGCACATATGAATATTATAGTGATGCTGGAGTCAATGGCAGCAAGGCAGATTGCACACATTTACATCTTTTTTTTTCAATGACTTTCCAGATCTATTATTTTCGTACAACTGTGGTTCTGGTTTGGACTTTCAAATTGTGTCCATTGGCCATTTTACGTTTGAATTCCCTGTTCCTAGGCTATTTTACTTTTGAATTCCCTGTCCCTTTGCAATTTTACTAATAGCACTTTTGAATTCCCTGTCCCTCAGCTGTGGATGGGGTTTTGTGTCCCCCTGTTCCTTGATTCCCTTTGCCATTTTTCAGAGCTTCAAACTTTTGGAACCTCATTATATGTTTTCCACATGCATTACATTACCTACCTTGACACACATCCATATTGAGATTGGGAAAGTGATGATGATGACAAGGACACACATAATCTTGAGACATATTCCACAGAAGCCTATGTCCCCGCTGTCCGTGGACTGCTGCTCCCCACCGATTCTCTGTTTATCACTCATCTCTGCAAGAAATCAATTCATATGAATTCAAATTATTTGATGAAATGAGAGGAAAAGGAACAGGGGGTCAAAATGAGAGGTAAATGAGGGAACATTTTGTTTGGTTAGTGCGTCACAGAATGCACAGCCCTCTACATAACGTGACTCTGAGCTGATATGATTAATATGATGTCAAAATTTTAAAATCACAATGTCATCTGGTGGGGGGGGGGGCATCTCCCCATACCTCCCCTGAGTTCTTCAGGCTAAGTCTTTCCCTGTACTCCCTAGCCTTTCATATTTTCCTTATACTTTCCTCCTTGTCGAAGAGGATGAAACAGTGGAAAAAACTTAGTAGACATAAAGGAGCGGAAAGGATAGAAGAGGAGAGGGAGAGGAAAGAAGATAAATATAAGAGTGCATACAAAGATACTGTACATAAGGGAGTATTTGAGCAAGAGGGTGCAGATTTGATATTATATCCAGCTATGAAACTTATCATGTGTTTAGTTATTTCATTATTTGCAAGTTGGTCATTCCAAAAGCATGCATTGCATTATTTCTTTGCTTATCAAACAGTAACTGTTGTTGCTTTCAGTTCTATCCATTGACATTGGACATGCTGAAATCCTGAAGCTGAACATGTTTTCTGCAAATCAATTTGACCTGACCTACATAATGTTGGACTAATTGACTTACGCTAAACTTTTTAGGCCATCCAAATCAAACTTAAGTGATTTATAATGTTTTGCAAATATGAATATCATATATATGCGCCATGGTTTTTTTGGCCAACTTCGGTTAGAATTTCAATTTTTTCCTTATCATTGGAAAACTAAATGTCAATAACTGCGCAGATTATGTGAAGCTATTTTTAAAAAGTCTTTAATTCATAATTTATTATTTATAAATGAAATATTTTGCAGTGAAGAGACAATCGATAAAGCATTCACTTCACATAACATATCATAATAACCACTTATATACCAAATGGGTTAACGATAATTTTAGCAGATAGATTGACACAGTACCTATTAATACAGTCATTGTAATGGTAATAAATAAATAATTCACAAGCAGAAAAAGTTGAAGTTGTTATTAAGTTCACTGAATAATTTATAGATACTCATGTATACCAGTACCAATCATCCAGCCTGACCCAGTGAAATCAAGTGCTCCAGTAGTGATATAAATGCATTTGAGCTATTTTAAGGTGGATGAACTAACTTAAAATACACATTCAAGGTAATTTAAGTATTCAGTAATATCCTCAGTAAAATTTTCCTTGTCACGATGATTGAGGAATGAGGAGGCTCTGGCTGGAGTTTTGTGTCCCTTGGTCATTTTACTTGTGAGTTCCCTGTCTATTTGCAAGTTTTCTTATTGAATTTTGAGTTCCCTGTCCTTCAGCTCTGGATAAGGTTTCCTGTCTCCCATCCTCTTCCCAATGTTCCCCCATCCAGAGCCTTATTGAGAAGCCTGTAGTAATAACAACCCTTAACCTCATATCATTATACATTGACAGTTCATTTGCAATATGTCTGTTTATTGTAAAGTGGTCATTGTATTGCCCTTAGCATGTTCAGTAGCCCATATTCATACACCATGAGGACTTCTCAGGGAAAACTCTTCATTGTGTTGTATTCATCATTTCATAGGAGGTCAAGTAAGCCTGTGGTTGTTTTTCAAATACACAATTGAGACAAGACAAACATTGAATTCTTTGAAAACCCAAAACAGGACAAAAAGGTATACATGTTGACATTTTAGTTTGGACATGTTTTAATTGGGTTAAGTGTGTGTACAAAATAAGAACTAGGACTATATCAAAAGACAGTGACAGTTTTTCTTTTCAATATTGCTAAATTTAGGAACAATGTAAGTTCTCTCAACTGCCCCATAATTTGGCAACATAACAAAGTTGATTATGATGATTGGCATTTGTCAATCTAGTAAGTGTTACAAGAGGACTGTAAGGGAATGTGGGGATATATGACTGTGCCAAAAAAACTGCAACTGTACAGTTTTCATTCTGTGAAAATGTGAACATAGTTTATCGTTTCATCTTATATTTGGTGGATTTGCACCTGATGGTAGCCAATCAATTATTCAATTGAAATGAATGTATATCATTTTCCAACCTGTTGAATAATTCGCAACATAAGCATAATAACATCACTTGGGAAATGTGAAACACGTAGGCCTATATCATAATGTATTTCAGTTCATATTAGTTGTACATACCAGGTACTGAGATGTATGTCCTTAAACTAAATTAACTAATTCCAGTGAAGTTTGTTGTGTCCTAATGTATACATGTAACTTGCATATTATGCAAAATAAAAAGGGAAGTGCAGAATCTGGTCAAATTATTTAAATGTGGTAGAACTGCACCACATATATACAAACTTCATCTCTATGTCTCTGTGTGTCTTTGTGTCTATTTTTTTTTCTCTAAATAGTCCCACTGTCTAAATTCTGCCAAGACAGATGTTTTAAACATTACAAAAAAGTAAACTAGTATGACTTACTAGAGGTCATTGATCCAAAAATCAATTGTGCAAATGAAGTCGAACATCTCTATATATAATAATATTATGTAAACATTCAATGAGCTGAATGATCACTCAACTAGTTAATCAATTAACATAAGTCCAACTGATCAAGATAATGTCATTCAGTGTTACAAGAGACATCACCAAATCAAACCAAACTGTTCCTTACCAGTCAGTTCTATTGTAGACATTGTACAGGTAAAACAAAAAGTACACCATATAGACGAACTAATGTGCAGCACAAACACCAAAGGATGGGGATGGTATTATCTGCTATAAAATCCATATGTAAACTCTGAATAATACATCATAAATACACAAGGTGGCGTTTTACCTCTGTCAACATCCATTCGATAAGTTGCCTCCTCTGGATCCATGGCTCTACTGATGCATTAAGTATTGGCCAATAGCTTTTGAGGCTGCCTATCTTGGCTGAGTCATGGATTTCATGTGCACAGTCAGAGGCATGAGGGGATGGGTCACATGACCACTTTCGCAATAGGCCTAAGCACTGTATGTCTGCATTATATATAGTCCAAGGACGTCAACTCAAGATATAAATAGCTGTCATTGTGTAATATTAGTTTTTTCAAAACATTGCCCAAGAAAATGCTCTGAGTTGAGAAAATATGTCTGTTTCTTTACATCCCCTCCACTCTACAAACAGAGTCTATAATCTATTTCACAATATGAATAAAATCTATGCAGGTCTACATATAATTTACTAAATCTTTCAATATCTATGGTCACTGTAAACTGACGTCCTCTGTGTGCATGCTACCCAATTGCTTGACCTACTTCTGAGTGGCGTAAGCCACGAAAGACTCTGCCAGAATTCAGATACAGCAAGTGACGTTATGAGAAAGCAAGCGGTGTTATGAGATTAGCAAGCATTCTCAGCTGGTAGTTGAAACAGGTACTTAAAGGTTGTTTATATAACATTGTATGTTTGGTTTAAGGTGTTAAAAGTACATACTGATTTTCTCAAAGCTGTCTGTATGACATTGTTTGATTTGAAGCTGTCATGATTTTGCATGGCAAATAAGTGGATTTACTCATGCATAGAATTGGGTCCTTGAAATCCACCAGTCTCCAACAGCTGAAGCTGTTCGACAAAACGAGACTGTGTCAGTCTTCATCCCCTCTTAAAAATACATATCAGCAATTTACATGTTATTCTATCATCTGTCATTTCATCTTCATCCATCCACATTTCTATGTATCGATCATTCAGTTAAATCATCAATTTTAGCAATCAATCAATCAATGAATCAATCCCAATCGTCAATCAATCAATCAGTCAATCAATTGATGTCTAAATATCTATCTATCGATTGATCTACCTACTCAATGGTCAAAGCAAGACAATAAAAGCGACAGTAACAAACTGCACATTATAGATTTCTTTTCGAGGACATGTATAAGTAGCACAGAGAAATGCTTGATGAATATTGGACAAAGTCCTTAGAGCTCTTTGCAGATTGGCGGTTCTCTTGAAAAATCAATTTTCTTATTTTCAATTTGCAAACTGGCTTTGCCACATCATTGACAGTTTTCTGTTGGTCCCCTGATCTTCTTATTTGATGAAGTACCTTAAGTCATATTATAACACGTTTGTTTATTGTCGCCTATGCTGCTGGATGCACTCAATCAATTGATTAACCATGACTGGCACAAACAAAACATTTTTAAGCCAGTGACATATCACACGACCATTTTGAACTGTTTGGACCTCCAATCTGCAAAAAGCTACAAGAGTTACTGAGAGTTACTGATCCTGTCATTTCACAATAGATTTGTTCATTTGGAACTATTAATTACCATTACTTTATTGCAATAGCTTATCGTCTCTCCCTAACCAAAAGAGAACTGTGTAAAAATATGGTGTATACAAAAATACCAGATTTCTTGAGAAATTCAAGTGGACATAAATTCATATCTATTGAGTTCCCATGACTTTCGTTGCCTTGTGAACGTCACCAGTGTACACTGTACAAGTAAGTGATCCTGAGAAGTATGTACTAGTAGTCACCAGTCGATGACCAGTTAATTTTTCATAAATTCTATTTTGTTGCCAAAACATGTGGTCTTGATGATCATTTGCATTGGTTCGTACAAGAAGTTGTTCCATCTTTTATGTGGTGATTTTTCAGACAGGTGAAAATAAGTTCCACCTGAATATAGCTTATGACATTGTTCTCATATCTGGAAGGAGTGATTATTTGCTTTACATGCAGAAATCAAACATCGCTCAGGTAAAAATTATTAACACAACATTCTCTTTCTCGCTTTGTAGCATATGCATCAATTTAGTATGGAGCCTACTCCATATAGGCTGAAGAATAGGTACATTTCTGTATGTCAAGTGGGCTAAGCAAATGGGTATTATTATTAGTGTCCCGCAATGTATATTAATGTAGTGCAAACGACATCCAATTTGCATCCAACCTTTTCATTATGTGAAGCTCCCAAAGGACTGGCCACTAATTGCTTCATGCATTTTTAAACATATTTTTAGGATAGTATATTTGTATTAGTCTGTGAATTTGTTTGCCAGGACAGCTCCTATTGGGTGAATCAGGACTATCAAGGAAATGCATATAACATCCAACCAACCAATATAAATGTGATCAATTAACTACCCTCAGTGCATTGCAATATTAAATGATTACAATTATGTGTAAGAGTTACCATATTATATGCCTAAATATTATTCCATGGTGTCCCTGTGTTAAAGATATATCCTGTTTAATAATAAAAGTACATTCCTATGGAAAAGTAGGCATGACAATTACATGGAACACTGTTTCACAATTCCCTGTTGATTCTGGTATTCAAAGTAAAGATGTAGACTCAACTGAATATTTTAATTAAGCATGATACCCGTTAGATGTGGGGGAGGGGGGCAAAATATGAAATATAAATTTTGAACATAAAATCAGCCCAAAACCTTCCAGTGGGTGAGAAAAGGTTGCATGCAAGTTTTTGTGGATGGGTAACTTCCACTTTGGCTGGGAAAGACGGTGGGGTCCATGAATTAATAAAAGATTCACTTTATTTGCACTGATTCAGCTGAATATCCAGTCCTAGGGTCTGATCAATTTCACTGAGAAACATTGTGCATTGGCTGCATCAGACCACATTATAGCTGTTTGCAGATTGGTGGTCCAAACAGTTTCAAAATTAACTTTCAACTTGGTTGTGTGAAGTCACTGGCTTAAAAATGTTTTGTTTGTGTCAGTTATGGTTAATCAGTTTCTCAAGTGCTTTCGTATCTAGCAGCATAGGTGACAATAAACAAACTAATTAAATGACTTAAGGTACTTCATCAAATAAGAAGATTAGGATACCAACAAAAAACTGTCAATGATGTGAAACAGCCAGTTTGCCAGTTGAAAAAAAGAAAATTAATTTTTCCAGTGGACCGTCAATCTGCAAACAGCTCCAAGTGAGACTGCTTCAAAAACCAAAATCACAACCTATGTAATTTAATCGAGACAGAAAACACTTTTTCTTAAAGTCAATCAGGTTTCAATGTTTAGATTTCACGAAAAATTAAAGTGGTTCCTCTGCATTTTTACTGCTCTTACAAAATCACATGTGGCTCTTTAGAATTTTGTTTCTAGACAATCAGTTTTAATTTCATATCCAAACTACTCACCCACAAAAGACGGTATTCTGCTTAAACTGAGCCTTGGTCTGTCATTATAAATCAAGTTATCGACAGCAAAATATGACGATTCCGGTACATTGTGTGATGATATATAGCTTGTTGCTTGCATGAAGTTTGCCTAGACACTCTTAACTCTCTCAGTCTCTGCATAGATTGTATGCAATATTCCAAAATTCCTTATCAAGTCCTATGTATATCATAATGAACTGCATAGTCCTGTGACACAACATAAACAATTTTCATAAGTATAAGTAAGCATAAACATTTTTAAACATTCACTGCCAATCGTCTCACAGTTTTTCTGGTTTCACTTAACGGTTGAGTTGAGCCCCCAGCAATATTATTTTTTTTTATTCTTCCTACTTTTCTGTCCAAAATTGCCCATGCATGCATTGCCACTTGTGGTTAATAATAATTATTAGAGCAGTTAATTCTTTACTTTTTTCCAGAAATGTTTTCCTTCAGTTGGTGTTGTCAGTAATCAGTTTACAAAGTCAAATTAGTCAATTCAAGTAATCTAACCCATTACCCACTGATTACTAAAAAACAACTCCCAGATTATCCTTTTTCTGTAAGTTACATGTCTAGTTTTGGGTAACTGTGCAGTGTTTGCAAAAGTAATCCAACATCACAAGTTCAATTATTTTTAAAACATTTAGTCTTGTTGATTTTTTCTTTTGATTTGTACAGGAAATTGTACTGTGGTTTCACGTTTCTGACCCAGTTTCTTTGTTATGAGAAGACCAAAATGACAATGCATAATATCTAGAATTGGCAAATTCTAAACCGCCTCTAAATTCGTTGAAGTTTGTCCTGATTTTTAGAAGTCAGTGTTAGTTTCTCAACCATGGCAGGTATGATTCCTATCCTCTCATTGCAGGGCAAGTTTACAGTCACTCTCTAACAAGCACTGCAAAATGCTGAAGTGCTCTAATCCATGAAAATACAATATGACTCCAATAACTGTGTGTGGTTTTCTACATACATGGTCCCACAACCATAGATATGAAATTCACAATTAAATTGGTAGACTTTACTGACCGGAGGTTTGAGACAGGCGATAACAAAAAAACGGTCAATGCCAAACAATGCTAAATAAGATAATCCAGCTTGCTAATTTGTAACAGGGCCTCTCAAAACACTATCAGAACAAAAGAAAATGCGACAGAGCCAGGGACTAATTGCCAAAGAATTAATTATTGGAAAATTTGAGCATCCATTCACTCACATGAATTTTTCATGAGCTATAACTATATTGTATGGAATATTTCTTAAATGGACAACTCGGAGGACACTAACTTACAAGACTAAGTAAGATAAATTCTCCTATGGCCATGTCAACATAATTCTTTGCCACTCACATAGAAATTGTGGAGGCAGTTAATCAAATATCAAAGATGTTTCAAGGTTATACTTGAAATTGGTTAGTTCCACACTGACTACATACACAGTTCTTAGTGGTTTTCTATAGCTGACAGCAATTTGATTTTATATGAATTGGATTTTTCTGAAACATGTGCTTTTCCAAGCCAATGTTTTGATCAAACAGGAAAACATGTACAGTGCTGCCACATTGTTGCACCATGTACGAGTACAAAGAAAATATTTGAAACAGATAACAATTAAACATTCAAACAACATCCAATCGCTTTGAATGATCTCAAACTGTGAATGATGTTTATCACACCAGAAGAGGGATAATCTTTTAGTTTCAACTTCACAAAAATGCAGTGAGTGTTATCAGGGCAGGCTTATGCCAAGGTCTCATGGCAACGATTCAGGACTTCTTTGCCATGATGATTCTACATTTTTTAGGAAAGAGGAGGAGATTAAACTAATTTCAACAAGTCGATGATGATAATTTTGTTGACGGTGAACCTTCACAATATATCCTCACCATAACTAGAAGTCACCTGACAAGAGGTGAAGCAGCCAAAGCTTGCTGTGTAAAGATTCAAACTGTTGTTTTAATTCTAAATACTGACAAGCATTGATGAAAAATTGTCTTAATTATAAATTACTAAAAAACATTGATTAGAAGCTGTCTGTTTTTTAAAAAACTGATAAACATCGATGAAGAAGTTGTCTTAATTATGAAATACTGACAAACATTGATGAAGAAGTTGTCTTAATTATAAATAATGACAAACATTGATGAAGATGTTGTCTGTATTATAAAATACTGACAAACATTGATGAAGAAGTTGTCTTAATTATAAAATACTGACAAACATTGATGAAGAAGTTGTCTTAATTATAAAATACTGACAAACATTCATGAAGACATATCTGTAGTTAATCATTGCACAAACTAAGGTCTATATATTTCTCATCGAACTACAGATATGAACTTCCAATGGTCAGGATAAAGTATACACAGTTATTGATGAAGAGGCCTTACGAAATGCTTGTAAACATTATTGTATCACAAAATACTGAGAATCATTGATGAAGACGTTGTCTTATAAGTACTGACAAATGTTGATATAGCAGTTGTCTATCTACAAAAAGGCTGTGTACAATATGTGTCTGCCTGCCCAGAGCAATCCTCAGCAATCCAGAACAGACAGTTGTAGCAAGCAGTTTTTTCATGCTCTACCTTAACTATTGCAGCATTTCTTGCTGGTTAAAATAGCAGGGGCACAAGTACTAGGTAAATAGATCCAGGTTGTTGTCCCAGCCAGGGTAATAGATGAGGGGGTTAGTAGGGGAAAGTTGTGGCCTTAGCATTGGCCCCTATTTCTATGTCAATGTGAATGTCAAACAGCATATGTGTATGTGAGCATGTAGTCTGAACTTCAGCTGCTGAAAAAGTTTCACATCTGCAGACTAACACACAAGGTTCATGAACCTTTGGCAATACTTGTCAAATTGTGCTAATAATTTAATAATATTAAAGAAAGTGTACAGTTTATCAGCAGTGATTGGAGCAGTTGACCATCTAGCCCCTTAAAATCTAAAACTCAGCTTGATAAGATACAGAATTAGCTCAGTTCATCTATAGCTTCAGTTGCTGATTCAGTGCTGAAACAATAACCTGGTTATCCAAACTGCTAACTGAATCATTACAATCGGTTGCTTAAACTTTATAACATGTCTGTTACCTTTGTAAGGACAAAAGTGGTAGTTTTAACTTTGACAGATGTTTGTCAGATTTGCAAGGATGAAGGTGGTAGTTTTAACTTTGTCAGATGTTTGTTACCTTAGCCTTTCCAATAATTATGTTGAGAGGCCAGAATTGGTAGAAATTGCTCATCTTGATGCTACAGGATGGAAATTACTTGACATCCAGGACACTTTAATTGCTTACAGTATTTACCATGTTTACAACATCATTAGTTACTATAAATACACTACTACAACAAATTGTAACTAGAAGCTGGACTTAGTTACTAGAAGCTGGACTTACTTCAATCTTTTACAGGGTGCAATGCATTCGTTCGGGAGCTGGATGCTGTATATATATTTAGGATGAGGTCAGCTATTTATGTCAACAGGGCATATTATGCAAACATCAAAGCAATTAGGGTCCAACCAAAATGTCACGTCTAACAACCACAAATGAAAAACAGTTTGTTCTGGTTCTCACAGCATAGAAACCTCCATTTTTTTGTGGAAAACTTCAATGATCTGAGTTTTGAGTAAAAAGAGAAGCCATGGTAATTCTAGATCTGAAGCTGCCTTTACAAAATCTAGCAACCCTTAAATTTCATCTTGTTAGTAACTTAAACAGTGGGCCAGTTTAAAGATCACATATTTTATCTCTTGCTTTTTAATACGATTTACCTCACTTAACTCTTAAGATAGACAAAAGAAAGGGGTTAAGGGGAGGGAAAGCTTGCTTGGAAAATAGGCCAACTTCACATTGAGGTTGAGTTTATTTGCAGTGGTAATGAATCATAAGTGGTATGTCAGTCCTAAAATACTTCTTGGGCCAGATAGGTGAGCAACTGGGGCGCACCAATAGGGCAGTGAGGATCCAGAACAAATCAGAATTGTGCAGGGTTAACTATTGCATTTTTTGCCCACTAAGCTCTCTCCTCTGAATAAATCTTATTTTACACAAAGAATGAAGATAACCACAAATGTGTGTATATTTTATGTTACACCAATATTTCTCTTTTCTTTCTGCCTTGAGACATGGGGTCATTTTTCATGTCAACGAGATTTTTCCCCAAGCGTTGCTTCCTCTTCATAAGTAAGCTTATGCACTTTTATTGGCATGGAATTTCACAATGACCAAATAGAAATTTCCAAATAATCTTACTTTGCTGGTGATTTTCCATGTAACTGGGTATTACTGCATGGCCAGCATTATTTGAGATATTTTTATGCAGAGCAGATTTTGTAGTTATGATATGGAAAGGACATGTTTAACAGTGTGCAATGTACCGGTCTGAAACAGAGTATTGGTCTGGAATGAAAAGAAAAATCTACCCATGTATGTAGCCTAGGGTGTATCTGATCCCCCTCAAAATGCTAAATTTTGTCACATCCCTTCTGACTTTTTTTTGGTGGTGAGGTTCATAGAAAGGAGTAATTCTGCCAAATTTCATCCATTTTGAAGGTTGCCTAGGGGTGGCTGATTTCATTTGAAGATTGCAAACTCTAAAAAGCTAAGAAAACAAAAAAAATCCTTATATTTTGTGAACAAGTAGAGGGATTATTATCGTAGCAATTTGTGGGGACCCTCTTAAAGCATGCAAATTGTCTCCAGAAACAAGGAAAATATTACTAAGCTGAATTTAAAGGCTTATTCCAGCTGCTGCTGGCTTAAATGTCAAACCGCGTCTATTTTGATGTCAAAAATCGCATTTTCTATCAAAATATGAAAACTATTGACTTTAGGTCATATAGATGTATAGATATTGAGTACAAAGATAGATATTCTGAACATTTTAGTATCAGTTCCAATTTTGTAGGTTCAATGGTTATTGAGATATGGCCTTTTGGGTGAATAATCACTGAATATTCATTGAAAAATTACAAAATAAACTCATCTCTTGAGACTGAGATTTGAAAGAAATTTATGTTATGACAGAGAATAATCTGGGACAGTCTTGAATATACATAGGCATCACTTTAAAGAAGTGGAAATATGTTCTATTGATTTGTAAGTCAGTCCCACTTCATTCAGCAAATGGTATATTTTTAGAAATTGAAATCTTTGGTGAAGACTGCAAGTCAATGGCAGTTAAATCTTGTAATGTAATCATGTATTCCAAAAGGGGCAGGTGGTTACTGAGATTGACAGAGTAATGAGGAGAGCTTGATTTCCAGGAAGTGTATCCAAGTTCGAAACTGTTTATTAAAGAAAAAGCTATCAACTGAGAAAGAAGTGATTGAAACGGTCAAATTCCACATTGGGGATCCATCAAAATAATAATGTCATTGTGAAAATGATGATCCATCTAACTCTCAGGACTATTCTATCTGAATGTGCACCAGACCTTCTTTCCTAAACAACAGCTTGCAGATATAGACATGCCATTGCTGAGAAACTGTTGTGGTAAAGCCATGTTCAGCCACAAGTGGGCAATGCCACTTGGCATATGTGCAAGAAATTGATTATAATGATAACAATGTGCCTGATTCATAATGATACATTTATGAAGACACTATGGAATTCAATGAAAGGGAGATGGAAACAAAAGCTGCTGGTCCCATAATTACACATGCTACTGATTCTGCAAGATTCACAGCTGTCACATGAACATTGTCTTTGTTTGAAAAGTGTTCAATAGCTATTGAATTATTCCAGTCGTGGCAGGTCATGTTAAACCTGTTAATTCTTTTCTAGTGGAAGGATACACAATCTAGGCTATTACCAAATAATGCTCTGTCATCTTTTATCACTTTGATGACTTCAAAGACTATTTGAATACCAAATATATTACCAAAGGACACATTTAGTCTGCATGCAAAGTGAGAGATGCAATGGAATTTCTTAGTGTTTCATGTTGCGGCATTAGGATTAGGACTTCACATTACTTCCCAGAGTTCCTCGAACCAGTTTTCATAGTATAACAACAGAGATGGTACCTAGAAGGTAAAAGGGTACATGGACCACACCAAATATGACCATTCTGCACATTTTGAGTGTATTTGCAGCTCTTTATGTAGACAGGTTGTTGAGATACAGTCCGAAAATGGCAATTTTTTATGTAAAATCAAAAGTGGGGGGTGAACCGGCGTAAGGACATCTTCAATTGACCTGAAATTTCACAGGAAGTCTTCTGGACTCCATCCACAACTTTTGGGAAGGCTGGGCTCTGATCGGTTAACTTTGTCGAAATTTGGTACGGCCTAGCATAGAGTCATTAGAAAAAGCCTCATTTCTTGTTTGAAAATGAAAACTAACACTGCTTAAAATGCATGAAAACATAGATTGTTGGTATTCATTTTGAAGCTCTTGATCAGGGCTTTCTAAAGAAATCATAATCTTTGATGTATCTCTAATATTGACCGAGTTGCGGAGAACCGCGGATTATTTTAATGACAGAAAAACATAAATATTGCGTAATTTTCAATTGCAATCAGCCACCCCTAGCCCTTAATGGATTTCAATGAAATTTTAGGGTTTTATCCAAGACACCAAACCTCACCCCCAAAAAAAAGTCAGAGGGGATCCAACTATGTAAGGGGGTTAGATGCACCCTAATGTAGCCTCTATCTACAAGGACCACAATAGAAATAAGACCTTGACATTGTTGTTGATTTACATGCATGGAAAATCAAATCATACCAATTTAACTCAAATGGGCATTCATAGACTTTTTAAATCTCCTTATGTATGAAATTTGTGTAGATCATTATGGCAGTGATTAAGTAATCAAAGTGTCATTAAGCATTCTGTCTTGCCAGTCTTGGATGTTATCAAAGGGTACACAAACAGATTAATTATCAAAACATTGCTTTCCCAAGGGTTATTGCAGTGGTTTTATTCATGTTATAAAATCAGTTTTATAATTCCCCCAAGGTTGAATGCATGAGCAGTTGCCCATAAACATGGATATGGGTGGATGGCACTGGGTGCTGATTTGGGGTATTTGGGGTGTAGAGTTCAGGTGGTTAGGAATGTATTGCTATTGGAAATTGGCATGGGTGTGATACTGGTATGGTACACTGATATTGATACTGGTTGAAGGGTAGAAGGACACTGATAACAGGTCTCACATTAACAAGCAATGAACCAGATAACTGGCAGGGTAACACAGGGTAAAAATACAATCAAAATAGGCCTACAGATTTCTGTGGGATCGGTGGTTATATATAAAATACAGGTAGTAGGCATATTATGGGTGTTGCTATTAACATATAAATCGATAATTGAATAAATAATTTACATAGATGCACTATAACAGCGTAGAATTGCAACACAGTGACAGGATTAGTATTAAGAGTATTGTTAGTATGTTTCACTCATCATGCAATTGTATGTCATATAACACTAATGGACAGTAATGGAAGATACCTAGGACAAAACATAGGATTAAGTGGAGCGTCAAATAACAGTTTCATTAGCAGAGTTGAATGTGTGCAAAGTGCAGGTGCAACAGGGGAGCTGTTAGGTGTGCATTAACAGGACAACGTGATCTATCTACCAACCTGGTTCTTGAACGTAATCAAATGCTTCTGGAACTATTTTCGTCGTAGACATTAACAACTGGAAACCAATAAAAAAGCTATGAAAAAATAATAAAACTTGTAGTCTATCAAGTCGAATTCCAGCACTTCTGCAAGTTAAATTGATTGATCATAATCCCATGGTTGATGCAGCTCTGTTACTAGGTTAAGCCCAAGGCTGCACATCATGCTGCTAATACGTATTTACGCCGTGACCATGGCAATATTAATTTCTGCAGCAGCCCAGTATTGTGTATTGTGCAAGCACCCAGTGATTAGATGGTGATCTCAAATTGCTGTCAATGCATGTTTTGGGTTTTAGGCTTTGCCAAAGCTTCACTGTTGCAGGGAGCAGTAGCAGAAGAGTGAAACTGCAGCTAGCTGCTGTAGCTGACACAGTGTACAGTGATATTCAGCTGCTGCTGATCACATTGAACATGTAACATGTAACCCACTGATCTCATTTCGTAATGTCAACATAATTCTGATATATGTACATCGATTTATTTAAAGCAAGCATTCAAGATATAACCACTGCCTTCAAGCAATTGCCCTGCTGCATACATAAACACAGCACAGCTCTACCAGGGCATGACGATTGCCTATTTTTTTATCAATAGCAAAAGCTGTGATCACCAGTGTGATGATAGGCTTATAGGAGTGAAAACAGGGTCAGGTCTACGTGTCAAATATCACACACAAATAGATATATTGCCTGCGACATATACATTGTATATCTGATATATATGATACAGTGTTGCTATGTAATCATTAGATAAACACCATTACCTCCAATGCTGCTGTATGCGTACTCCGTCCTGGGCAATGCACCTGTGAAGTTTTCTGGCATCCTCCAATGCTGCCTGCTCTTTATACTTCCACGCCATCTAGTGAGTATAAGCCACAACCGTGACAATACACCAGCATCAAGCAAAATGCCATAGGAAAATGCCATTGCAAATTTGTTTTTTGTGTATTCCTTTGTATATTTGTGTTTGTATGTGGCAATGTGACATTTTCATATATAATTATATTGTATGTATGATTGCACATATATGATATATTTATTTCTGTCTATAAAGCTTTATTATCTTCTTGTATATGTTATGCTATTTACTTCAGGCAAATTAGCCTAAATATACTCTTCATATCTGCTTTAGTGTATATTCGTTATCTGATTTTTTCATTTTGGTCTTCTAAACATATCTTTATGTTCATTGGCCTTCTTCATTTTTCTTATTCCATATTGATCTTCTTTTTAGCTTCACCTTCTTCAGAAGTTCTTCTATCTCTGGACATCTTCTTGACTTGTCTTCTTATGTCTATCTTCCTTCATCTTCCTCTACCTTTATATCATCTCCATCATATTAATTAACTGAACTTATTCTTTAATATCTCATCTTCCTCTCTTTCATATTTTTCCCATGCACATCCTTATATGCCCACTCAACAATATACGTTGGATTCCTGTTGCTTTCTCTGAAGGTTCTCCTTCTTCACCTTTATTCTTCTGTCTTGTTTTTCAAAACAAGAATAAAGATTCTTTGTCTGGCCATCATATGACAGAATTTGTATGTAGGGGCCTAATTATTTTCTACTAACTTTATTAGCTGGTGTGCAAAATAGATGATCACATCTTTTTGTTTTCATGAACTGCTTTATGTACAGTAGGACTTCCATGTGGGACAGTGGCCTGGAACAGTGGTCCACCTTTTATTCTCAATTCAGCAACTATCAGCATCTAACACACAATGATGGCAGCAATCTGAGTTGATCTGAATGTATAGTTACTCTATTGACTTTTGTCAACACTAAAATAATATTCTCTGCCTTCAACAAAATGTTCAACAAGTATTTGGACAATGGATTTTTGTAATTGGCCTTCCAAAATTGCTGACTGAAATGTATGCATAAATGCTTGCTGAATGCATACAAGCAGGAGTCTATTTTTGAAGCCTTAATTGCCCCCTATCATTAGAACTTAATGACCTATTATGCAATCTAAGTTGCTTTCAACTCCGCCCTTAAATGTCTTAATTGTATGCTTATTTGTTGGCTATTAATCTAATAGGATTTTAATGAAGTTATGCAATGTCATTGAGGTGTGGAGTCTATGGACTTCCAGAAAATGTCTCCATTGTTAAATTTTGCAGTGAAACAGCCCTTTATTCCTTCAAAACTACGGAACAGCTATAATCATCCATGCCATGATGAACTTTTATTTGGTGCTTTCCTATACACTACATTAAACCCGCGAAAGCACGTATACATGAAAGGGAAGGAGGAAAGAAAGGGTGTTTTCTAATGGCCTATCGTTAGATTATTGGAAAAGATGACAGAAATTTCTTTGACTGTAATTTGTAACATGAAACCTGGCTAAGACATTGTAGAGAATACATAAAAGCTGCTTGGATGTATTCATTACTGAGCAATAAGTAGTGTGGCTGGAGTAGCTCCATGATCAGAGTGAATAAGGTCGATTCCAGTTTGGTTTTTCTGATTATCCGTTACATTAATAGAAATTGCCAAGGTTATTTCCTGAATCAGTTCAGTAGGATTACATATGCACACGTGTGTAACACAACTGACACATGGAATTACTTGTAATTGTATTTCAGAATATTTTAAAATGCCAATTCTTTGTAATCCCTTTATATTACAGACTAGTTAATATAATTTGATGAATGGTTACTTGACTGAATATATTAGCCCATTGACATTGGTGTGCCTGTTTTCATGTCGATTTTGAATCTTTCTTGTCTATCTACAGTAAGAAAGTTCTCGCCTGGAACTGAATTATTATCTCTAAGCCCTGCTTTCTTTTATATGGCTCCTGGGCCATGGCCATTTAATTTATGAAAAAAGTGCTAAAGTGTTTGCTTTTTTGACAACATTTTAGTTGTAGGATGCGTCAGTACATCTGAAAACCATCCTCTCATCCTTGGGGGGGGGGTTGAACCCCCAAAAAATAAACGTTTTATAAAGAAATCCAAGTTCAATTTAGACTATTGCAATAAAATGGTTTTTGGATACGTGCCATAGATATTTTCTCATGAATGTACCATGAGGCCTGTATGACAGTGGTCCATCATATCTGTTACTGTCAGGGACCGTTCAGAATTTATGACTGGGGGTGGGAGTTTTGCTGGAACTTCCCGTCAAAAATTGATACCCCCCCTTGAAACACGTGTGAAAAGTTAGTACCCCCTCGGCCAAAACTACCCCCCCCCCCCTCATAAATTCTGAACGGTCCCTTATAAAATATGCAGAATGGAATAAAGTCACTAAACCTCCTAAGGTATTAACAAGTTTGTGACATAGAAGTGCGACTGGCGCCAATGGGTATAAACAAGAAAAATTTTTTCTGAAAAAAATATAGCCGATATTTGTAGTTATAATTCGTTTTGCTAGATAATGGGATTTTTAAAAGAGATTTGTTGAGGAGTTGATGAGAATTCCATTGACAGCTTCAATTCAATGCTGCAAGTTCCTTCATGTCTGATCTCTTTCATAGCCTTTCTACCTATATACCTGTCTACAGATCTTCTGTCTGTCTATTATATTTATTTAACCATCTGACAGATGATCTGTGCTATTGGCAGCTCTAAAAGATCTCCTCTGCTCCATGAAAAGAGCCACAATGCAGTTGTGGCCTTTTCTGGGAATTTCAGCTGCAGCAAGGTCACACTGACATTTCCCCAACATGCCTAAATTTAGCCCAGGGTTTCCCCAAAAGTGCACAAACTTTGATGATGTGTCTTCACACATGTTTTCTTATTTCCATTGACAAATCCACCTGGTGGACTCTTGGTGGTGAACATATATCCGCCTGTGGCAAGTAAGTTACTTCACATATCTTGTATTGCTAAGGGCCTGGGCATCGGCTAAAAAACATAATACATAGAAATGTATTTTACAAGTGTAATTCTGTATATAGTATACACATATAGATTGTTCTGCCTGTTAACTGATCAGATACTTGTTGGAATATAGCACATTTTGTATAGGCCTATATCTGGCAATTCTTGCTAATTCTATTCCTAGTCTGGTCTCAAAGCATAGTCTTATGTTACCTGTTGTTGAAGTATATAAAGGATGTCTCAAATTATGCTATTTTCAGCACATAACAATCTTCTGAGGATAAATGGCAAGTTTTAACTATATTCTCTGCAGCTTCCCTTTTGGTGCTGGTGTCCAATTACCAAGGCACACTGATACCAAAGCTTACAGTCTGTCAATTCAATGACATCGGTATAAATAGATTGTTAATTGGTTAAACATTTTTATCCCTCCTTACTCCTTAGGATTGATGCAGATTTTTAGTACCACCCTGTCCAGATGTGCTGATCAATGTATCCAGCAACCATTGAAGACCTTTGCACTTTTTGCACAATTAAATTGCCAGATCCAGAGAACTTATATTGTTGCCATTTTCTGTATATTCTGAGTTGATTTGAAGCAAAGAAATAAAAAGTCAAAAACATCAAACAACTATTCATTTATTGTGACAAGTAAAAAAGACAATTTTACACAAACATATTATTCAATACTATAAAATAGGTAAACAGTAGCCTCTTGAATATTCAAAATGTTGTCTTGGTTGATGACATTTTACATACTAATTTGCCAACTAGGCACTAAAGAAATACAATAGCCAATTTAATTAGATTAAGCAATAAAGCTGTGACCTTCAACATTTCTGTGAATATTGCAGTGTTGATTGGTTTTAAAATTGCACTACGTTACTGACACCGATTGTGTTATAACACAATGTCATGATGCATTATAATAATGAATTCTCAAAATATTCACTCCAGCTTTATTATGCCCAATAAGACTTACAACATAACATATCACGAAATCTGTTGGAATTTGATACAACTACATATCATGTGTTCTTATAAATACAAACATTTTTGAAATCCACAATCCAGTATCTGTCATCATATTAAATCTGCCTACAAACTAGAACCCAGCGGTTGCATGAATCCATCGCTTTTCATGTTTGCAGTCATTACGAATGAAGCTATCGACAACGTGTAACCAGAAGTGTTTCCATTTGTTGTTCGTGTATGTGTTTCGTGCATGCAGCTCACTGAATGAAGAATAATTCTGCCGTGTGTGTATTTGATTTGGAACCTCGTTTGATGTTCAATTCAATTTGACTTTGACACTTGAAATCTGAGGCATTCTAATTGACAATCTAGAATTAATTACCGTCCTAGTAATCATGGGATATTGTTTGTGTAATTTAACTGCAAATAACTGTTGATTAACATTGCTCAAAGCTATAGAACAGCCGGCATGCCTTATAACAACTTTATGACTACTCATTTGCAACTTTCAAGATATATAACTGGGGAAAAGATGTCTTCATCAATTAACAGACACCATAGTCGAGGCTTGACAAGAAGAAATTATAGAAAGCGACCTGAGAAATATCATTTTTTGCAGTATATATCATTCATTCGATTGACTAGTACATTCAAAATCTTACATACATAAGCGGAATAGGTATGTAGATACTTTCTTCGGATATTATATAATTCATCTTTTAAAAAAATCTATTTGAAAAACTCTATAAGAGAGCATTATAAGAGGGATCACCGTTTGTGGAAAAGTTGATTAAAATTGAAATTTAATACTAACATATTTAATTTTCAAGAAAAGTGTACAGATAAAGTCTCCAGTCACCAAATCAATTCTAATTTTTGAATGAAAATAGCTTTTAATTTATAAGATGGACTATCCCACTGAAAATATATAATATCCTGGTTAACAATGTAACTGTCTTGTAAATATATGATCTCTATATTGTAGGGACATGAATGTCAAAATTATATCCTATTTATGGCATAAGGGACACAGCCTTCATTGGTTAAATTTACATTTATATATACATGAGATTGTAAGAAAGTCTACCACAGTACTTTGAACTACACAATTTATGCCTTTAAATACCCTATTATTATACCTGTCTCTGCAAGAGTAAACAGTTATCAATGGTCTCTTGAATCTCATTGATTCGTATAGGTCACATGACCGTCTATATATATTCATGCAAGTCAGCAAGAACTCTAGGAAATAAGCCTCAAATGTTCTCTAAAAAACTGACAGCATCACTTTTATAGCATTGACCATTAAAACTGCAAAAATATGTCTTTATTATTGCAATAATGACGATCTTCTGCTTTATGGTGACATTTTCTTTTGGTCATTGACATAAGAATGATGCAATTGCTTTACGATATTGGTTGTAATGGACTTAATTAGGTCCTAATATAGGCCTACAGTCTTTGGCAACGTTCAATTGTTCCTTCGAAGTACAATATGTCATTGCATATTGATCCATTCCACTCAATACATTACATCTTTTTTCTTAACCACTTCTTCTCCGACCTTCAGTACTTTGCAAAACTGACTTCACCCTTCGTGGAAACGCACGTTCTGCACGTTTTGTTCTATTTCTTAAAGTACCGAGACAAGAACCCAAATGCTTGATTCTTGTCATAAATAATGAACTCCAATCTACGGGCAAATTACTTAAATAATGAATACTCCAGAGAAAGGTCCTTTGTAGCATTCTTTATGAAATGTTTGAAGCATTTGTGTTATTTTCTCTGGGATTTGAGAAATAGAGCAAAATGTGTTCTCTGACAGTGCTGGCGTCCAAAGGGAAAAACTAGTAAGTCACATTTTGGAGTTTGTGAGAAAATTGACTTTTAAGTTCCAGTCCTTGCAGTAAGATATGGACTTACTAGGATTTTCCAGTGACAATCTGGGGTAACGGGCCAATTTATGAAAATCTAAACTTACAGTAGACGAACTTCAAGTGCTTACAGAATTGGACTGAAATGTTCCTTGTGAAGTCATAGCCTATCTATTCCATGTTATTTCCATTACTCATAAGCAATTAATGATGTCATACCCTATACTTTCAATGTTATCGAAAGGAGTGACCTGCTGCTTCACAGCACTCATCAGTGAGGTCACAAGTTACCCAATGACGAAATTGACACTTCATTTCAATGTATTAGATAGGGTTTGTTGTGAGGTCACTGATGGCCACTAGCAGCTGAATGTAAGTACTCCTCATTCGTTTACTGTAATAATTATATAGAAACATGTCTCAGAAGTCATATTTTGACCTCAACTCAATTTTGCCCAAAATGTGACTTACTAGGTTTTCCCTTAGGATGCTAGCAGTGGGTGCTGTCAGTTTGCGAGGCACTGTATTTCTTGAGTCGCTGGAAGTAGACCATCAAAAAAATTGCAGAGTCTGTTCCTGTACTTGACACTTTGTTACAAATTCAACAATTTTGTACAAAAGCATCCATACATATCATTACTAAGGAAACAATGAAGAAAGTGTGGTATTGTTTGCAATCATAAAGATTCATGCAAAAATTTATCATTTTATCATTGCCACATAAAAGGCACTCAATATCTCAACTGCAGTTCACAATGTGAAAAACAAATTAAGCACAAAGCTTTTTTTGCCAGAATAAGGTAAATACAAGATTCCGTATGGTGCTGCATTTGAAGAGATTCATAAAAACATAGAACTGAAACAATAAAATACAGAGACAAACAATGCATAAAAGTACATATGTGAGCATTAATACAAAAGCATGAACCAATATTTAAGGATGCTTTTTGTGAGTTTAGACAACGTCATGTTTTGTACATAACAAATAACAATTATTTACATAATTTACATCCATACCGTGTATCTGTTGTGAAAAGTACAGACTCACAAATTGGTTGACGACGATTCTTTGTTTGCACCAGACTTATTCATTAAACCTCCAAAAAGATCGATGGGAACGGGAAACAGGAGAGTGGAATGCTTCTCAGCCGAGATGCTGTGCAAAGTCTGAAGGTAGCGCAGTTGCAGGGCAGACGGAGACTCGCTTATCACCATGGCCGCCTCTTTCAAAGCTCTCGCCGACTTGTGTTCTCCCTCAGCCGCGATGGTCTGTCATACACAAAAACACTCATGCAAGAATCACGCCGCAATTGTGACACTATACATAATACATATTGTACTATTGAACGCTTCAAGACAATCGGTCTTTATGCTGTGATCAGGACAATTTGTGCATCTCACATACCATGACAGTGTTAACACAATGTTTATAAAATGGTTCTGCAAATGATCAAAAGCTTTCATCATCCAATAATGATTTTGCGAATCATTATGGCCCTGCGAGAACTTTTGATCATTATATGGCTACTATAAAAAGGTGAAACAATATTAAAAAAGTAGAAAGGTCGACATGGGTAAGTCAAGACCACCAGTGTCACAGGCCATTAGACCGCCACCAAGAATAACTCCAGTCTAT
Source organism: Platynereis dumerilii (assembly GCA_026936325.1). Taxonomy (NCBI): domain Eukaryota; kingdom Metazoa; phylum Annelida; class Polychaeta; order Phyllodocida; family Nereididae; genus Platynereis; species Platynereis dumerilii. Next base: position 39,976,625 of record JAPTHN010000007.1, read on the forward strand.
TTGCCGACCAAGTTCCCAATGACATCGATGGGCAACGGGAATATTATGGTGGAGTTCTTCTCTGCGGAAATGGCCGTCAGCGTCTGCAGGTAACGGAGCTGCAGGGCTGACGGAGACTCACTTATGACATCGGCTGCATTTTTAAGGGCATGAGAAGCTTTCTGTTCGCCTTCAGCTGCTATCACCTGGTAGGAGAAAACACTCTTGTTAGTCTCTTCGGCAATCCATGCGCAAACGAAACAGGCCCCTCTGCTCAATGTGAACTTAACAGAATTCAACCAAACCAAACCTTGGACAATTTGGACAATGTATAAGCCCAGAAAGAATTTGGTAAGGCTCTAAATAACATAAAGTAACAGAAAGGAAAATAATCTGACAAGAAGTATGCTCAGGACCTGCAAAAGGCAGATTAGTAAGTGGCTTCACATTTCTGCAATCAAACTTGTTTAAATAGAACTATCATGAATACTACCTTTTTTATATTGATGAGCAAATAGTGCTTATGAAATGAACATTTACTGCACATAAAGGAATGCTTACTTATCGTGTTGCGATTGCAGGATGTCTTGCTTATAGAAGATAAATTGAGCTATATGATACAGACTATATGTACACCAGTATGCCATTTTAAATATTTATCCTAAGTCTATATATTATGAGTCCGAAATATTTGTACAAACCTTTGCTCTGGCTTCTCTGGCCGCTTCAGCCTCTGCTGCCATAGCTCTTTGCAGCTGGACGGGCAATCGGACGTCTTTGCTGAAAAGTAATATATTCTCTTTCTAAAGATGTTATTCAAATACGTTCATCTTCAAACATAATATTATCAGATATGCTCTAAAGAATCAGTGGCAGATCCAGGAAGGGTAGTCTAAGATAAGATAAGATAAAACTTTGTTTCAAGTCGGTGATCAATGACAATCAAACAAGTAACACAAGCTATGAAGCAACTTTCCGAGAAACACTTGTCTCGGGGAGGGCCACCGGTATGTTTCTGCGTCGCAGGTCTACATCGCCACATATTTTCTTCAAAATAATACTTGTGAACTCAGTTCTAGATGGGTCAAAATTTGGTAAAGCTGAAATTCTTGTCTCCAGTGTCTTAGAGCAATGCACACGGACATGAATGTACATGCAAGGTTCGTGGTGGTCATTTGTTTTACAGCAATATATCAGCAAAATATTTGGCACAGAAAATGTGTGGCAGACAACTTTTATCCCTTCCAAAAATTGAATGAAAGTGCCCTACCCCCCTGAAAATGGCCTGTCTCCACTAGCATTTTCCTTCACAAATCACCTCAAATAATTTAACTTGTCACCTTAATCCACTTCATTTGCACATGAAATTGAACCTTGACCAACAGTCCAACACCCTTTCAAATTCTAAAACTAGTGGCTTGACTGATATTGCTACCCAAAAACAGGGGGCTCTTGTGTATTTGTCTCCAATCTCATTTCATTGACGTCACACCAGGTGATTTTTCTCATAAAAAATCAACCGACAAACATTTTTTAAATACCACTTCAATTTTGATGATCTTTAGGAACCCCAGCAGCGGACTGGATCATCTGCAAGTCCATAGACTGCACAGAATATAAATAATTACACTATTTATACCAAAATGTCAGTTGTCCTACCTTGATTTGTCATTAACAAACGCCCTCCTGGCTAATTTTGGCAATGTATATCTGGACAAAAATCACTGTGGAACTTGCTTTGGTGTACACAAGTCTTAACGTAAGCCAAGATTGGCATCACATAATGTATTCACTGGTTCAAGGGAATATTAGTTTAAAATTGTCATTAACGTCACATGTCATTAACGAACATGGTTTTAATAAACTATGTGTGATTCTAATGGCAGTTTTGGCGCTATCACTCTAAAATCCCAATGGAAGTGACACCAGTCATTGGCAAATGTGAAGTCACATGCATTTTGGAAGTCCTGATATATTTGCACAGTTGCAGCAGTATACCACTTCAGTAAGCTTCCTGGGTGCAGCATACATATAACAACAGTACAATTTCTTACATTTTTCCAATAATTTTTGCACTTATGATATATTACTAACTTATATGCAAAGTGAGAGGCTCAGGAGTAATTTACCAGCCATTAGTGTCAGAAGCGTCATATTTTGTCATTAACATCACGATTCACAGGTCAAAAATAGCTAATTTTGGGGCGTTTATTGCTTGATTTGAAGTTTAAAAAGTGTTACACAAGATATTTTTTCGCAGGAATCCTTTGGCATGTGTACAATTTAGTAACTAAATAGAACTTGGTGTGCTGAAATCAAGTAGTGTGAAAGAAAACGTTAATGGAAGTGTAGAAAAAATGAAAAATATAATTATTTGCCATTTATTTTGATTGTGGTTGCTGTCAGGCAGATAGCAGTACTCTTTTTATTATATGATTGTCCTTTCTGTACCTCATTCTACCACTGCATTAGTGCTGGTGGTATGATTGTGTTAATTTTGAGAAATATGGGCGGTTTTTACAGCGTGATGTTAATGACGCCTAAAAGCAGTACCCTGGTATTTACCTCCACTGCACATAAAAACTGTGCTTTCTGACCCTTGGACATCAAAGTACAATGAAAGGTGATTGTTTTACCTTGCAAAATAAATCGAAACGAGCTCCTTTAAACCTGGTTTCAAATCAACTTTTTGCCTGACTGAAATTTCACCGTTTTCAAATTTTGACCCAGATATCTTGAGATGTTATTCTGATAGCTTGCTCTTCAACCATAATATTTAATAACTCTAGAGAATCATTGGCAGATCCAGGCAGGGTAGTCTGGGGGAGGACGCCAGGCTTGTTTCGGTGTTCGCAGGCCAGCATTGCCACATGTATAGTGCAGGCGTATATTTTCTTCAAAATGCTACTTGTGGACTCAGTTGTATATGGGAGGGGGCCCTGGATCCATCACTGGATATACCACAAAGGATTAAACTAAATGTATTATATAAAAGGAATAAAAAAGCCTTTCATAAGTTTTTTGGGGTATTAGCCAAGTGATAGAAAATACAGCGTCAAAAAATCATATTGCGACTGCATGACATTTTAAAATATCCGTGATTTATTAGGAAATCGCAAAAGCAAACAAAAATGTTATAACAAAACCTTCCACAATATACGTGTACGAGTTAATAAAATGTTTCAACTTACATTTCAACACGTTCTACTTGCACTCCCCAAGGCTTGGTTCCAATATCCAAAACTTCCTAAAAGGAAAGGAAAAATAAAAATAGCTGAATCATAGTGAATGAGAACATTGCTAATAATTCCAAAGACACACATTTAGAATGAAATGTTTGCTATCTGTTTGAATTTTATAAACTTATAATCAATAACTCTTGGCCAAAACACTGTGTTGTTTCACTCTTGAATAGGTTTGCCATTTTTCACAGAACTGCTTTTGGGTGCATGGATTCCACTTTTGACCAAATTAAGATAGGTTTATGTCAGTGTGAAAGGGAAAAGTATTTCAAAACAGCATTCAATTTCCTTGAATGGGTTGGTCTAATAAATACAAATGGGTGTTAGCTGGTAAGCCCAGGCCAATGCTAGCTGAATTAATCATTCACCTATTTGGACCACATCTGCATTTTCTAATACCACATAGGAAGTTGTGTTGACATACTTATGGTTCTTGGAATACTTATGTCAATACGTTTAAATTGTGATGTCATGTGATGACTCCGCGTCACAGCTGGCATTCATATATTCCCTGGCATTGCAGCATTTGTAAAACAGATACCAACTGCGATTTCATTTTATACTGTGTCAGATTCCCCAGCTTCTACATGTAGCCATTGGGAATCCATGTCAACTAGATTGTAAACAGACTCAAAATACTTTTTGAGTGAAAATTGGGTCTGCCAATGGTCTATCAGAACAACAGTTTGCAAAAATTGGGGAAAGCAGTCAGTTTGCAAAAATTGGGGAAAGCAGTCTCGACATACTTTTTGAGTGAAAATTGGGTCTGCCAATGGTCTATCAGAACAACAGTTTGCAAAAATTGGGGAAAGCGTTTTATTTATTTCCGGGTTCATTGAGGTTTAGAGTTGCAAATGAGGAAGTTTCCAGATGAATGCATGAAACAGCTCTGATGAGATTATAACAGTTATCAACCATGGCTGCTCACAAGAGGATTGGTAATTTTAGAAGATCATGGGGATTGCATCAACACATTTGTCTGATCAGAAAATAAAATATACTGCTTTCCTTTCGCTATTGAAACTGTGAGTTATACTGACAGGCCATTGGTCAAACAGCTCTGATGCTGACATTACAGTTCAACATTACCATCACTTTGGAATTGATGTAAATATGACAATAGCAGTAATATCCCTTTTGCCAAGATATATTTTCCTCTGATTTTGCAGTTGTAGTTCTTCTTTCCTTGACATTACCCTTTGAAGAACTTACTTTCAGGGTTGGATGAAGCTGATACGTGTGCAAAGTTTTGACTTCAAGCATCATTGTCTTTGAAGGGACACATGTACTCCTATTGAGGTGAGGGCCCCATAAGGCAAGTATACTCCACACAAAACCTATTTCAATCGTTATAAAAATGAAATGTGGGGGATTTCACTACCATGGACCCTCTGCAATAACAGCCCTTCCAGATAGCTTACAATCAACCATACTAGGGGGTGTCTGTGAGTCACATTAGAATTTTGAAATGAACACGACAATGAAACAGAACGGAACTTGGTCTGGCAACTCTAAATTTGGATTTCTCTGATTGGAAGCTGTCACCAGGGACCCTGCAGATCATTCATTCTACTTGTAAGGAGGATGGCAACATAAATGAAGAGTTGCATAGACTCTAAGGTGAACAAGTTTTGTTTTAATAACATAAAATGTTGGCTGAATAGTGAATATGCTAAATTGTACTTATCTCCACGATCTATAGCCATTTCTGATACATTTATTACCACAAATGCGCTGAATATAACCATCAGAAGTTGCATCAAAGGCTGACATATTACAGCTTAGGACTGATATAAAATTAGCTTTCTCGCAACCTCAAAATGAGTCTGAGAGCCAAGCGTCACCAAGCGTTAACCACTGTACGTTCAAGCATTAACAAGAGATATACAAATGTAAGTATTCAAAAATCAGGATTTTCGAAAAAACTAGATGCAGCATGATATAGGGGATGGTTCAACGCATGTAATGCTGTCCCACAGGGACGAAATGGTCACCCCTATTTTCACATGGGGGGTAGGGTGGGACTGGTGCCCCAATTATTGCGGATCAAACCTGACTTTTTTTTGCAGGTGAGGTTGGTATATGAGAGTATGTGTGTAAAATTTCAGCTCATTCCATTAATATTTAGAGGTGGCACATTTCACTTGAAGTTTATAATGTAAATCCCCATTGGCGAGCCCTGAAAAAAGGAGAAAAAAGCACGATTTTCCAAAAAAGAGACTTAGAATCAATATTTTTCGACCATTCAAAAACCATGGGGGAGGATTTTGGGAGGGCAGTTTAAATCCGGTTTAATTTTGCATTTTCCACTACTCACCTCTGCACAATGTAGTGCCCAATATGACGAAAATGACTCGAAAACGCCTAAATTTAGAGATTTTCGCACCTTATAGTGGCGTACCTATATATATTATAGCAAAATCGATGCAAGTTCTGAACTGCCCTCCCAAAACCATGGTTTTTAAATGGTGGAAAAATATTGATTCTCAGTCTCATTTTTGGAAAATCGTGCTTTTTTCTCATTTTTTCAGGGCTCACCAATGGGGATTTACATTATAAACTTCAAGTGAAATGTGCCACCTCTAAATATTAATAAAATGAGCTGAAATTTTACACACATACTCTCATATATCAACCTCACCTGCAAAAAAAAGTCAGGTTTGATCCGCCTAAGATTTTCAAAATGTGGGGTAGGGATGCACGGATATCTGGCACAGTATCCGGTATCCGGCCGGATATTGAAATTTGCAGGATATCCGGTATCCGGCAGAATTAGGTATCTGAACCGGATATCAGAACCGGATATTTGTCATGGTCAAAACTTAGTGAAAGGATAATATTTCGATAATAAATTAAAGAGTGTTATTTAAACAGAGTAAAAACATGATTCAATCATCGCCAAAATCAAATTATTCAGTCACAGAACATTATAAAAACATTCCACCAGAGGAACAGTCCTCCTGCCGAACATGGTGTCTTTTGGCTATTAGAAAAAAAAATTTATTATCAGCCGCGAATGCCGAAAAGCACCTTTTTCATATGTTTATTATCCGGTTCCTACTATCCGGTTGCTATCCGGTATCCGGCAGTGTGTCTGGCCGGATTATCCGGTATCCGGCTATTTTCACTATCCATGCATCACTAATGTGGGGCGCCAGTCCCACCCTAATGGGGGGCAACCATTTAATAATCAAGGGAAGGCCTTGCAGTTTTCCTCCGCAGGAAATTATTTATTTCACGGCAACGGCGACAGTAATTATTTTCTTGTAGCACAAAGTCCCCAAATAATCATTCCAATGGAATGCAGTGCCACTGGGACGAAATGTCGGCTTTATAAGTATACAGGAGTGACTAAAGCCAGAAACGAAAAACTTATATAGGAAGCCAAGGTAGGTTTCATTACGGCATTCAGTTGCTCCGCATTTTTTGCAAAATTTTATTTCTATCTCAGTGATTTAGGAGGAGCCTGAGCTCCTGGCCCCACCCTGGATCCGCCGCTGCATTTGCATACATTTGCAACAGAGATAGATAAGGATGACAAATTGGGTAAACATTCATGCCTCTTCAATACAAGGTTATATTTCAAGAAGTTTTAAATGGGAATAGCGGCATTATGTTAGGAATTCTATGCAAGTCACCAGTTCCATTTGTCATAATAGAACGGGGCCACTGAAATAGGTGTAAATAATAGAACAAATTGAAACTAGAAGGCACCAAAGGTGCAATGGCCGCAAGGGGGGGAGAGATGGAATTGACAAAGATATCCAGAAGAATATTGGTCAGGGGGTACATTGGCAGGGAGGGGGCACATTGATCGGGAGGGGGCACATTGATGGGGAGGGGCATATTGGTGGGAGGGGACACATTGGCAGGGAGGGGGCACATTGGTGGGAAGGGGGTACATTAGTGGGGAGGGGGCACATTGGGAGGGGGCACATTGATGGGGAGAGGGCACACTGGTAGGGAGGGGCACATTGGTGGGGAGGGGCACATTGATGGGAAGGGGGCACATTGATGGGGAGGGGGCACATTAGGGAGGGGCACATTGGTGGGGAGGGGGCACATTGACGGGGAGGGGGCACATTGGTGGGGAGGGGCACATTGACGGGGAGGGGCACATTGGCGGGGAGGGGTCACATCGGTGGGGAGGGGGCACATTGGTAGGGATGGTGCACATTGGCAGGGAGGGGGCACATTGATGGGGAGGGGGCACATTGGTGGGAGGGGACACATTGGTATACTTCTGAAAATATATAATGCAACAATTCAACCTTGCATTGATTATTCTATATCTGTATGGGGAAGCACCAGTCAACACAGTTTAAATAAAGTGCAAAGGTTGCAAAATCACTGTGCTAGGATAATAGAAAACAATTTTGACTATGTTAATGTTAGAGGTCTTGACCTTGTAACACATCTGGGCTGGATGAATATACGTAAGCGTTTTCTGTATTTCCAGCTTCTATTGATTTTCAAATGTGTTCATGGCCTCGCTCCGAATTATTTAACCAATAATGTCATATTTGACTTTGAGGTGTCAGGAAAAACTACAAGAAAACATGATATGAATTTGTATATAGGAGTACCAGATAATGAATTCCACCGCAATATGCTATTTCACAATGGTGCAAAAAATTGGAACAAACTGCCACCACATTTGAAGGATTGTGCTGATCTTAATAAGTTTAAGAAAATGTTAAAGATCTACATAAAAAAGACTGATTGAGAATTTACTATTGTTAGAGGTATACACATAATATGTTGTAACACGATTGTCATTTTACTTATGTTTTATCGTTATGTTTTACAGCTCAGATATTGTTTCTCAAATTGTTTTAATATATTTTTACTTTATTGTTTACATCTGTGCTTAATTACCTACTTTTAAAAGGGCCCGGTTTTAAAACAGCTTTGCTGACCCGGTTTTATTTACCCTTGTAAAATATATTCACAATAAAAAAAAAAAAAAAAAATTGGCAGGGAGGGGGCACATTGGTGGGAAGGGGGTACATTGGTGAGGAGGGGCACATTGGTGGGGAGGGGGCACACTGGTAGGGAGGGGCACATTGGTGGGAGGGGCACATTGGTGGGAGGGTCACATTGATGGGAAGGGGGCACATTGATGGGGAGGGGGCACATTGGTAGGGAGGGGCGCATTGGTGGGGAGGGGGCACATTTGCAGGGAGGGGGCACATTGGCAGGGAGGGGGCACATTGGTGGGGAGGGGGCACATTGGTAGGGATGGTGCACATTGGCAGGGAGGGGGCACATTAGCAGAGAGGGGCACAATGGCAGGGAGGGGCACATTGGTAGAGAGGGGGCACATTGGTAGGGAGGGGGCACATTGGCGGGGAGGGGCACAATGGCAGGGAGGACACATTGGTGGGGAGGGGGCACATTAGTTGGAGGGGGCACATTGATAGGGACGGGCACATTGGCAGGGAGGGGGCACATTGGTATAGAGGGGCACACTGGCAGGGAAGGGGGCACATTGGAAGGGAAGGGGGCACATTGGAAGGGAAGGGGGCACATTGGCGGGGAGGGGCACAATGGTAGGGAGGGGGCATATTGGTGGGAGGGGACACAATGGCAGGGAGGGGGCACATTGGTGGGGAGGGGGCACATTGGTACCGAGGGAGCACATTGATAAGGAAGGGGCACATTGGTATGGAGGGGGCACATTGGCGGGGAGGGGGCACATTGGCGTGGAGTTGGCACAATGGCAGGAAGGGGGCACATTGGTAGGGAGGCGGCACATTGGCAGGGAGGGGGCACATTGGTAGGGAGGGGGGACATTGGTAGGGAGGGGCACATTGGTAGGGAGGGCACATTGGCGGGAAGGGGGCAAAATGGCAGGGAGGGGACACATTGTTTGGGAGGGGGCACATTGGTGGGAGGGGGAACATTGATAGGGAGGGGCACATTGGCAGGGAGGGGGCACATTGGTAGGGAGGGGCACATTGATGGGGAGGGGCACAATATCAGGGAGGACACATTGGTGGGGAGGACACATTGGTGGGGAGCGGGCACATTAGTAGGAGGGGCACATTGATAGGGACGGACACATTGGCAGGGAGGGGGCACATTGGTAGAGAGGGGCACATTGGCAGGGAGGGGGGCACATTGGAAGGGAGGGGCACATTGGTGGGGAGGGGCACAATGGTAGGGAGGGGGCACATTGATGGGAGGGGAAACAATGGCAGGAAGGGGGCACATTGGCAGGGAGGGGGCACATTGGTAGGGAGGGGGCACATTGGTATCGAGGGGGCACATTGGTAGGGAAGGGGCACTTAGGTATGGAGGGGGCACATTGGCGGGGAGGGGGCACATTGGCGTGGAGTGGGCACAATGGCAGGAAGGGGGCACATTGGTAGGGAGGCGGCACATTGGCAGGGAGGGGCACATTGGCAGGGAGGGGGCACATTGGTAGGGAGGGGGGACATTGGTAGGGAGGGGGACATTGGTAGGGAGGGGCACATTGGTGGGGAGGGGGCAAAATGGCAGTGAGGGGACACATTGTTTGGGAGGGGGCACATTAGCGGGAGGGGGCACATTGATAGGGAGGGGCACATTGGCAGGGAGGGGGCACATTGGTAGGGAGGGGGCACATTGGCAGGGAAGAGGGCACATTGGCAGGAGGGGGCACATTGGCGGGGAGGGGGTACATTGGTAGGGAGGGGGCACATTGGTAGGGAGGGGGCACATTGGCAGGGAGGGGCACATTGGCGGGAGGGGGCACAATGGCAGGGAGGGGGCACAATGGCAGGGAGGGGCATATTGGTAAGGAGGGGCACATTGGCAGGGAGGGGGCACATTGGTAGGGAGGGGGGACATTGGTAGGGAGGGGGACATTGGTAGGGAGGGGCACATTGGTGGGGAGGGGGCAAAATGGCAGGGAGGGGACACATTGTTTGGGAGGGGGCACATTAGTGGGAGGGGGCACATTGATAGGGAGGGGCACATTGGCAGGGAGGGGGCACATTGGTAGGGAGGGGGCACATTGGCAGGGAAGAGGGCACATTGGCAGGGAGGGGCACATTGGCGGGGAGGGGGTACATTGGTAGGGAGGGGGCACATTGGTAGGGAGGGGGCACATTGGCAGGGAGGGGCACATTGGCGGGAGGGGGCACAATGGCAGGGAGGGGGCACAATGGCAGGGAGGGGGCATATTGGTAAGGAGGGGGCACATTGGCAGGGAGGGGGCACATTGGTAGGGAAGGGGGCACATTGGTAAGGAGGGGGCAGATTGGTAGGGAAGGGGCACATTGGCGGGGAGGGGGCACATTGGCGGGGAGTGAGCACAATGACAGGGAGGGGGCACATTGGTAGGGAGGGGCACATTGGCAGGGAGGGGGCACATTGGCGGTGAGGGGGCACATTGGCGGTGAGGGGGCACATTGGTAGGGAGGGGGGACATGTGTGGGGAGGGGGGACATGTGTGGGGAGGGGGCACATGTGTGGGGAGAGGGCACATTGGTGGGGAGAGGGCACATTGGTGGGGAGAGGGCACCTAAGGGGGGGGGGGCACCTAAGGGGGAGGGGGCACCTAAGGGAGGGGCACCTAAGGGGAGGGGGCAAATGAGTTCTGTGATTGCCATCATTGATTGCCATCATAAGTGAAATAACATTTGAGAGAATGCCCAATGTAATCTTGATGGAGACCTCATTACAAAAATTCTTCCAACCCCCCCCCCCCCCAAATACCCTGTCTGGATCCGCCACTGAAACAGGTGTAAGAACCTAAGTTAACATACATAGAACAAAGTGAAATGACATTTGAGGGAATACCCAATGTAATCTTGACAGAGACCTCATTACAAAATAATAGGCTGGCTGGTGATCTACGACGCACACGTTCACCACAATAGAGCCCCCTATACAGAGTATAGGGGCTCCAATATCCTTGAGTTATTTGCCGACTGATTGCAACATTCATTATCAAAATAGGGAAATTCTCTGTTCAGGGAAAGCGTCCAATGCAAAACGATGAGAGCTGTACATTGCAATCGGAGTCCAGAGCGGCTGATTGGACTGCATTGGGAATGTACTACACCCCTAAATTAGGGATTTTCTGATTGCAAAATGCCTCCAGACTTCAGAGGTCTTGCAAATCCTAGATCTGTGATTTGAAGAATCTCATTGATTTGCAATAAACCTCAACTCATCCGAAGTAATCTTAGAGAGGACATTTTGTAATCGATACTACTTGGTGTCTTTTAGAGGCAACAGATTGCAGAAGTTCTCCATGCAAGAATATTGTCTCTATCAGCAAGGTAGTTACAACAACTGCAGAAATTATTTGCAACATTTTAAAATGAGATCTGTTTTATACCACACCTGCAGAAATTGATTCTGGTAAATAACATTCAGATTCAATTCAGATAACATTTATTTCCGTTCAGTTTTTATGATATTTACATTTACATTGATAATCTTGAATGATACAGAATTTCTTTCCTGTAATTGTAAATTGCAAAGTTTTTACATGAAAAACTGGGTCAATTTTAATCACATTGTTTTGGATATACATGATTCACATGAACAACATTTTTTCTCTGTGTTTTCTTCCATACTATATGGACTAAGTATTATGTAAAGATCCAGCCAGAATTAAAACATTCCTGGTAGTCTTGGAATTTCAAAATTGACCTGATGACTCCAATTACGTAATTGGGATGAAAAACCAGACCTAAAAATAACAGTTTATGTTCACATTAATTTAAATTATTAAACAAACATGCAATGCAGCACCACCTTATTGAACTGCATAAATCTCCACAATGGAGAAATGCCAATATCGGGTGATTGGACTGAAACTTTTTAGCAGTGATGTTGACAAAAAATAGGGAGGACCTTAGCACACATTGAGTTTACATTGCATCAGAATCATTGAAATTGGAACATTCAAGCCAGATGTTAGTCGTAGATTTAGATTATGAAATTCTAGAGGTGACAGCTGTCATGATCAAGTTCGTTTTTTTATTTGTCCTCTCAATGTTACATGCTGGATCGATGGAACCTCAGCCCAAATGGATTTGCATAGGCACCACTGAGAGTTGAACGGTGCTGGCAGGTAAAATAGCCAGTCATATAACTGTGCCCTGCCATATACTTTGTGGCCATTAAACTTTATGATTGGGAATTTTGGAGTCATATTTGGTATTATCAGTTTTTTTTTCAATTGGCAAAAAAATGTCTTTGTTCACTAAAATGCACAGCATGACATAACCAATTTTTTTGCATGTAATCCGTCATATTAGCTCTGGATATAGGCTGACAACACTGCTGAAATCACAGGGTTGTGCCATCAATGGCGGTGGCACTGTGGTAGTGATGCCCCATGTGGGTTAAAAGAAGAAGTACCCTTTTCGTTATTTATTTCACAACATTCAAATTCACAACTTGAACAACCAGGAAGACACTCAGGGGCACTTCATGACAGTGAACAATCCCAAAAAAAAGTTTCAGCTCTACTGCAACAATTTTCCAATACGTACATGACTAGTGTTGAAATGACTTGTAATGCGCACAATTTTTGGCACCTCTGGTAGCCATAACTGTTCCCATTTACTGCTCTATCAAAATCTATAAAATCTCAAAGAGAGTAATCACTCATTATTCAGGCATAGTACAGGTTTGGATATTGTAGCCATTTTAAGCCAGTTCTGGTCACTCATGATGGTTGAATGATGAGGTAAGAGATGAGAGCGTAGGACCTGTCAACATGAGACATATTCTATTTAGGCCTACGTACATACCCCACATGTAGGATTTGATATACTCACCTAGCATAGAACCCAACCTGACTGCCCAAAAGCAAAAAAAAATCTGCAAGTGGCCTGGAGCAGATACATCCTCAATGCGCTTGGAAGCTACAAATAATTAATGCTTATACAAATGAAACTATTTGCCAGTCATGAATAACTTACTGTAGTAAGTTTGTATGATTCTGGTAAGCTCCTCGGCCATGCATACACAATTGATGAAGAGTCCAGCAATTTGCAAATGACACATTGCTTGATTGTGTCAATAACAAATATGTGGAATTATTCATGTCCTGTGTTTTCAGTATATAGGCCTATATATAGTGAAACAATAGAACCTAAAAGTGCCTGCAAATTTCACATAATTACCTATTAACTTCTGATGGAACAAAATTGTGTTATTGACATCATCAATAAACACATTTTATGCCAATGAAGACCTCATACAACATATACCCTAAAAACTACATTACATGTATTTGATAAATTGCCATTTATGTGACTGTGATTATTATCCTGATAAATTTGATTAAGATTTAGGAAATTTTATCAAAAAATATAGAAGATACAGCAACTGATATGTAGGTTTATTTAAATTGGCCAACCCTTCAAAATCAGTTTCATGCATTTTTCCTGAAGGGAAGGAACGTTGGTGTACTTAAGAAAAAAGACAACAGCAGAGAATATACATTCCGAGACCTTTGAAACCCAAGATGCAGGCAAAATATAATCTGTAAAACATGAACTGAAAACATGATTTTTAACAGAAGGAAGGATATCTTCAAAGGCTCCACCTGTTGTATCATAGATGTGCTATCCTAAAATTTGCAAAGTAATTTGGTCTGGCTTAAAATTATTTGGCAGAGTTATGAGCAAAAATCAGGTGTTGTTCTTTACAATATAGGCATGTTTACAATTGTATTTAATCCATAACCTCATCGCTCAAATGATTTAAATCTTCGGTAGAGCATTAGTTCAAGAATAACCTATACCGTATTCGCTGCATTTCAATATTTTCCTTTTTTCCACCGAGAACAAATGTTTGTATAACTTTGTTGATAAATACTGTTTTTTTCTGTTTTTGTCTGACTGTGTCGAAATTACTGCACTTGTAGACTTGGCAAGGCAAGCACAGTTCTAATCAACATAGGGATCAACAGTGTTTAACCAAGAAAACTCATCTTGTAACATTAACAGGACTCTTAAAAATAGAAGTATAGAAGTAGTGCAACAGAGTTAAATTTCTATATCTCAAAGCATATAATTAATTGAAGTTTTGTTCACAGTCTCACAGATATCATTTTAACTGTTGTTGTGCAATGCAGTCTGTTTGAAAAGCCACTAATAGAACATGATATCTTTACTTTCATGGAACATTAACTTCTCACCCACCAGAACAAGCTCATTGGTAATTCTAAATGTTTTGTCATGGGAAAAGTACATACAGTACAACTCAAAATAAAGTAAGAAAATGTTCTGTCAGAAGTCCTCTGTTTACCTATTTTGCCCTCTTTTCTCCTCTCCACCCCAAATCTCCTTACAACTCCCTTTGACTCCTTACAACAACCTTAGCCCACATTAAGAACTCTATTTAGACAGCTACCAATGTAACTGCAATTAGCAGAGGTGCAAAATATCAAGTAAATCAAACACAATGGGGGTGATTGAGTTCAAATTGGTGTTGTTTAAATGTGATTTAAATGTAATTTTAAAAGGTAGTTTCAAGTAGGTAAAAGTAGGAAGTGATTCAGGGGGAGCCAAAAGATGTGAAAGGGCAAAGTAGTGGCTGATTCTTCCTTCCTGCTGGGGTAATCATACTTTATTTTGGGTTGTACTGTATACTATGAGAAATCCAACTCATTGTAGAACTTACTGCAGTCCAACGATACATACTGCTCATAAGTCTATGACCACATTTAATAGCACAATTTATATCAATTTGGACTGAGTGGCAACAAATTCATCATTATCACATGTATCTTCCTCCCTAAAATAACTAAAGGCTCCTCTTCATTATGATTAAATGGTTTCAACAAAAAGATATGAACAGAAGAAAGACCACCAGGAAAGGATCTATCTATTTATCCATCTATCTAACTAACTCGGCCTAGCTCTGCCACATTTGGTTCCTTGTAATAGACCAGAGGCTGACAGAATAGGAAATTCAGCAAAAGGTAAGAGGCTGTGACCCAGCAATGGTATCCGCATAACAATATCACCATCCATTCATACTCCGATTTTGGAAAATATCAAAACTGGTGAAAACACATATAGGATCAGAACACTGTAGGCCTAGTTGTTGTCAATGCAGAAGATAAGCTGGGGAGCATGATTAAATCACATGGGCTCTCAAGATGCATATCACTCTTCATCACCATGATCACCACCACCAGATGCTTAGGCTGCACATGGCCCTGGCATTGGGACCTTAGACATTGTTCATCAAGTGCCAAGTCTCTATACCCGTCAGAAGGGTCTGATTCTGCATCATTTCCAAGGAAGAACATGCCAATTTTGTAATGCAGGTATGCATCAACTGCTGCATTCTGTATGCTATAGATACAGTAGACACTAGTTGGTATAATAATTCTACTTGACCCTTCCTATTCATGAAAAGACCTCGGAAAAGTACCAGATTGCAATTGAAAGAGGATTCGAATGGTCAGTAGATAACACCCGAATTACCAAGGTGCATAAGTAATGATGGAATCTTCTATTGGGAATCATTGATGATATTGAAAACCCCATCTATAAATAGAGATGAAAAGAGGGCAAATTCCCTGCAGATTCTAGTGACTCACAAATTGATTGGTTCATCTTAGTTTTTCCTTATGATGACAGTAACTGTTTGCTTAAGAGATTGATAGCCAGGCCAAAACTGCAAATTTGGAAAGCCTAAAAGCAGGGCAAACCGGTTCTTTATATTTATTTTTCAGTGCAGTCATCAATCACGCTCTAAAAAGATATTCAAGGGAGCATATGGGTACTGCTGCGTGATGTTAAATTCCTATAAGACATTTAAGCTGTGCCATATTGAATTGTGACAAGCAGATTGCACAACTTCTCCATACGGGAGTATCAAACAGGTAAGTTACAATAACTACAGCAACTGAACTATTAGCAAAATATTAAAATGACAACTGTTTTGTGCCATAGCTGCAGAAATTGTCTTTGGAAATTGACTGGTATTCATCTAAAACTTTGGTGAGAAATAATGCATTTATTATTATTATTATTATTATTCATTTGTTGAGCGGTAGTTATGCATTCTGGTGCGCTTTACAATAAAGACTAGATAGGCCGCGGTTGCTGCCTCCTAGTACATAAAAAAACAAAAACCTCACAACTTTCAACCCTGACACCACCTGTTTTAAACTACAGGGTGGTCAAAAAAAAACTTTACAGTTGATACTTCATTTTCCAGGCTGCCATGATTGAGTCAGTGCCTGGGGACTTATTGTGTATACAAGCCAAGTATGTTAGATCTTTGGAAAATTGGTTGATAATCAAAACGGTTCATTACTTTTTTGATAGCAGACAAAATGGAAGCCGGGAGTGCTCCTGCGTTTTTACTACTCTGGGTTGTTCATGGCCCATCAGCAATTTTGAAGCTACTGAGCTTCACAGGACAAAATAAATACAACATAAAATGAAATTCAGAAGACAGAGGCGCAATTCAGCACAAACCAGAAGGTGCTAGAGCAAGTTCAGACTTCACTATGGCCATTACAAGATTTTAAAACAAAGCCGTCTGAAGGTGGATGATCAGGGTGTTGAAATCACATGAAAAGTACATATTAACACCTTGAAAGAGCATCTAAAGCCCTGGATAGATAAGACATACAGTGCCACAGATAATTTGATCTTCAAACAAGACGGGGCATCAGCCACACTCCCTTGGAAAGCCCAGAACTGGATCAAGGTTCACTCTGTCAAGTTTCTCAGAGGGACAATATGGCCCCTGTTATCACAAGATCTCAATCAATGTGATTATTGTGGACGGGCAAACTTAGAGGCAGATCCCTGCAAGACACCACAGACCTTAGTTGCCCAATAAAGGCATCCATTACGTTTGTATGGGAAAAAACGGACGCAAAGTTACATTTTTGACACCTCTGCATCATTTAAACCCACTGCAGAAAAGTCATCAGTCCAAAAGGACCTCCGAATGAATAAATTGCCTCTAGAACAGTTATTCTTTGCTATACAAGTTGTTTTTGCATTGAAGAATAAGCATTTGTTACAATGAGCGTCATCCAAAAAATTATTCATAAGTGTAAAGTTTTTTTTTGACCACCCTGTATTGTCAATGTTCCTTTACTTTAAATATGCTTATTATTTTTACGAAGGAAACACTGTCAATTATCATCATATTGTTTTTGATATGACATAAATAGCAAGTTTTCTGCAAAACTATGGACTGTGCATAATACATGTTTCATGTATGCCAAGTTCATCGATGCTAACATTCCTTGTAGTCTTCGAATTCCAAAAAATCCTGATGACTTTGTTTCGTAATATTGATGTTAAATAAAAAACATGCCTAAACCAGAACAGTTTATGGCCACATTGAACAAACATGCTGACACTTTTTAGCAGTGATGTTGACAGAAAATATGGAGGACCTTGGCACACATTAAGTTTACATTTCGTTAGAATCACTTTGAATTTGAAACATTCGAGCCAGATGTTAGTCGTAGATTCAGATTTTGTAACTCTAGACCTGTCATTTGTCATGATGGCGTGCTTTTTTTATTTGTCCTCTCAATGTTACATGCTGGATCGATGGAACCACAGCCCAAATGGATTTGCATAGGCACTACTGAGAGCTGAACTGTGCTAGCAGGTAAAATAGCCAGTCATAGAACTGCGCCCTGAAATACACTTTGTGGCAATTAAATTTTGTGATTGGGAGTCATATTTTGAGTCATATATGAGTGAATTTTGTTTTCAATAGGCCAAAAAAAAATCTTCATTCACTAACATGCACAGCTGCCACAGTGTGAGATAACTTATTTTATTGCATGAAATCTGCCATATCAGCTCTGAACATGGGTTGACAACGCTGCTAAAATCACAGGCTTATTCCGCAGCTGCGTGACGTTAAATTCCTATGAGACATGATTGTCGAACTTCTCCATATATGAATATTATCTTATCAAACAGATAAATTGGTGCAACAACTGCAATTCTTTGCAAAATATTAACATGACAACTGCTGTATTAGCTTGTATACCGTAGCTGCAGA
This sequence comes from Platynereis dumerilii, assembly GCA_026936325.1. NCBI lineage: Eukaryota > Metazoa > Annelida > Polychaeta > Phyllodocida > Nereididae > Platynereis > Platynereis dumerilii. The sequence continues at coordinate 39,994,858 of JAPTHN010000007.1, forward strand.
AATTGACTTAGGAAACTTACTTTGGTATTCATCTAAGAAATAATGTCTATTTTACTTCATATAACATTAAAATGCATTTAGCCTCACTGCCGCTCTATCTCTCGACCCCGACATCAACTGTTTTTAACTATTGTCAGTGACACAGAGTTTCTTTTCTATAAATCTGCTAATGCTTTCCACATTAAAAACTGTGTCAATTGTCATCAATATTGTTTTGGATATGACTTGAATAACAAGTTTTCTGCAACACTATAGGCTGTGCAATGTGTGCATGTATTATGTTTGCAAGGTCCATCGAAGCTTACTGGTAGTCCGCAATTGGGATGTAGAAAAATAACCATCTGGATATTAAAAATAGCAGTTTATGTTCACATTGAACAAACATGCAATGCAGCACCACTTTATTGAACTGCATAAATCTCCACAATGGAGAAATGCCAATATCGGGTGATTGAACTGACACTTTTCTGCAATGATGTTGACAGAAAATATGGAGGGCCTTGGCTCACGTCAAGTTTACATTTCGTCAGAATCACTTTGAAATTGAAGCATTCAAGCCAGATGTTAGTCATAGATTCAGATTTTGAAACTCTAGACCTGTCATTCTTCATAATGGAGTGCCTTTTTTATTTGTCCTCTCAATGTTACATGTTGGATCGATTGAACCACAGGCCCAAATGGACTTGCATAGGCACCATGCACTGAGAGCTGAACTGTGCTAGCCGGTAAAATAGCCAGTCAGACAACTTCTCCCTGCCATACTCTTTGTGGCCATTAAACTTTATGATCTAGAGTTATATAGGTATTATGAGTGATTTTTTTTTCAATCGGCTGTGTCGTTATAGCTTTTATTGAAACACTGGAGTCACTAAAAAAAATTATGTTCACTAACATGCATGGCATGAGATAACTTATTTTATTGCATATAATCTGCCATATCAGCTCTGGATATAGGCTGACAATGCGGATAACGCTGCTGAAATCTCAGGCTTGGTGGCACTGTGGTAGTGATGCCCTCTGTGAGTCGAAAGACGTTACTCCTGTTGTTATTTATTTCACAACATGCAAATTCACAACCAGAACCACCAGGAAGACAAGATGGCAATCCCAACATTTCAGCTCTACTAAAATATTTTTTCAATAGGTACTTGACTGGTGTTGAAATAACTTATAATGATCACAATTTTTGGCACCTCTGGCAGCAAAAATTGCTCTCGTTCTGTGCTCTATCAAAATCTATAAAAAGTAAAATATGATAATCACTCATTAATCAGGCATAGTATAGGTTTGGATATTGCAGCCAGTTTAAGCTAGTTCAAATCACTCGTGACAGTAGAGTGATGAGATAAGAAATGAGAGCGTAGGAGCTGTCAACATGAGGCATATTTAGGCCTACGTATATACCCCACATGTAGGATTTGTTATACTCGCCTAGCATAGAACCCAACCTGACTGCCCAAAAGCAAACAAATCTGCAATGGGCCTGCAGCAGAATACTTCTTCAATGCGCTTGGAAGCCACACATAATTAATGCTTATACAATTGCAACTATTTGCCTGTCATGAATAACTTACTGCAGTTGTTACTTTGTATGATTCTGGTATGCTCCTCGGCCATGCATACACAATTGATGAAGAGTCCAGCAATTTGCAAATGACACATTGCTTGTTTGTGTCAATAACAAATATGTGGAATTATTCATGTCCTGTGTTTTCAGTATATAGGCCTATATATAGTGAAACAATAGAACCTAAAAGTGCCTGCAAATTGCACACAATTACTCTCTGATGGACAAAAATTGTGTGATTGACATCAACAATAAACACTAATCAAGACCTCCATGGACATACAACGTATACCCTAAAAACTACATTGTTTGATAAATTGCCATTTATGTGACTGTGATTATTATCCTGATAAATTTGATTAAGATTTAGGAAATTTTATTAAAAAATATAGAAGATAAAGCAACTGATATGTAGGTTTATTTAAATTGGCCAACCCTTCAAAATCAGTTTCATGCATTTTTCCTGAAGGGAAGGAACGTTGGTGTACTTAAGAAAAAAGACAACAGCAGAGAATACACATTCCGAGACCTTTGAAACCCAAGATGGAGGCAAAATATAATCTGTAAAACATGAACTGAAAACATGATTTTTAACAGAAGGAAGGATATCTTCAAAGGCTCAACCTGTTGTATCGTAGATGTGCTATCCTAAAATTTGCAAAGTAATTTGGTCTGGCTTAAAATTATTTGGCAGAGTTATGAGCAAAAACCAGGTGTTGTTCTTTACAATATAGGCGTATTTACAATTGTATTTAATCCATAACCTAACCCGTCAAATGATTTAAATCTTCAGTAGAGCATTAGTTCAAGAATAACCTATACCATATTCGCTGCATTTCAATATTTTCCTTTTTTCCACCGAGAACAAATGTTTGTATAACTTTGTTGATAAATACTGCTTTTTCTATTTTTGTCTGACTGTGTCAAATTACTGCACTTGTAGATTTGGCAAGGCAGGCACAGTTCTAATCAGCAGAGGGATCAACAGTGTTTATCCAAGAAAACTCATCTTGTAACATTAACAAGACTCTAAAAATAGAAGTAGAAGTAGCGCAACAGAGCAAAATTTCTATATTTCAAAGCATATAATTAATTGAAGTTTTGTTCACAGTCTCACAGATATCATTTTAACTGTTGTTTTGCAATGCAGTCTGTTTGAAAAACCACTAATATTCGCGCAGCGAAACGGCCGAAGGCCGTTGAGCGAAGCGAATTGAGTGCAAGAGAGGACTCAAAAATCTGTTCAGTGATGGTCTCAACATCAACTGTCCACAGCTGGGAATTAGGTCAAGTGGGTCCAGCTTCTTATCAATGATTTAGTTTCGTATTTAATAAATATATCTATCAATCTATCTAAATAAATTTATCCAATCCAATCCAATCTGCCTATCTATTCATCTCTCTATTTATCTATCTATTTATCTATCTATTTATCTCTCTATTTATCTATCTATCTATTTCTCTATTATATTTTTTGTCCAGTTTATCTTGCTATTCTACATTTTTCTCTGTCTTTCCATGTATCTGTCTTTCTAATTTTTTGAAACAGTTACATAACTGCCTTTCATACATTGAATATGAAATAAACATGAAAGTTATGGTAACACTATAAGTCCCACAAAAACTTTTTAAAGTGCTGCGCGAATTTCATGGCAGTGCCATTTACATATTAGAACATGATATGTTTAATTTTATGGAACATTAACTTTTCACCCACCAGAATAAGCTCATTGGTAATTCTAAATGTTTTGTCATGGGAAAAGTACATATACTATGAGAAATCCAACTCATTGTAGAACTTACTGCAGTCCAACGATACATACTGCTCATAAGTCTATGACCACATTTAATAGCACAATTTATATCAATTTGGACTGAGTGGCAACAAATTCATCATTATCACATGTATCTTCCTCCCTAAAACAACTAAAGGCTCTTCTTCATTATGATTAAAAGGTTTAAACAAAAAGATATGAACAGAAGAAAGACCACCAGGAAAGGATCTATCTATTTATCCATCTATCTAACTAACTCGGCCTAGCTCTGCCACATTTGGTTCCTTGTAATAGACCAGAGAGTGACAGAAAAGGGAATTAAGCAACAGGTAAGAGGTTGTGTTTCAGCAATGGTCTCTGCATAACAATATCACCATCTATTCATACTCCGATTTTGGAAAATATCAAAACTGGTGACAACACGTATAGGATCAGAACACTGTAGGCCTAGTTGTTGTCAATGAAGAAGATAAGCTGGGGAGCATGATTAAGTTACATGGGCTCTCAAGATGCATATCACTCTTCATCACCATGATCACCACCACCAGATGCTTAGGCTGCGCATGGCCCTGGCATGGGGACATTGTTCCCCAAGGGCCAAGTCTCTACCTATCAGAAGGTTCTGATTCTGCGATGATCTACATAATTTTAAAGGAAGAAGTTACCAATATTGCAATGCAGATGAACCAACTGCTGCATTCTGTATGCTATAGATACCATAGATGGTATATAATAATTCTACTTAACCCTTCTTATTCATGAAAAAACTTCGGAAAAGCACCAAATTGCATTTAAAAGAGGATGCGAACGGTCAGTACGTAACACCCAAATTACCAAGCTGCATATAAGTAATGACTGAATCTATTGGGAATCTTTGATGATATTGAAAACCCTATCTATAAATAGAGATGAAAAGAGGGCAAATTCCCTGCAGATTCTGGTGACTCTGAAAATGATTGGTTCATCTTAATTTTTTCTTTTGATGACAGCAACTGCCTGATTTAAAGATTGATAGCCAGGCAGAAACTGCACATTTGGAAAGCCTAAAAACAGGGCAAACAGGCTCTTTATATATATTTTTCAGTGCAGTCATCAATAACACTCTAAAAAGATATTCAAGGGAGCATATCGGTGCTGCAGCGTGAGGTTAGATTCCTATGGGATTACGTAATTAAAACTGTGCCACGTAATTGGGACGTTAAATAAAAGCCAGACTGAAAAACTGACAATCTATGTTAACATTGAACAAACATGCTATGCAGCACCACTTGACACAGAATTTCTTTCCTATAAATTGCAAAATATTTTTAACATAAAAAACTGTTTCAATTTTCATCATATTGTGTGGATATACATGATTCACATGAACTGTGTTTTCTTCCATGCTATATGGACTAACTATTATGTAAAGATCCAGCCAGAATTAACATTCCTGGTAGTCCAGGAATTTCAAAATGGACCTGATGATTCCATTACGTAATTGGGATGTTAAAGAAAAACTAGACCTAAAAAATAACAGTTTATGTTCACATTGAACAAACATGCAATGCAGCACCACTTTATTGAACTGCATAAATCTCAACAATGGAGAACTGCCAATATTGGAAGTTAGACTGAAACATTTTAGTAGTGATGTGAAAGAAAATATGGAGGACCATGAAACACATTAAGCCTTAATTTCATCAGAATCATTTGAAATTGAAGCATTCCAGACAGATGTTAGTCATAGATCCAGATTTTGAAACTCTGGACCTGTCATCCGTCATGATGGAGTTTGTTTTTTATTTATTCTCTCATTGTTGCATGCTGGATCAATGGAACCACAGGCCTAAATAGATTTACATAGCCACCACACAGAGCTGAACACTGCAAGCAGGTAAAATAGCCAGTCAGACAACTGTGCCCTGCCATACACTTTGTGTCCATGAAACTTCATGATTCGGAGTCATATTTGGTTTTATGGGTTAAATAGTTTTCAATTGACCATGTGATTATGGCTTTTATTGGACTCGACAAAAATGAAAAAAAAATCCTTCATTCACTTTACATGCACAGCATGATATAATGCTGTTGAAATTACAGGCTTTGGCCAGGAATGGTGGTGTCGCTGTAGCTGTGATGCCCTCTGTCATTGGAAAGTAGGAACTTATGTTGTTATTTACTTCACAACATTCACTACTCTGAGAACCAGGAAGACAAGATGGCGATTCAAATCTTTCTGCTCAACATGTCCACTAAAACAACTTTTCAGTACATGTAAACATATGTACAACCAGTTTGGGTAGGATCATATATTTTATCACCTTTAGCATTAAAAATTGCTCTTGCTTCTCTCTCTAATGAAATGTTTAAAACATTTATAAAAGATTATGATCACTCATTAATCAGGCAGATTAGGTACACATAGGTCTTGATATTGTAGCCACTTCTCCAGTTCTTGGTCAATCCTGATGGTTGAATGATAAGTTAAGAGATGAGAGAGTGGCAGTCCTCAACAATCAACTAGTTACACATTAGGTCTACCCCATTTGCATGGTCTTGTTACCTGCCTCGCCAGCACAGACCGCAACATGGACACTCAAAAGCAAAAACATAGATCTGCCAAGGGTTCGCAAATAACTGCCTTCTCAGTGTACCAGAAGCCCCGAATAATTAATGCTTATATAACTGCCACTATTTGCCAGCCATGACTACATAGTAGTAACTACATGTATTTGTAACTTTGTATGATTCTTGTGTGTTCCTAGGCCAAACATACACAATTTATGAAGAGTCCAGCAATTTGCAAATGACACATTACTTGATTGTGTCAATAACAAATGTGTGGAATTATTCATGGCCTATATTTTCTTTTATATAGTGAAACAATGGAACCTACAAGTGCCTGCTAATGGCAAACAATTACTCTCTGATGGGCAAAAAGTGTGTTATTACCATCAACGATAAACACATTGTACAATTGATGACCTGCATTGTCATACAACGTACCCTAAAAACTACTTTGTTTGTTAGATTCCTGTTTGTGTGACTGTGATTATTATCCTGATAAATATGATTAAGATTTAGGAAATTTATTGATAATCGCAACTGATATGTATGTTTATTTAAATTGGCCAACCCTTCAAAATCAGTTTCATGCATTTTCCCTGAGGGAAGGAAGGGAGTTTGGTGTACTTGGAAAAAGACAACAGCAGAGAACATACATTCTGAGACCTTTAAAACCCGAGCTGCAGGCAAAATCTGTAAGACATGAACTGAAAACATGATTTTTAACAGAAGGAGGGATAACATCAAAGGCTCCACCTGTTGTATCATAGATGTACCATCCTAAAATGTGCAAAGAACCAGCTGCCTTGATCAGACAAGTGGCAGGCACATGACATACACCTGGAAATCATGACACAATGTCACTTCATCAAGGAAGTGGCGGTGTACACTAGATATAATATTACAATGCTCTTGAAAAATGCAAAATATAAT